>JBBDHG010000056.1:5837500-6012500 GCA_037951165.1 Lophius americanus
GAGACCTGAAGGTTGAGAAAGAGTAGCACCTATGTTGAAGGTTCTAGTGTAGGCATACCAAAAGTGTTGCATCATGGGAAGTGTAGTACTTCCTTTTTTTAATGAAGAACGTGTCCAAATGGAACCAGAAGGTTTTTCAGACTTGTTTCTCAGTCGATGCAGGAGGAAGGTACAAACAAACAAATACAAACTTGTAAACACTCAAGGGCAATAGACGGAAGTTTTTTGTTCTTTTGCTTTGCCTAAATTTTCATTTAGACATGAATATTCTAAAACGCTGAGCCTCATGTGTTCGTAAAACCCTCAGGTGGTAAAGTCTCCGTTTTCCCTCCTTCTGCTCTCGGCTTCCACTCCTGACAGAGTCCCAACTTCAAAGGCAAAACAGAGGACACACACACACCCACCCACGCACACACACACACACACACAACCTCGGCGTTTTCTACATTTCCTCCTCTTTCGCCCTTAGTGAGGTATAATTGAGGTTGTGTGTACTTTCCCACTCGGAGCTAAACTCGTCTCATCGCGCAGGAATATTCTCTCTCAAGTAGAAAAGACCGGCTCTTTGAACATGCTAGTCAACACGGGGCCCACCCACACCTCTCCTCCACCACCCCCACCCCAGGATCACCAAGACCCGCCTCCATCGGACAGACATCCATCAAACTCTGAAAGAACGCTGCTTCTTGAAGAAGCAGTTCTGTTTCTTTCACCCCTTCACCCTGTGCAGGTTGGGAGAGGGTCGCAGCCCGTTCCAGCGCACCCACTTCATCTTAGCCACACCCACATCAGGGCACCTGTTGTGTGTGTTTTTGGACTGTGGGGGGAAGCGAGGCGACAGCGAATGTTTGCTTACCTTCATTCTTGAAGGTCCAACTTCTGGAGGGATCGACGGTTTCCTGTGTGACCAGGATGTAGCTGGTAAAGAAGAAGACGCCTGTAGTCTTTGACAGTGTTTCCTGTTATCGTCGTCGTTTTTGATGACAAAAACCGCATGTTCATCCATCCATGTCCTACAGCTGAAGATTCTGTGCAGAGGGGCTGGAACCTATCCCAGCTGACTGCCTGGTAACTACTCACACCTGTGGTAAATCTAGAGTCCTCACTTTAGTTTTAGCAGGTGTGTTTCTGACTGTGGCCTGATGAGAACATACAACCTCCACACTGTCGGATCTGAACCTTTCTTTTCCAAAAACAAATTGACTTTTTTAACTCTAGTTTAAAAAAAACCTGAAATTCAATCAACCGCTTGATTGAATTTTCTGTAAAAGATCTCACCTTTAAGAGGTTGGTGGGTTTTAAAGAAGAGACACACAAGAATAACCCCGGGGTCTTAAAAAGACACAAATCCCAAAACATAAAGACACAAAAGTCATTTCTGCTTAACATTTTATTCATGGTCCAAATTCATATCAGTAGACTCGGAGAAATAAAAGTGTTTTTTTTTCCATTTTAAACATTCTCTTCAACAAAAATAGAACAACTATTTACAATCGCTCGTAAAAAATACGTAAAAAGCATATGAGCAAAATCATGTTGTCTTTCTAAAAGACATAAGTTGACGACAGCTACGACGACAAGTGTGAGACGGAAGCAGAGATCTGACGCGGCGGGCCGAGTTAACGCCTCTTTGTGCAGCACACTCACCACGTTTAAGCTTATTGTTGTGCATTTCTGCTGTAATACCAGAAAAAGACATAAAACACATTCACGTCTCTCTTATTGCATTCCGGGGGAGGATGGCGGGAGGAAAGGGGCGGGGCTAAATCACCACCGGCTCAAGAGTCAGAAGCGCGGGAACGGCGATGGAGCAGGCGAGGGAGGAATAAATAGAAATGGAGCATCTCGTGGTGGAAAAGTGAGGAACGGAGACTTTAGATGCTGTGCTGAGAGTAACACTCAAAAAAAAAAAAAATTCACAACCTTTTCACACACACGCAAAAAAAAAAGCCGATTTATACAGACGAAATCCTTGAACTTCTGCTTTTTGTAGAATTCAAATCGTCCATACAGAAGATTAATACTGACGTACGGTTAAGAATATGAGGAGTTCAGTTGTGCCAAAAAAAAGAAATGAAAAAGAGGAATTGTCAGTTTTCCGCTTTTGGTTTATGTCGCGGTTCTTTTAAGACGGGGGAAACACTATAATAATAAAAAAGAAATAGAATGAGAAGAAAAGACCCGCTGAGCTGACAGAGCAGAGAGAGTAGAACCGAGTAAGCATGTTCTGTTTAATTCAAACAGTCTGGGATATTAGAGGAGTGAAAAAATCATCCAGTCGGGAGTTTGATTGACGGCAAAAAAAAGCCCCGCCTTCCTGCCGGAGGGCCAATCAGAAGGGCTTCTCCTGAAAATGACATGTGAGCCTTTGATGTTCTATGAGGTCAGAATATGAACCGAAAATGGGATTTAACCTAAAGATTCTATGTTTGCACACACACTCTCACTCACACACACACACACACACACACCCACACCCACACCACACACACATATATCCCAAAACACAGCAGCAATTACAACTACAGGCAGAGCAGAAATGACACCAAAGCAACAACAACAACAACAAAGTGTGAGGGGAGAAAACAAAAGCCTGGCAAAAAGTAAATCCTTAAAAGATTCCTGCCCGACGACAGCAGGAGGGGCGATCACGACCTCGGATTATTCCCTATAACAAAATATTCAAAAATATCCTTTGCAGGACTCTCTTCTCTCATCTATACATTAATTTATGGCAAAGAAACAAAAATATATACGTATAAATTCATATATATATGCCGTGTATATATTAGCATTTCAAGTCTTTGTGTGGCGAAAACCAAAAGAAGCGACGAGGAGACGTAAGAAGAAGAATTAAAAGTTCCAGTTAAAACCCGCCGCGCCGCTGCTGCGGGTGAACAAAAAAACAAAACCTTACTCACAATGTACAAATCAACAATTTTCAAGCACGTCCTTTTTTAAATATTCTACAAAAATCTGCTGTGGACGCGTTTCGGCGCCGAGGACTTTTCTGTCGGCTTGTTTTTTTTGCTCTTTAAATAAGAAGCGGGAAGCGGGGATGTGAGGTACGCCGTAAACTATTTATACTTTCAACAGAGTCTCGTAAACAAAAGGCGTAAACACCGTCTTAACGCGCACCCGGCGAAGGTTCTGTGCCCGCATGCACGTCACGGGTGGGCGGTGCTCGCCGCTCTACAGGAAGTGGCGTGGCGTTTGTTCTTGGGCTCGTTAAAATAAGAGTTATAATACAGTTGTGTTTATTTTTGGAGGACATCCAGGAGGCAGCAGGCCGCTAAAACACCTCGCCTCAGACGGGCGGAGACGTCCGCCCACGTGACAGATGACGTTTGTTCGTTTTGTTTAGGCTGTAAAGGTAAAAGATCGGCGGTAAACAACGACATGACTTCTCTCTTTTTGAAAAAGAGTCAAATTTAAAACTCAAATTTTTTTTCTCCAACCTCAAAATACGTCTGAAAATAAGAAAAATAAAGTTTGTTTTTTGTTTGTTCATTTGAGGGAACTGGTATTTCATTTACATCATCACTGCCAGAGTTTTAACGGAGACCCCCGAAAAGATTGAACTCTTATTTTGGAGTTTTGAGGAAACTCCGATCAGACACTGAAAGTTTCCCCCCAGCAGGAAATATTCACCGCTTGTCTTTCCCTTTATCGTTGGCTCCTCAGGGGTCCTCCAAAGAAAAACTCTACCGACCCAGAGTTAAAAAACAAAACAAAGAAAAACATCTAAAAGAAAAAATCACTTTACAAAGTACAGAACTTTAAAAAAAAACCCCATCTTTAGACAAAACGGAGGTTCATGAAGGTTCATGAAGGTTCATGAAGGTTCATGAAGGTTCATGAAGGTTCATGAAAGTTCATAAAGATTCATGAAGGTTCATGAAGGTTCATGAAGGTTCATGAAGGTTCATGACGGTTCATGAAGGTTCATAAAGGTTCATGAAGGTTCATGAAAGTTCATAAAGATTCATGAAGGTTCATGAAGGTTCATGAAGGTTCATGAAGGTTCATGAAGGTTCATGAAAGTTCATAAAGATTCATGAAGGTTCATGAAGGTTCATGAAGGTTCATGACGGTTCATGAAGGTCTGTTTCTCTTCTCCCTTCTTCTGACACATCTGTCCACTGAGCCATGTGACCCGTCTTTTCCTGCTTTATTCAAGAGTTCTTCTTTAAAAAGTGTCTAAAATCTTCTTGAGTTTAGAAAAAGAGATGATTGTAAAAGTCCAGGTAGGTCTCCGGTCCTCCGGTTCACCGGTTCTCCAGTTCACCGGTTCACCAGTTCTCCGGTTCACCGGTTCTCCGGATCGGAGAATGTGCTCTGCTGCGTGGTGACGGCAAACCGCTAGTTCAGTCCGAAGCCTGACCCGCCCCACTTGGTCCGTGCGTGAGAAGACGGCGCCGCCGCTACACTGCCGACACTTGTTCATCTGGAAAAGAGAGGAGAGGCGTGTGATTGGAGGAGAGGATAGAGGCGGGTCCTCGGGCAAACTGAGGCCTATAGATCATTTGCTAGGTTTATAAATGATTTATTTATCTATCAAACAAACTTTATTTATTGTTCATACATAGAAAAAGTTAACATCAGCTATAAAAACAGGATATAAATAAAATATATATAATCTACTGTATAAAAAATAATTCCTTCCCAAGAAAAACCAAACATAAATAAATAATAAAAACAGGAAATGAATGAAAGAAGTAGAAAAACAATTTTTTAATAGTTTTTAAGTTTTTACATGGCAGTTACTACTATAAAAACATAAAATGAAAATTGACAAAAATGTTGAAAGATAAAACATAGAAAAATAATAAAAAACCTACTAATATATATATATATATATATATATATATATATATATATATATATATATATATATATATATATATATATATATACTTGATTGAAACTTCACAACTAAAGTATTTACAAACCTTTAATAAGGTCAGTCTGATTGTAAAGTGTTACTGATTATTTTAACAAGACATAGAATGATTCGCAGTCATATCGGCCAAATAATGAAAGTATGATGAAAGATAGTCGGGTGACCCAAAACATTAGAACCACCACCGCCTTCACCAGCTGTCCTTCCTCGGACCACTTTGTAACGGACTCAGAACTGCAGACCGGGAACGCCTGACGTGTCCTGCAGCCCTAGAGATGTTCTGGCGCTCTACAGCCCCCCGCTTCTCCGGCTACCCCCGGCATCAATCTGTCAATAGCTGCCTAATATATCGAGCTCCCTGATAATAACCGAGATAATCCATCTGGTTCTGGCTTCACCGTCGGCGGTTATTATGTTCTGGCTGACCATTATGTTTTGAAACTATGAGGCCTAATTGCATAATTAGTCATATTAATGTGAGCTGAACCCTGATAAGAGGCAGGAAATGGATATTAATTATTATATTAATGAAGATTAATCATTAAAATAATTAATGACGGGAGGATGGGTCATTAAATCAACCGTTCTCATTTTGGTTGAGGATACAGATGAGAGGACAGAACCAGGACTTCATTTTTCTGTTGTTAATAAATTTAAATCTAAGAGTTATTTATGAATTAAACACTAAAAACCTGAATCTCATCTATTCTGACAAAACAACCTGAAAATACTGCAATAAAACCTCAACATATTCTAGACTTTGACACGTAAATCTCAGTTTACCCAACCATCCTCATCCTCCGCGACATCTATCTCGTACATTTCATAATTTACTCTAATAGTTCAGATTTGACTCACTAGGGGGAGTTTCTTTTTTATGAAAAACTGTTTTTGGCAAATAACTTCCAAACCGTTGGTCCGATTTAGTCCAAATTTGATTCGTATGAATCGACTGGAGGAAATCTATGTCATTCTTTTTATATTATACTCTAATAGTTCAGATTTTACCCACCAGGGGGAGTTTTCTTTTTACAAAATAACTGTTTTTTTCACATAACTTTCGAACAGTTTGTCCGATTTAGTCCAAATATGGTCAAGATCAATCGGCTTGAAGAGATTAATCTTGTTTATTATAAATTTTACTCTAATCGTTCAGGTTTTACTCACTGGGGAGACTTTCTTTTTATGAAAAACTGTTTTTGGCAAATAACTTCCAAACCGTTTTCATCCAAATGTATGAATCGACTGGAGAAAATCTATCTCGTATTATATTCTGACATTTTCACATTTTATTCACTAGGGGGAGCTTTTTGACAACTGGAAATCTAATTCCAGGAGCTCAATCAGGGGGATTGCTTGTATAATGCAGGGGATTGGGGGTTTTCGGGGTTAAACCTTTGCTGTATTGGACGTTAGCGGAGGCCAAGTTTTGTTTTCATATTCTGATTATCTCTAAGACCCAAACATACGTACCATCCTCACTTTCAGCCAGCTCCTGTGGGGGGAGGCAGATGCTGGGGGGTCTGGGATGGCCCTGCTTGGAGCTGGTATACCGGGGGTCTTGTTGATGAAGGTGGTGGTTAGTGGCCATCCGCCGCGCCTCGGCCAGACCTCCGGCCGCTCCGGGGCTCTGCAGGAGTTTGCTCCTCTGCAGCGCCACGCTGTACTCTGGTGGTTTTAGGTGAGGAGGCCTGGGGAGGTGACCTCCTGGCCCTCCGTCTGGGAGGCCGAGATCCCCCAGAGCAAGACCCTGGTAGCCTGGAGGGGTGGGAGGGGGAGCTCGGTAACGCTCGTCCTTGGTGGGGGAGGTGACACAATACACTGGATGGAGGTGTCGAGCAAAAGAAAGGCGGGATGCAGCAAAGGAGGTGAGTGAGTGAGGAGGAGTGAAGAGGAGGAGGTGAGGGGGAGGAGGGAGGAACAACAGAAAATGAGGAGAAATTAAATCAATGAGATGTTTGAGGACACGAAAACTAAACGTGCAGGGAAACCAAAAGTTAAAAAACACAACCCATGAGATGAACGGGTGGAGCGGTACACAGGCAGAACCACGGCGAGGAAGAACAACGGCTTCATCATCTACGCATCATCTACCAGACTCATCATTTGGTTCCGCCCACAAGAATCTCTACAAACTTTAAGTTGCTGGTTTTCGTCTCGTCACAGGGTCCATAAAGCTACAAGGTAGTTGTGACATCTGAGAAGCAGGACGTCTGTCTTTAGAGAAGATAGTTAAATGTAGATAAACTCTTAAAGCGGAGACATAACGCCGCAGAAGAAGAAGTTACTCGCACTAATCTACATCCTGGCTGTTGAAGATGATCCAAAACTCCCGTCAGACAGAATAAGAAGGTTTTGGGTCTAAAGCAGAGACTGAAGAAAAAAACATTCAACTGGTTTCCAGTTTAGAGACGCTGCAGTAACTCAACCCCGACTTATCTCACTAACAGCAGCAGGAGGAAGAGGAGGAGGAGGAGGAGTGTTTTCTAACGTGACAGAGACACCAGAGGCGACCCCCCCTCACACCACATTTACAGGGTATCAAACTGGAGAGCCGACCCCTCACCTATGAGGCCCTTGTCTGTGCTCGACGTCACCGTTTTGTAGACGGGGTCTGTGCTCTGCCCTCCTTCCTCATTGGTCGGTGAGGAGGGGTGCTCCGACGTGTTTCGCCGCTTTATCGTCCCGTAATTCCCCTCGTAGGTGTCCGACAGCGAGCTGGACGACGCCCAGCTCTGCCGCGACTGATTGGACAGATCCGAGCTGGAGTTTCTGGAGTGCTGCTTGGCGGCGTCCTCCTTCGCCCACGCTTGAGTGGCGGCCTCGATTTCTGCGATGGGCCCGGCCAGCTGCGTGTGCTTGAAGGTGGCCAGGTGCGTGTGGGGGAGGGCCAGCGGGTGGCCGTGGATGCCGTGGTCCCAGGGCCGGCAGGAGGAGACGGGGAGGCTCTGGAAGGAGTCGTGGGAGTTTGAGGAGCAGGAAGTCCAGCTGCCGCGGCCGCTGTCCGCCACAGAGTCCAGGGAGGTGTGGTCGGGGGTCAGCTCCTCCGTGGAGGTGGAGGAGGTGAAGGTAGAGGCTCGCGACACGAACCCACGAGCAAACGACAAGGAGCTGCTGAGGAGGAGAGAGGCGGAGTGAAATCCGGAACATAGAATCTGAAATCTTTAATAATAATAATAATAATAATACATTTAATTTATCTTTAGGACATAAAGCTACCCTTAGTTTGGGATATATACAACCGATCCTTCCCAAAACCAATCCAGTTCTTCCTCACACTTAACTCTAGATAAGTATAACATTTGAAAATGATCCATGAAATAGTTTTTGAGGAATGAAAGAAAAACCTTTTTCAAGCAGACCCAGTTGGTATCAGATAACTTTTATTTTTATTGTTCCAATAAAATGAGCATCGCTCATAACAAACTTTTTTGGAAGAGCCATTATTATTATACATGATCCATAACGGCTTATTCTGTTCCGGGTCGCGGGGACTAGAGCTTATCTCCGCTCTCATTGGACGAGAGGCGGGGTTCACTCTCTACGGTTCACCAACACTATTTAATAAATCAGAATGTGGCAGAACTCTTTTTTAACAGAAACATAAAGTCTACAGGTGACAGTAGGTAGGAGGTTCAACGTTACGCAGACGACACAATCTTCTATCCACTAAAGCGTCGCCTGAGGAATCGCTGTAAGGATTTCTCAAATGGTGTTGTTTTTTATGACATAACCTGTATAAAATATTGAGCGTGGAAGTTCAGCCAACGTTTGCCTCCTGTGTGAAAACACGATAAAACACACGGTGTGTTTGACGGCGTTGTAAATCACCACGTCGGCCGCAGTTTTATTCCCCGACGCGGTTTTACCGGACGGAAGAGGTCAGTTGTATTTCATGAAACGGGCCGTGGTTCTGTGAGGGATCAGTGCGTCTGCTGATGTTTGATAGTTTCCACAGAAGTCCGATCACGTCGGGTCGGTAAGCAAACAGCGGATTGTAAAACCGTGTGCCGTTTATTCAGAGGCCGCCTGCCAGAAACCAGATACGTCGTTAATGGAGAAGATGGAGAGCTGGAAATTGGGGATGCTAATAAAGGCGGGCCGGTTTTATGATTCTGTGTTTTAACGAGGGGAGGAGATAATTGGAATCCAGCAGGGAGAGGAAATGGAAGAGCGGACCGGACCGCTCATGTCGGCCGCCTGAAAGGTTTCCGGTTTTATAAACTTGTGTTTATTGTTATTTATCAGCAAGCGGTAAAAAACTGCCTGATATACTCCAGGAGACGCAAAGAGCCATAAGATTATGACCACATGCCAATAAACAATGACTAAACAAAAACGGGAAAGTAAGACGTCTGTCAGACGTCTGTCAGACGTCTTACTTTAAAATCAAAGTCTGAGTTTATTCTGAGAATAAACTCAAATAAATAAATTCTTCCTGTAGATCTATGAGAGTTAGATGAAACAAACTAAAAACATCCACATTATCCCGCCTGAACCTGAGAAATTAAGAATCTGTTTAAAAAGGACAGAACCAAAGCCCAGAGAGCGAAGAACACGGACTGCGAGGAAGAGGAGGGGTGTTGGTAAAGAGGTGAGAAGGAATACAAATAAAACCAAACAATGTTTTGGAATATGAATAGAAATCTACATGTTGACAAACAGTTTTTATCCCCTGGTTCTGATTTAGGCCCATTCGGACATGTTTATTCTTTTAGCGACGTTCTTTATTTGTGCTGAGTTGGTCATTTTCTTCTTCTTCTACTTTCGGCTGTTCCCTGCCAACGACCACGGAAACACCGCCACCGCATTTGTCATTAAAATCGGAACAATAAGATTCCGTTCTAAGCGCATTAAGTCCCGCTGGCGGGCAGGTGAGGCAGGAGAGGCAGGTGAGGCAGGTGAGGCGACACGGGGCGTTACCTTGTGCTGGGCTGGCTGTAATCTGCACTGAAGTGTGCGTGCGGCGATGCTGCGCTCTCGGCGACAGCAGCAGGCGCCGCGTTAGCCGCGCCGACAGCCGTCGTAGAACCGGTCCTGTTGCCGCCGTGACAGCGATCTTCGAGCCCGGGAGCCGGTACCGAGTCGACGGAGCAGATGCTGGAGCGGGAGGAGATCTCGCTGTGACTGGAGTCGGACAGGTTGTCTGCCTTACCGGCTGGTAGGAGGGTGTAACCTGGACCGCAGGGACAAACGGTGAAAAGTGAATGATATGCAGATGATGATAGAAATGTAGACCTAGAAACTCAGTCGGTCCTGATGTGGAGGATCAGAACTTCTATCAGCGGGGAGATGTGGATAGAACGTTTCTTGCTCACCAAATACGCCCCCTTGAGGCAGGAGCAGAGAATACAAGGATGTGTGGAAAGGACAAGAATAGAAAATAAAAAGATTCTGATGCTGTGGTTCCCTGAAGGCGAGCGTATATTTCTCCAAAAGCCCCTGAACGCCTCCTCAATTGAACTACGTTTGAAAAACAGTGTTTTTACCTGAGAAAAAGCCAGAAAACGTGAAGTATGATGAAGTACGACATAAACGAGGAAAAACTCCACCAGTCCATTCAAAGGCATCATCTGGACTAAATTGGACCAACAGTTGAGACATTTTGACCCAAAACTCTGAGAGATAAAAGCTCAGTATCAGACTCCAGACAGAAAAGATGCTGATTTCAGAACATGGGGAGACAACCGGACATTTCTGATCCCTTTTTAATAGAAGAATCCTGAAACACTGTTAATCCAGCAGGAACATTTACACTTCTGCTCTCAACATACAGAAGTTTTCATCTCACGCTACAGCAGGTCGGGAAAAAGTCCTTGTGAAGAAAGGAACCGTGAACCTCAAACTTCTGACCTGCCTTATGTGAACGAAGAAGGGTCGATGTCTTCTTTCATCGTCTTCATCTACATGTCAGATCTGAGGCTCTGACAGGGAAATGATGTCCTTCATCGGAACTAAAAGCCTCAGATAATCTTGAACAATGTTGCTACATTTGGCTGAAAAATTCACAATATAATTTCCACAAAAAAATAAATCAAAAAAAGAGAAACTTTGAGCAGAACTCGAGGAACCAGCTGTCAACAAGATCTATCCTTCCTTATCTCCTTCAGATAACCACCAGGACCCTCTGAACACATCACTGACAGGACCGGGTGTCATTCCAAAAACTACGACAGCAGAACTCTTTAAAGTAATAAATACTGATACCGATACTAATAAAGTGTTTTATATCAGCAGGGTTGGACTTCAGAGGAACTTTACGGGTCGTAGATGATCAGGTTTACAGAAAATAACACAGCATGCTTCAGATCTCCATGTAAATCAAATGTTTGATTACAAAGTTGGTTCTGGAGGATTCTGATCCATCTCCTGAGGTTCCTACATCCTCTGACATTTTATCATTAGAGACATAAATATCATCACTGCTCCAGAACAAACGTTCATACTGCTGCCTCCTTCTTCCTCAGTCCTTCCTCTTACTGATGGGGGTGTGGCTTATCTGTCAGACGGTCCTCCTCCTGACGGCTCTGTCCCTGCAGAGCCAGAGGAAGGGGTTGGGGCTGATTGACCTTCTAGCTCTCTCCTTTTCCTGTCTCCCATCTTGAGGCGAGGAAGACTCCCACTCTGCTCCCTCCCTACCGTTCAGACGGCGCCTTACCGCCATCTTCCTCTCCCTGGACTGACTCCTCTCCCTCAGTCTCCTGAACGGAGACAGCAGCCTCGTCCTGATGGGGGACTCTTGGGGTTTGGGTCTCATGATCTGGGGCTGGCAGAGCGGCGACAGAATCATGGGACTCGCCCCCGGTGGTCCGTGGGGAGACCCTTGCGTACATGACCTCCCTGCTCTGGCCCTCTGTGGCGTTACGCTTGAACCTGCCTGGTCGCTCTGCTGCCTGGATCTCCCTCCCTGCTCTGACGGAAACAAGCCTCTCTGTACTTCCTCCTTTTCTGCTTCACTTCTCCTGGCCTCCTTCTCCTCGCCTGACTGCGTGTCTCTGTCCCTGGTCATCAGTAGAATCCTCTTGTGGAGGAGAACCCCACCTATGCCGTAGCTGCGTAGGCTGATGGTGCCGGCCTTGGTGCTGGCGTCACTGGTCAGCGACGACGACGATCCCGACAAGTTCATCTGGCTGGAGTTCTGGGACTTGGCCACGCCTCCAACTGAGTAGGCGGAACGCAGGAGACGGGATGATGGAAACAGAACATCAGTCATCGTCTAGAGCGCCAAACTTTGCATAAAGTCACAGGAAAAAATACGAGCGTCTGCGGCAAACCTTTGCGGGGGGAACCCTGCGGCGACACCGGGGGGCTGGAGTGAAGAGAGGAAATGGTGGAGACGGTATCGTCGGAGGGTCTCTTGGCGTTCCACTCCTCTGATGATGTCAGAGGAGGTTTCTTCACCACCTGGGGAGAGTTGGAGTCTGCAGAAGACGACAGAGGAGATAAATGAGGTAAAGAAAAGCCAATAGTCGTGAGAGTCTGAGACTTTTCTTCCATCGGTGTCGGGTTTAAAGTTAAACTCTAAACGCGAGACAGACTTAGAGGAGCCGACTCTACTTAAACGATGTAGACTGTATATACTTATTATTGTCCAGGCACTCACTCGGTGTCCCTGTGTCCTTGGCGATGCTCTTCTTTCGCAGAGGGTTGAGCGGGACTTGGACCTGAAGGACTTGTGAGACCCTGTTCTGGGTTTTCCCTGAGGGCAGAGCCGAGCGCAGGGACACCGGAGACATGTCCGACTTGGTGGATCGTCTCTCACTCAGATTCTTGGACACTAGGACCGCAAGGAGGAGAGGAGAAACGGCGGAAAGTTCCTCCAGTTAGAGAAGTTCTATTAGATAATTCCGTGAGGCGCGTTTACATATCCTCAAAGAAACACACCGTTTATGTAAAACGTCAAATGTATGTAATCATAATCAAACTTCAGGTAAAAATAGGCATTAGAATAATTAATAAAGCTGGTTATCACAAATCTACAGACGTATTTTGTCCTTAAAAACATTGGAAATACTAAAATAAATACAGATGTTTTTCAGTTTGGGGGGGTTGAACCCAAACTGTAGAGTGGGGGTGTGCGGTTCGCTCTTGTAAAATGTAAAATGATGGGGGATTATAACATAAAGTCATTAGATTGTTATATGTTTGAGGATTATATGATAGTTTAATTAGTATAATGTAAGTATTTCTTCTTCTCCTTCTGTGTTACAGATGTTTTGAGATATTCTTTGGTATAGGATAGACAAAAATAAGCCTAATAATTATTCATTTTTATTATTAATTAACTTTATTAATAATCTTTTAAACATGTATCTAACAGAGATAAATTATATTATATTCTGGGATATAACAGGATTTCACATGTAATTTACTAATAGTTATAAAGACTAAAAAAAAAGTGTTTTATTCTGTGGAAATGTTGATTATTCGCTTGATAGCTGATCTATCATGGATTATCCTGTTCCTGCAGGACACCTACAAGGACAGCAGGGGGCAGTGCAGTGCAAAAATACAGATGCTCAAAATTACAAATACAAATGTTTGTTGAAAATACGCATTTAGTTCTGAATTATATAAAATACCAAATGACATCAATGTTGAATTTGCTTTTTATATGAATGTGCTTTTTTAAATATTCAAGAGTCGGATCCAGATGGTCCATCTCTGAATAGTCCCCAATCCCCTGCGTTGTACAAGAAATGTCCCCTGGTGGAAACTTTTATGTCGGTACTTTTCATGAAAAAATCTCAGCTTAGTGAGTCACGTGTGATATAAGCTCCGATTGACTCATCGGCACCAAATTTGGACTAAATCGGACCAAAAGCTGAGAAATTATAGTTAGAGAACTTTTGGAGATAATTTTACCCCTAGTGTCAGAAATAAACGACCAAAATCAATCCAGTTCTTCCTCACACTGTGGTCTAAAGGAGTTTAAAATCTAAAAATGACCCTATCTGAGCGGAGGAAGCCGCGGTGACGATGACTACTCAGTAACATCCCCGACTCTCGGTGGTAGAATTAAGAGTGTGGAGGTAAAGCAGAGAGAGGTTCTGGTTTTGCTCACAGGTGCTGTAGGACGGCTCACACTGCAAGGACATGATCTGGTGCTTCTCCTCGTCCGTCTCCACCGTCAGGTTGGACAGGTACTGCTTCACCTTTCTGGCCATCTGAGCATCTTCGTACAGCTTCTTGGCGTTGAGGAGGGAGCTGCGACGCACTCGCTTCTTATGGGCGCCGCCCTGCACGTCCAGCATGTTGGAGTTGGTGCTGCCCTGACTCAAGGACCTGAGGAGGAGGAGCGAGCGGGAGGAGGAGGAGGAGAGGACAGGAACAGAATGGGAAATGGGATGCATGAAGAAGACAGGAGGAGAATAAAAGCCGTTGAAAGGCAGATTGAAGCAGAAAATAAGGACAAACAACAATCGGTCCATAAATAAAACTATTCTAATAAAAGATCTCTTCGGCGTTAAACTCCGGCTGAGTTGGAGCAGAGCGTTTTAAAAATAGGACCATGCAGCTGGGGGGGGGCAGCTCTCGCTCAGGAGCCATGCTGTCACAGCACAGAAGAGCCAAACATTCTGGCGGGCCGAGCCAAACCGGGTTAGGAGACAAATATGCACAAGATCGGATACGGGGGGACGTTATGTCAGAATGCAAACATGATCAACCGACCGGACCTGAGTCAAATAGTACCTGCAGACGGTTCTGAACCTCAAGAGTTCATTCTGGATGGAGCGGAGAGGAGCCGGCCAAACAATCTCACTTTCTTACATGTAACTGGTTGATCATATCATTTTAAAGACGTCGCTTCCTCCCAGCCCGCAGATTTATTCAGCTGAGGTTGTATGGACTCATTTTTCTGAGTCATTTTATCGGCTGTTCTGTGACTGATTCAGGAGTTAAAAATGAATCTCGGGTCTCGTATTTTAAGCCAACATGAAGTAGAACTCATTAAAGGTGCACAGATAAATATATTTCATTAGTATTTCATTTCCGTTGACTGACATCAGGGTTCCCACTCCGTTCGTCAGGACTTTTCCAGCAGTGATCCAGTTAGCTGCTACCGTTTGACGGACAGGTTTGGAGATTTCCTACAGCTGTACGTCACATTTTGGACATTTATTTACCCTGATCGCTGCTATGTTTATTCTTCTCCCGGCCCCAGGAGTCTGATCGAGGAAATGTTCAGTCTATGGCTATGACTCATCTCAGAAATAATCTCTGACACGCAGAGAAACGATGACAAATTCATCATAACGACAAGGGGCGTGGTCAGGTTTCGCTAGTTACACTAGTCTTCTGTTTGTTTCACTTTAATCATCATCTGGTCTCACATTTGAGTTTTTTGAACCGCCAGCCGGGTACAATCCCATTTGGATTAAAAGCTCAGCTTTTGCCGGCGACTTTTCTCATTTCAAATGGCGCCATTAGAATGGACTTCCTCCCACTGACAGGTGGGTCTGTGAGCGTAAATGCAAAGTTGACTGGATGGTTCCAATTTTAAAATCAAACTGAGTAATGTATTTTCAGTGCTCTTATTTTGAAGGATTAAAGTGGAAGTAAGGCTGGTCGGCATTGTGTATGTATTCTGACGCTGTGAGATTAATCTACGCGTCTTACTTGCTGTGCGTTTCTTAAACCAACTGCATAACATTTTGAAGTGAAAATAAAACTTTCAGTCCATCATATGATCTAGGCTGAATCTGTGCTGGTGCTAGCTTTAGCCGCTCTGCCAACGTTAGCTTCTTGAAACTTGCTATGTTCCTCTGGGTGATTAAATATGAAGTTTGCTGTTTTTCCTCCACACGTAACTTTGTCCTAACTTTTGTTACAAATTGCGATCTTTGTGTTTTGTGGTTTACATGCGAGGGGTTTGGAGCTGTGCTAGCTCATGCTAAGTGCGCGTGTAACCGGCACAGAGTTAGGCCCCCCGCTGTCTCCAGCCTGAATGTTGTTAGTCAATAATGTCCCAGGTTTTCAGGAGGCGTGGGAACCCTGAACATCTGAGACGTTCTGTTCACCTCCTTTATTCTACAAACAAACTAAGTATCATTTTTAGCTACTATATGACTCAAACGTAGAATCTCATGATCAGTGATGGACGTGGGCGTGGTTCAGGTGGATGGGTACCGTAAATGGAAGGGTTAATGACACTCAAGCAGGGGCAGGCACATGGGGACACAATGAGAGGAGGGGGCATGCAGAGATGATGGTGGAGACGGGTGGTGGTGGTGGGGGTGGTGGTGGTAGTGGTGGTGGGGTTGATGCAGGGTGGACGGAGCTTTTGCTGGCTGGGACTGAAACAAGATGAAACCGGTACCGGTTTAGGGTACAAACTTACCCTAAACTCTTCCACCTCTTCTTCCTGCAAGCAAGAGGCGTGAAGATTGAAGAGTGACTTAGAGACGAGTTCAGGTGTTTGGGTGGACAAGACTATGTAGCGGTCATGCCACGACAAACAAGACAGGAAATGACTGGGGATGAGACGACCATCGGACAAACCACATCTCCCCACATCAGCCTGCAGGGGGCGTTCTACCGCCTTGTGCATCACCTGGCCATGACATCAGGCTGTCCTCGCCTCTTTTTTAAAACCTTTCCTCCCTTCATGTGAGATAAAATGTTGACCCTGTCATAAGGAGGGAGTGTCTGCAGGGGGCAGTCATGCGCTTCTACAGTGACATACGCACACACACATACACACACACACCGAGGAGGTTGGCATCCATTCCTTCTCACTTCCTGTCCATCCATGCCTGCTGTCGTTCTGATCCAACAGAGGCCTGAGCTGGACAGGAAGTACGTGAGAACTGATGGAAGCTGACCTCCGGTGGGCGCCTGATGCTGCAGGTGAACGGCTGGAGGTTATGGTGTGTGGTGATCTGCCTAACCTGCCAACTTGTATTTTATGACTCTTTCTGAGAAGTGACAGTTTTGCTGCTGAAGGGAAACAGGAAGACTCAAAGTTTCAAAGATACAAATAACTGCAGGAAGTTGAATCGTTTGCATCACCAGCTAACTTCCCCGAATAAGAAATAGAATAGAGAATTTCCCAAAATGCTAATTAGCCACCATTACAAAACTAACCTCGGGCTCCTTTTCCATCACGTTTTATTTTGAAAAGGTCTGAACGCTGGTTTTAATAGAGTCTTAAGTCTCATTTTCTGGATGTGTTATTTTTAATAATGCTGATTTAAAAACGCCACTGAAGCGGGGGTGTCAGACTCAATCACAGAGGGGGCCAAAATTAAAGAAGGAGTTCAGATCCAGGGCCGAGCGGGACTCAGGTTTGATCATGTTGAATCTGAGATATTATGACTACATTTTTTATTCTCATTTTATTTAATCGTTTGTAGAATTCTGAACGAAACACATGGATAGAAAATTACCAAATTACTGATAAAATTCAAAATAGATCTGCATAACTACTTTTTGTGTCTCCCTCTCTATCATAATAGGTTCACAGAATAATTTCCAATGAAAGGATTTTTATTCAGGGATAACGCCCAGAAAACTGTATTTTTGTATTTTTTGTTGAGGAGACCTCTACCCGTGAAACTGACCTCAGAACTATGGAATCAGAGGAAATGCAGTGACTCTGGACAGGTTTTGTTTTCAGAAACAACCAACCTTTGTCTGAACATGAGGGCCGGGTCCATGTTGGCCGAGGTCAACCGCACCACATGTCGGATCTCCTTGGCGATCATCCTCAGCTTCTCAAAGTTGACCAGGCCGTCGACGCTGGAGTCGTTCCCTGACGAGACAAAGAGTCGGCGTGAAGTCAAAGCTGTCAACTTTACGAAGCAGATAAATGATTCATATTTGGGGACATATGAAAGATGCAACAATGTTTGAAAGTGAAATCTTCAAACTGAAAGCTTCCTTCCTCTGGGAGATCAAAGTGATCAAAGTCCTTCATACTGAAATACGCGGAGTTCTGTTTGAGAGAGGTTTTAGGAACTTGCCCAATTAAGGAAGCTTTCTTTTTTCTTTCCAAACACGGCGGTGGAATGAAGAGAGAAGCTTGAAGGAGAAATCGGGTTTCGGAGTGACTCAGAGTGAAGTCTCAAAAAGGCGAGATGGAGAAACCTTTAGCAGAAGTGACGGTTCTTTCGGCGCCGCACAGAGGAAGTAAAGAACGCAGACATGTGAGGAGCTGGTTTAGAATCCGAGGGTCCCCTCAGAGCCCGTTACCTTCATGCAGGAAGGTCAGGTCCTTCTTGACCACCGGGAACAGCGGGATGATGGGGGGCTGCATGCTCTGGCTGCTCAAGATGTTACGGTACTTGGCCATGTTCCTGGACGGGTCGAAGACATCCTGCAGGTCTCCAAACAGCTTCTCGTATTTGCTGGGCAATTTTTCCCACGAGCTCCGCAGCCGCGCCAGCGGCGCCAAGTTCAGACCGCTGCGGGGGGGAGGGGGAGGTACGAGGAGGGGGAGAGAGGGGAGGAAGAGATAAATCTGTTACATTGGGAAGAAGGAACAATGATATCGGAGGACGGCGTCTCGGTGACGGATGATTGGAACCATCCTTCCTCAGTTAGTGAAGAAGACCCCGGAGACCACGTCCTCATTAGGACAGCTGATCATTAAGACTGACGCCTCATTTATTTCCTCTCCACTCTATTCCCCACCACGCTCTCAGCCGTCTGTCCCTCCCCCACAGCTGACGGACAGGTCCGACTGTTCAGCTTCTATTCAAATCCCTCACACTCTTCCCTTTAAACACCCCATAATGTACACTAACTAGGCCCCCCAAAAGCCCCCCAACCCCCTGGGTTACACAAGCAATGCCCCTGACGGAAATCCACAAATGGAATGTTGAGCGAAGTCTGTGTGGTTCTGGAGGATCAGGGCTGATAGGTAGAACCCCGTCTTTGATTCTACTACTAGTTACTTCCTCACAGTCGGCGAACTCATGAGGTTCAAGAAGCGATTACGGACACAGACGTCTCCAGAAGGAGCTCACCTGATGATCGCGAACATTGAGTTGAAGTTCTTGCACTCCCGGCAGTGCAGCGAGATTTTGATGAAGTGCTTGATGGTCTTCATCCTCTTCATGGCGTTGGGCTCCTTCAGGATCTCCGAAGCCACCCAGAAGGTCTCCTGGTTTATCACCTCCTCAAACTGCTTCAGATTGCCGCTCCCCGCTGAGGAGTCCAGCTTAAACAAGTCGTCCACGTACCTGCGGGCCGGAAAGAAGAACATCAGGAGAAGATCTCAATCCCATCTATTTTACAGCCTCAGCTCAGGTGGAGCTATGGGTGGTGTCATAGAAGCCCATCAAAACGTGGAGCGGCCGCCTACTCTGTGGACTCGATGTTCCTGAAGAGCTCAAAGTCTCTCATGGAGAGCTGAGCCGCCACCTCCATGGTGCTGAGCTGCAGCAGAGAGATCTGGCTCTCTCTGAGGAGGTCCTGGGCGTCATCGTCCGAGCACAAGGTCTCCGTCTCCATGTTGTTCTTCAGGTAGTACCTGCAGGGAAGAAGGGCGGGAGAAATCAGACAAGATGACGTTCATAGTTCTGTTCATGTTGGGTTTTTCTTTCATTGTATTTATAGATATATAAATATACCTTCATTGTATTTATATTTATAAATATATATATATATATATAAAACATGAAGGTTGCTCTGATGTTTCCAACTTCCCCTTTTGAATCCATCGGATCCAAAACTGTCTCATATCTGAGAAAACCCCCACGACATAAAAAAAAAAGTATGAGAAAAAGTGAGAAGGAAGAGAAAGTGAAGGCGAGGATCTGCAGACGCATCATTATGGGCTGTAGAGGCAGACAGGTAGGGGGAGAGGGGGGCATCCAGTATTTCATCGAGCAGAAACCTTCTGAACATTATAAAAAACAACTTTTTCACGTTTTCTGTTTCTGTCTGAAGATCAGGTTGAGGAAAGGGAATAATGACTCTGGTGGGAATCGATGAGGTTGAGGCAATATTTTACCTTGAGGTGAAGAGACGGGGGGAGGGAGGGAGGGAGGGGGAGGGGGAGAGGGAGAGAGGGAGAGGGAGAGGGAGAGAGAGAGAGAGAGAGAGAGAGATAAGGAGGGGGAACACATTTCTCTTTGGCCGCCATCTTCATCCGTTTGTCTGGGCGCGTCTCCAGCAGCTGTTCATCCGTCTCAACTCGTTAGACGCTTCCGCGTTTCTAAATCTAAAATCTCAGCGCTGCCCAGATTGACTCTGATGGAGCTGTGGTGCGCTCATCCACCCTCAGACAGAACTCTGTGGGGGGGGGGGGTTCTCTGTGTTGGCATGGATGAGACCCTAAGTTGCCCTCCGTTACTTCAACGAGCTCGAGGGAAGAGCAGGATGAAGAGCGAGCGGCGGAGGCGCCGACATCGGGCCACATGCAGATTTATGGTAAAGCCGAGGCGTGTTTCAGACTCAGGCTGACGCCCCCCCGTTGGACCTCCTGTCAATCACAGAGAGGCTGAGACATGGCGGCCATAGAAGGCAGAACTCATGGATCCATGTGAATCCTGCGTATAAACATATTCAGTTTAAATACTACAGACGTTTTGTGTACTCATGTTGTCAGAAACACAGAGGCTTAAGTTTTATGTGATTCTTAAAACCACAGGATAGAAGGAGGAGGTGGGAGTGGGCGTGGCCATGAGTGTCTCCGCCTCCATCCGTGCTCTCACCTAGGACTGAATAACTGCCGCTCACAAACACAAACAGACGTCTGCGACCGAGGATAAGGGGATGATTGTGTGCCTCTTCATCTCTGTAGCTGTCTGCATACGAGTGTCTGGATGAATAATTGCAGACGTGCCGTCTGTGGAGGCCTCCACCCATGACGGAGGATGAAATATTCATGCTAGCCTAGTTGGGAGGGGCTGATGAGGGACGGCAGGAGGGAGGGAAGCGTGAAAGAACAGGCAGGGGAGTCGTTTTAAAGCAGATGTGACGGCTGCGGTCCAATCATCTTTCCATACCGACTGACTTTCATCTCGGGAAGGGGGCGTGTCCATCACCGGGACCTCGTACTTAAGAGCTACCAAAACATGTGTTTAGGCTCAAATTCATCTCACAAACAAGCAGCAACTGCAAAATATTTCCACGAGTTTTTATGAGTCAGTGCCACCTGATTTATATTTTTCACTTGAGAGGGTGGTTCTGAACCCTCGGCGGCTGATTTACACCCCCGGCCCGCTAAGTGAATGAACAACATTCTGGCTAGGGACTAAATTCCTCCGCAGTGGCTGTAAATCAGTGCACATAAGAACCATCTCCGTTCTCCAAAATATGTCCGAACGGTGGTTCCGGACTTCATGAAGAAACCGAATAAAGGTTTGATCCCAAACAATGAAAGGCTGCAGCTTCCTGCTTTATCAGTTCTGGGTCGCTGCTTCATGTAGCTGGAGCCGCAGAGACAGAAATACCCACATGTGGGTCAAAGCAGGAGCAGGTTTTCCTTCTTCTTTGCATTAAACATGACCTGGTTCTTCAAGCTGGGGTACGTATATCCCCCCTGGGGGGGTAAGTGGACCGATCCGTGGGGAACACGCTGGATGTGTACTCTTAAGTTTTTGAAGGGTTTCGGTGAATGTGTGGATGCAGGAGCCCCCGATGGGGACATCTAGAACCTTCTTGTGCCTCCTTGCTTTGTATTTGCTGCAGACAATAATGGTGAATAATGCTCTGCATTGCGAAGGTGCACTCTCATCGTCTTCTCCATCTTCTTCCCCGCCTTTATATCCCCGAAAAGGCCTCAAATCCTCTGCATTGTACAAGGATCCCCCTGAGTGAAGTTCTTAAAATGAAATGTGAAGTTCTGCAGGAAAAAAAATGTGTTTTTTTAAAAACGGCCACCTAGTGAGTAAAATATGAACTTTTAGAGTAAAATGTTATACATATTTTAGATAGATCTCCTCCAGTCGATTCATAGGAACACAATTTGGACTAAATAGGACCAAAGGTGAGAGGGTCAAGGCAGAAAAACAGTTGCTTTTTTTGTAAAAAAAACGACCCAAAACTCCCCCTAGTGAGTAAAATAGTAACTATTGGAGTTAAACACAATATGTCCAAGATAAAATTCTTTGAGTCGATTCAAAGGCGCCAAATTCTGATCAAGTCGGACCAACGGTTGAGAAATGATGGCCTGAAAACATTGGGAGATAGAGCTCCTCCTAGTGGCAGAAACTGGATTTTTCTCTGTCCCTTTTCTCCCTCCAGTCATGTGACCTACCTCTGAGCGAGGGAGTCTCATTGAGGGAACCCCAAACGGTGGGCAGAGGGCTGGGGGCATGTCTCAGGGGGAATGTGACTGAACAGTTGAGGGAACCCCTGAGATGAGATCCATAAATACGCCGCCTTCTTCCTCCTGCTTCTTACCTGCCATTGAGCTGAATCCTGTCTGCCAGTTTGGAGAGCTGGTCGGGCAGCCGGCGCTGTTTTATGACCCCCTCCGGGCTGACCGACACCTCGCACAGGGAGTAGGTCTCGGGCGCGGCGATGAAGCCGAACTCGTTGATGGTGTGCGCCACCACATCCTTGGCCGTGGTGTCCTTGCTGATGATGATGTAGCAGCTCTGCTGGTCGGCCTTGAACACCCTGATCACCTGATCCGGGATGTCTGAGAGCAGGAGAAAGGAGGAGGAGGAGGATGAGGAGAAGAAGAGGGTCTTTGAGGTCTGATCGAAGTGACAGTGATAGAAGGAGGGACTGGAGCAAACAACAACTAGTCCCACGCCGTCGTCCATGACATCATGGGTTTACCCCCAAAAGCCCCCCAATCTCCTGGGTTGTATAATCAAACCCCTTGATTGAACTCCTCACAATAAATCTTAGAGCCATGAGCCAATTTGGACATAATCAGAGATACACCTGGGACATACAGGTAAAAAAAACAAACAGTGAAATATGAAAATAAGAAATCGGTACATAGAGTTTATTAATATGGACCAATTGTCGACTAAATCGGAGGAGAAGCTGCGGGTTTCCTGAGGAGTCGCTGCATGACTCATGACTCACATGACTCGCATGACTCATTCACTGAATGTGTCAATCAAATGTTTGCTGACTAGGAACCTGAGGGGGGGGCATACAGAGCAGAAATGCAGAGTCGTAGAATCAAAAATAAAGGTGAGGCTTCCTGTGTGGCTGCCGCAGCAGAGATCCTCTCGCTTGTGTGCAGCAGGGCGATGAGGGTGGTGAGGGTGGACAATCTGGCCAAACCTCCAGTCAATGACTGTCTTTAATAATGTTAATTTTCCTCAAATACCCGAGAATTTAATTGTGGACAGAAGCTAAAGTGGATCTCTACCCAGAAAAAAGAAGCCTGAGCACTTCTACGAGGTCTGCAGTCTGCTCTAGGATCAGATCCCATATTGACTCAATAATGAAGATAAATACATTTAACTAGTTTTTCTATTTCTTTGTGTGTGTGAGATAAATTTAGACACAACTGGCCTGATGGTTGGGAAGTGATGGATGAGAACAAAAAGCCCCATAATGAGTCAAATTTGAACACTTGTAGTAAAATGTGAGAATTAGAAGATAATCTTCTTGAGGTAAATTTGGATTAAATCTAATGTTAAAAGGAAAAAAAGAAAAAAGAAAACGTTTCCCCTAGTGAGTAAAATATAATAAAAATCAGATAGATCAACATTCATGTTCACCAAATTTGTATTAATAAAGGCCAACAGTTGAAAAATGACGGCCCAAGAAAACATTTGCACTTAAAGCTCCTCCTAGTGGTGGAAATATGCAATTGACTTTTCAAAATTCCCTCCAGTTCTTCCTCGCACTGTGGGGGCTATGATATTTGAAAATGAGACATGAAATTGTTGCTAAAGTTATCGCTATCACACAAAGGAGCAGTGGCAGCAAAGATGATGTCATAACCTCCAGGACTCCTCAGGAATATAAATACCGAATAATAAATCTTACTGTCACATTTACATGAAAGCAAACCGGGAGACTGACTTCAGTGATGCATTTGTACCCAGTGGAGGAATGTTTGGTTCTGGTTAAACGGATTTGTTCGGTAGGAGGGTCTAATAACAACAACATGAAAACATCAACATGCACAACATGCTAACTTGATGGTGACCCCCTGAGAAAAACACAAACACATTCCCACAAAGACAGAAGAGCAGCGGAAGAAATATGAACCCAATATCAGAGATGAGATGGAGTGTAGATGATGAAGGAGAGAAGGTGTGTGTACTTACAGTACAGGCCCAGAGCTTGGCAAGCAGGAGGGAAAACAGAGAACAGAGTGAATGTGAGAGGAGGAGGAGATATAATATCTGGATACATCACAGTAGAGGAGGAGGAGGAGGAGATGGTGGAGATATAATATCTGGATACATCACAGTAGAGAAGGAGGAGGAGGAGGAAGAGAAGATGGTGGAGATATAATAGCTGATACATCACAGTAGAGAAGGAGGAGGAGGAGGAAGAGAAGATGGTGGAGATATAATAGCTGATACATCACGGTAGACTAGGAGGAGGAAAAGAAGAAAAAAAGTTATATAGAATAGGTTTCCCATCTGATGAGAGAATTAGTGATAAGGGGTCATTTTTTAATTCAAGTTTTTTCTCCGGTTGGGTGACCTTGTCCTCAGCAGAGTAGAGTAGAATAGATTAGAGTAGAGTAGAACCCAATTAGAATAGAATGGACTAAAATAGAGCGGAGCAGTGTAGAATAGAATAGAGTAGAACCGAATAGAACAGAACTGAAGAGGAACAGAACAGAACATAATAGAACACAACAGAATAGAACATATAGAACAGAACATAATAGAATAGAACAGATAAGAACAGAATAGAATAGAATAAAACAAAACAGAATAGAACAAAACAGAATAGAACAGAACATTATAGAACAGAACAGAATAGAACATAGTAGAACAGAAAAGGTCGGGCCGGCGTGTTTCCTTACCTGCCGGGTTGGAGAAGTCCAGGACGCTGGTGGCGGGCTGCAGCAGGTCCGGGCTGCTGGATGACAGGTTGCCGGGGATGGGCATGATGGCCACGCTGTGACGACACTGCTTGGTTCCCACGATGCTGTCGTCCTGAGACTGACCCATGCCGCCATCACTACGGAGAAGAGCAGAACAGGAGGCGGGAGCAGAGAACAGGAAATAGAAGAGTGAAAAGGTGAGACAGGAGAGAAAAAAAGAAACAGAGAAAATTACATTTCTTCCACCACACATCAAAGAGCAACATAAAGGTTCTGGTGTAAAACTAATTTAGACTGTTTTATTTTTGCTGTCGTAGACACACACACACACACGTACACACACACACACACACACACACACACGTACCACCACACACATATATGTCTGTGATTATACCATTTACAATCAAACGGAATCCTTATCAGCAAAAGTTAAATCTGTTAAATGATCAATGTGAGCAAACCACTAAACATAAGTGACTGAATAAATACGCATTCATGTGTTTTATATATATATATATATATATATATATATATAAAACACAAATAATATATTGTATGATACAATCGCTTGGTTCTTTCTTCCTATAAACGAAGAGTAAACGATTCTTCTGAATTATGTAGCATACCGTATATAATAGCATGCTTAAGACCGTTAAATAAAAACGGGAGGTTCGCCCGGGACGCCACAGGAGCTAAGACCGCCCCCGTCTCCATTGGTTTATCCCGTCACGCGTCTGAGCTGGAGGTCAGAGACGTTTAATTCAACCCGCCGCTCAGGGATATGCAAACATCAACCTTTGCATTGACGGCCTCATTAGTCGGCCGCGATCTGCACATGTGAAGGAAATGGCAACTCTTTGGAGACAAACCCAAAGACGTGAGGCGAGGGAGGTATTGTGATTTTGAAAAGCGCCGACTCCAATGGTTAACGTACGATCCTGAAGGTCAACTCAAGCCGTCTTCCTGCAGGGCTCAACGAGTCTAAATGAAGGCTTTTACAGATTTTTGTGAGGAGCACGGAATGGAACTCATTACCTGTTTGACCGTCATGATGACCACAGATTGAAAGGATGATGGAATAAAATATGATTGTTCGGTAGTTCTGAGCAAGATGTCGCAATGATTGCCGATTATAAGCCATGTTGAGCTTTTTATAACCTTCCAACGCCTTTTGATGTTCAGAACTGAGCTTAACGTTTCTTGATCTCAATAACTGCAGATTCCCCAGAAATCAAGGACTTTCAAGAACATTAGCATCCATAGAATTGATTTGATTCATGCAAATACATAATATTTCAGGTCACCTAGAGTAAATGAAATGAAGGTTAGATGATTTCATATATGAATTTAATTATTTGATGTCCAATACACGCCTCACATATTACATGTTCCAGCAATAAAACAGCTGAGACAGAGAGGTCATCCCGTCCTGCCTGCAAAATAACTGTAGCCTCCCTCTGGCTGAAAAATAACTGTAGCCTCCCTCTGGCTGAAAAATAACTGTAGCCTCCCTCTGCCTGACGCATAACTGTAGCCTCCCTCTGCCTGTAACATAACTGTAGCCTCCCTCTGCCTGACACATAACTGTAGCCTCCCTCTGCCTGACACATAACTGTAGCCTCCCTCTGCCTGACACATAACTGTAGCCTCCCTCTGCCTGACGCATAACTGTAGCCTCCCTCTGCCTGTAACATAACTGTAGCCTCCCTCTGCCTGACGCATAACTGTAGCCTCCCTCTGCCTGACATAACTGTAGCCTCCCTCTGCCTGTAACATAACTGTAGCCTCCCTCTGCCTGTAACATAACTGTAGCCTCCCTCTGCCTGTAACATAACTGTAGCCTCCCTCTGCCTGTAACATAACTGTAGCCTCCCTCTGCCTGTAACATAACTGTAGCCTCCCTCTGCCTGTAACATAACTGTAGCCTCCCTCTGCCTGTAACATAACTGTAGCCTCCCTCATGCTGCATCCCTCTGTAGAGTACCACAGCCGCAGTAATGCAGGGCTTCCACTAACACAGCCGAGTTCCGCCTGTAGCAAAGTCTCTGTAATCTTAAGGAGTCTACAGTCGATACATAGTGTAAGAGAGTTAGGACAAAGATAGGGTATTTAAAATGGATATGGTCGGACACGATATGGAGTCAAACAGGATTAAAGAGCTTTGAAGGTGGTGAGAAAAGACAAAGGGAAGACATTTCTGCATAGTGCGAAGTTCAAATATGACCGGACTGACATTGTAAGTTTTAAAGATCCAAGAATAATATAAGCCTGATAATATTCAGGCTTTGATGATGCGGTCTAGAGCTGACTGTGACATCCGGCTCTTAATTCTGAGCTATAATTAAAAAAAAGAACAACATCCAAGTAACTCTGATTTGAACAAAGAAGGACTACCATTAAAAATTGCAAGTGAGTCAAATGAGTCTGACTTTTAAGTTTTTATGTATTCCTGTATTCCTCTGATCCATTTATGGCCCAGGTATGTTGACTGTTCAAGCGGAAGAACCTGCAGAATTCATTACATTTATTGGCTAAAGCACCAAAGAATCATTTCATAAAAATGTAGTGAGTGAAAATAGGATTGAAGAGTTTTAATAAAGACATTAAGTAAAAGCACGGCTGCATAAAGAGAGGGATTTATGTAAGACGAGCTTGAAAGCTTTGAATTCATTCCGACAGTAATTTTGCTGAAGGTCAGTGATGCTAGTGTGTGTATGTGTGTGTGTTCTTGCATATTCTACATAGTGAGTACTGGCTTAAGGTATTTTTACCTGGTCCTCACTAGGCATTATTTACAAGAATGTGTGTATGTGTGTGTGTGTGTGTGTGTGTGTGTGTGTGTGTATGTTCTTGCATATATGACATAGTGAGTACCGGCTTAAGGTCTTTTTACTTGGTCATCACTATGCATTATTTTCAAGAATGTGTGTATGTGTGTGTGTATGTGTGTGTGGTTTGCGATTGTGTGCAGGCTTGCAGATGGACACTGAATGAAATGGTTGAAGGGTGGCAGAGGTAGGCAAGGAGTCTTACCCAAACAGGCCTCTGAAGCAGCAGGAGTCAAACGGGAAGAGAGACAACATTGACAAAGGTGAAAAAGAAAAGAAGAAAAGAAAAACAGAAGCAGAGCTTTGCTGCAGGGGTTCAGGCTCACAGGTTTAGCACACAAAGCAGCAAAGACTCACATGCAGGCTGACAGAATATACAGTAAGAAAAGAAAAATTAGGCAAAAACAAGGAAAAGTGAAAAGCAGTTTGATAAAGCCGACATCGGTTTGTACGAAGGATATGACCTCATTGACGTTATTCACATATATAATAGTGAAAAATATGTGAGGTGATTTAAAGCAAGTATATAAGGATTACTTTGCTTTACTTTCCATGGTGAGTAAAAAAACTTTATGAGTGCTCCTTTAATAAGACCACCCTTATTCAGGGTTTATAAATGCTTCAATAGTTAACTAAATAAGTTTTGAACTCTAAACAGATCATTACTACGCTGCTAGAAACTATGAGATGAACAAACTAACAGACAACCTGTTGCTTGCCAAATAGTGAGCACATTAGAAAATGCTGGAATAATCTTAGTTGCCAAATAGTGATCCCACATTATTATTGGGATCTGCAGTAAAAACATGGATGCTGTGTACGATGGATGTTGAGGCGCACAAACAGTCTCATTAGTTATAGTGATATGCGTCATGATTTAGCACATGTGACCGCATAACAATGAACCAGAGGGGATATAAATGGCTTCATGGTACATGAGGTCGCTAGTTTATCATCATCCCAGTAAATCACCTCAGACGCCTGAGACAGAGCGGCCAAACGCTTCAAACCTCTTGTCTATTGTTTTCCAATCTGTGTAATGTAAATCACCCGCGTTGGTCAATATGGGGTTTGTGTAAAGTCGATGCTAGGGCCGGGGAAATCTTAATCTGGCAGAAAAAACGAGTTGTTTATTGCCAGATTGTCCTTGTATGAAGTGGAGCCCAATGTCAGCCAAGCACACAAAAAAGCGGCGGCGGTGGAAATGCGGCTGTTGTGTGTCAGAGACGATTCCAGACCAACTGTGGTTCTGAAAAACCAGTGACTCCTCTGTGTGTGTGAGAAAACCTAGAACTATCTGGTATCTTAGAGTTCATTGTAAACCTTAAGCATACAAAAAGTATCGTCTGCAGTCGAACGCTGATCCTACATCAAACTCTGCTGAATCCTGATTGGCTTAAATCCCCCGTCTCTCCAGTCCCCTTAATCAGCCATCGGTTCCAGTTCTTTTCATTGTGGTCCGAATGGTGCCAACCAGCAAAATAGACAGCAATGATACCCCTTGTCAGGTCGATAAACAGAATGCGGAGAAGAGCTTTTGGGAGTCTTGGAGGCAGATCAATAGCCGTGTGATGTGGTGTTTACATGCACGCCGTGTGGCTTTGTGGACAAAATCGCCACAGTGCTGGAAACTGATGGAGTGGAGACACAAACGTGTGACACTGTGCGAGTATGTGTGTGTGTGTGTGTGTGTGTGTGTGTATGCGTGGACTGTGCTGATGGTTGGCTGGGTAATTAACAGGGCAAGAACTGCATTTTCTCCCCGGCAGATTGGAACAGTAGGGCCTTTAATGAGGCCTGCAGAGGCATGAAGTGATGAAATGGAATCAGGCCTGTAGCTTGTTACAGTCGGAATATTCCACGTAAGCCTCCATCTGAACAATTGATCTCAATTGCAGCAGATGCCTCGGCGACAAAGACAATGGTTATTTGATGAGTCTGATGATGATGATGATGATTGTGACGCGGCAGGAACATATTGACATTACAGCAGCTGAAGATGGACAGAGTGAAGGGAGGCCAAACAACCAGAAGTGAGAGAGCTGAAGTAAGACCTTGTTCCAAAGTGTAAGTCAACCATTAAGGATATTCCCCCAGAAGTTACCAATAAAATATGAGATTTATCAGATCGATCTCTTTAAGTCGATTCAGATGCACCAAGTTTGGACTGAATCCAACCAACGGTAAGGAAGTCATGTTAAAAACACAGTTTTTCAGACTTGCAGCGCCCCCTAGTGAGTGAAATACCATTACAGTAAATTAGCACACGTTACAAATAGAGCTCCTCAAGTCAAGGATGAAAAATGATGGTCTGAAAACTTTTGGAGGAAGAATACAAAACCAACTTTTCCCAAAATCAGTCCAGTTCTTCCTCGCACTAAAGAATATACGGGCATAAAATTATAAAATAACCCAAAAACAGTTTCTGTGTTGACACAAAGGATCCTCGGCAGCTGCATCGATGACTTTTCAACTTTTCCAGGACATAATTAAGTGATTGATCTTTAATTCCTGCTAAAGTTAAACGGGGAATCTAGTTTTTGCTGTAAGAGAGAAACTTTTTTCAAGATTCTGCTGTCGGATGGATTTAATCAACTTTACCTTCAGGTTAAAAAAAAACTTCAAATACATTTCCCAGAACAACCACTTCCTGTGTTTGCAGAAACCCGCTCACCTGAACGGTTTTGGCGGCAGGATGCTGAAGCGCGTCTTCTCCAGCATCTTCCTGATCTTGTTTCTTCCTCCTGAGACGGTGTTGGCCTTCATCTTCTTGGTGCTCTTGTGGTCCGTGGGGAACTCCATGTCTCCAGGGAGGTCGGGGATGGAGAAGCGATTGCCCTTTTTCTCTTGAATCTTGGGTATGTGAGGGCCGCCGTTCTTCTTCTCGTGCACGATCCTGCTGAGGAGCTCCTTGAAGACTGGATGGACGCAGGCAAGGAGAGGAGGAAGAGGAGGAAGAGGAGGATTAGTCTGCGTCTACTTATGCGTTTAAATCAACAAGAGTGATTCACTTTGTGTACTTGGCTGACCGAAGATGTTGGTTTTGACAGTGAGAGAGAGGTGCGTGTTATTCCTGAGGATGTCAACAGCTTTGGTGATGGAGATGTTCTCAAAGTTCTGACCGTTGATCTCCATGATCTGAAACAAGGAGGGTTTAAAATGACACATTTATTTTCAGATTCATAGAATCAATAGAAACTTAGAGCTGGGATGTGAAGGACAGCGCCAATATCTCACTCTCACCTGATCTCCACGTTTGAGTCCGGTCTCTGCAGCCTTGCTGCCCGCCTCCACGGCCTCGACGAAGACGCCGAATCCTCTCTCGCTGCCGCCCTGCACGCTGAAGAGCAGCGGCGACTCCCTGGAAGCCTTCTGCAGAGTGATCTGTCGCCACTTGGCCTTCGCTGCGCACGCTATGTTGAGCAGCCGTAAATGACCCTTCATTTTCTGACGGGGGGATGAGAGACGGGAGAATGATGAGGCTGAGGAGTCACGCATCCAAACCAGCTTTGATGTCTCAATGCTTGAGCTGATCTCTGCTGACTCATCATAAATCCCGTTATCTTCGCTACAGTCCTGACAAACTGTACGGACAAGGTTTACTCTTTCAATGAAAATGTGAATAACTTCATTAAAACTCAAACATGTAACTGAAAATCTTACTGTTGTCTCTAGATGTTTCTCAAAGTCTTCCAGGAAGTGAGTCATGGCCGGGTCTCCCTCAAAGTCGTTGAAGTGGTTGTTGACCCACAGGAGCACGATTCTCGTTACCTGCCAGAGACGATGACAAGAAATAAACATCAATCTCTCCGCACATTTTATAATTGTTTACTCCGGTATTAGTATTCTAACAGAACGCTCATACTGTGTGTGTGTGGGGTCGGAGGTCCGAAGACCTCTGGGGCTGGTCGTTGCCTCAGGGACACTGAAGCAGGCTAAATCCTTCAAACATGTGGACTTTAAGTCTTTTCTGACTCACTACAACACCATGACATCAAAGCTGTCCATTTTCAACAAGGCCCATACTGTCATTCGTCAGGCAACCCCCCCCCCTGATTTAACACCTGAAATTAGACAGGAAAATATGTTTTTTTTTATAAAAAGGCTCCCCCAAAATGAATCCAGTTCTTCCTCACACTGAGGTGAATTGGAGCATAAAATCTGAAAGTGATCCATGAAGTAGTTTTTGAGTTATGGCGTTAACATGATGGTTGTCACTCTACAAAGGTCAGATGAAGACGACGTCTGAGGCTGCAGAAAAAAGTTTTTTATCCCATAATTATTATGTAGGAAAAACTCAAATAGTCTTTGGAAAGTATTATCCTGCAAAATTTTGACACTGTGGCTCACATTGTTCCAACCTTTACAAAATGTCAGAACAGCCGCCGATAAATCAACACGCAGCACAAATCGATCGCCCGATTTCTCCCGCGGCGCTCTCTCTCTCTCTCTCTACACGGCGGCGTTCTTCCTGCTCCTTGTGTAAAGGATTGAATCCGGTTTAACAGCGTCGAGGATTATAAGCCAGGACGACCACTTAAAGACTATTGACGGTACAAGACTAATCTTAGGTTCAAGCGTTTATGGACAATGGGAGTGTCGGGTGTGAAGTAATCACTGGCGGGGGCTCAAGGACCGCTGAGCTGGCTGATCTTCATCGACCGGCCTGTGAGCAGAGCGACGCATGGATATCCACCGACATGCATGAACGCCTCATCAGTGGTTCTGTTAGCAGCGTCGTTCAGTTCTGCTCCAGTAAAATAAAGCTTAAAAGTTAAATTTAGACCTTTTCATTAAAAGAACACTTGAATCCCAGAACAGCTCAGACTAGAATATCGATTTCGTTGGTCCACACTTACAACTAAATACGAGTGGAGAGTAACACCTGAACGCATCACTACGTTCACACAAACCCACCGTGTCCCGGAGGGTGTCCATCTGGAACCACTCAAGGAGTTTCTTGCCGACCTCCATGGGGTTTGACAGGAAGGTCCTGTAGGTCAGCAGGAAGTCTTCGATGTAGGTGGGGTCGACTACAGAAGGTTCCTCCACCAGGTGCATGATCAGACGCTCTGGGGTTCCCTGGATTAAAAAAAGAAAAAGACACACCCATAAGGACACGCAGAGAACAACACAGTGGTGCCGTAGGAGTGATTGGAGGGCTCAAGTCGGAGGTGGGCCTGCATCAAGGATGGGCTATGAGCCCCTTTCTGTTTGCTATGGTAATGGACAGACTAACACCTGTACATCATAGTCCATGGCAGGAGTCTCCACGGACTATGATGTCGCTGGAGGACATTGTGATCAGGAGTGAGGGCAGGGAGCAGGTGGAGGAGAACCTGGAGAGGTGGAGGTATGCGCTGGAGAGAAGAGGATTGAAGGTCAGTGGAGAAGATGGAAACAGTAGTGAAAAAGAAGAAAATGATGAAGAAGACGAAGAAAAAGAAAAAGACGAGGAAAAAGAAGAAGACGAAGAAGACGAAGAAGAAGAAGACGACTACACATTAGAACCTATAATGGATATAAAGAGACGTTTGAGCGAGCGCATAAAAGCTGCGTGAATAAATCACCTAGACATTAATCGTAGACGTGACAAGGACATAAGGTATAAATATGCAGCTATTGAACTGAGCTGTCAGTCACTCATCAATAAAACATTAGAGCCATAAGCGCTGAGAGGCTGAGAGGAAGGCTCACACCATCACGTCTTCTCTGCATGAGCAGAATGGAAACGGACCACAGGGGAGAAAATCTTTTCTTTCCTATTTTTATTTTTATATTTATATTTATATTTCCATCCAGCAGAAAAGCCTCGGCTGCTCTGCTCTCAGCAGGTTTGTTATGACACCAGCGCCTCGGTTCCTGGGGGAAACGACTCGTTCGACGGGGAACAGAAACCAGAGAGATCCACTTTTTTTTTCTTTTCTGTGCGACACGAGGAGAACAAAGATGAAAACAGAAGCGGAAACACCGACGCTCCTGAATGGACTCATCCGCTCTGGATGTGTTTTTCTGAGCCAAACAGCCTCGCTGGGAGCAGAGGCCAGGAGAAGCATTCGGGCCCATTATCGGATCAATACCGGGCCGCCTCTGGGGGCTCAGAGGGAAGATCAAGAGGACGTAGAGTACAAGAAAAGATGCTGCAGCAAACGGTAATTGTGCCAACCGGACCTCAAAACCATCCACAGAGTGAACCAAACGGCCGCGTCGATGTTTCTGCAGAACTCTGTGTCAGGGCCCGGTTCGATTTGTCAGTGAGTGTTCAAATCCCGTCAGCTCAAGGCATTTAAGGGCATTTAGTGCAAAACAATGTTAAAAAAAACAGGAAGGAAAACGGTGAAATGAGGCTTTTGTTTTGCGGCTGAAGGAAAGGAAACGTCTTCCTGTCTTGTTTACGTCGTTAGGGGCGGTAACCAGGAAGTGATGCAGACGCATTCACTCGTAGAATTATGAGTTCCCTGCTCTTTATGATGAAGACAACTATGCTAAAACCAGTGTTATAATACATACACACCCGCAGAAGGAATCCCAGCACCACACTCTGGGCCCGCCTTGAAGTGGACCCATCGTGGGTTGGAACCGGTCGGCTTTTTTTCCCCTCACTTTTTATGAAAAAAGTGATTTTCATGAAAAGCGATTTTTGATTTCAACATTAAAGTTATTATATAGATAATACGAAGGTATGCAGAACCCAGATGGAAGTTAAAAGTCCAAAATCAGTAGAACAATGTAAGTAAAGAAATGCCACAGAAACGTCTGTTGTTGTAATCTTAACGCTTACAATAAACATATTAAACCCTTGAAATGCATTTCCTACATTTTCTGAGCATGAGATGAAAATAAAAGAAGGAAATATGTCAAAATGTTTGCAAAACCCGACCCTCGTTAGCAAAGGTTCTGATCCGGCAATGGTCCAAATCCACAACCTGCATTCTGTGGATATATAGTAGTGATACATTGATGTTTCTAAGGAGGTCAGGGTCACATAAAGGACAGAGTCTCCAGGACCAGGAGGGTCTCAGTGGACCCCTGAGAACATCAAAAGCTTTCTGTGATCCTGACAAAAGTCTTCTTTCTAAAAAATGCAGTAAAAGGAAAGTAAAACTCACGAACCTTGATGACGATGTGGCCCTTCCTGGTGCCGCTGCGGTCGAGCTCTCGGTGCTCCTTCACCATCACGATCTCGCCCTCCTCCTCCACTTTGTGGGTGTTCTTCTCCACATGGTTGAGGATGCGCCAGTAGTCCTCCTGGGCGATGCAGACAAACTGGTCGAGGACGAGATGGGGAAAGGAAGTGAACTTGTAGTAGAGCCAAACGCTGCTCTGCGCCACAGCCGGGTACTCAAACAGCAACACAGAGCGGGCATGGAAGCGGGTGGCGAGAGGCATGGGGGGTGATGGAGAGATGAAGGAAGAAAGGAAGGAGGGAGTCTACCTCTCACTCTAACTAAACTCCTATACAGAAACAACTACGGTGTTTAAACTCAGCTAGACGCTCAACGATCTTCTCACCAGGCACTGATCAGAATCTGGCAGACATGACGAGTCTCTACCCGACCACTTCCCTCCACCGACTCCTTCATTTCTGCAATTTGGCTCTCTAGGCCCGACCTCTGGGTCTGACGACAGGAAATGATGTTTTCGGTTTTCGAAAGCAGCAAGTGTGAGTAGAGGTCACGGCGAGTCTTCGTTTCACTTTTAGGTTTCTGTGATAAAGCTGAGAGGCCGGCCCAGAACTCTGAGGAATAAACGACTGCGCTAATGACCGGCCCGGCTCACGCTGGAATGAACTGAACCAAAGAAATGTCACCGTAATAAAAAAGAAAAAGAAAAAGTGACTAAGAAAGTTCAAATAACTGCTGAGTCATCGGTAGAGAAATTCTGTTCTGTTCTGTTCTGGTTTGAGAAATAGACTCTCTCTCTCTTTTTATTTCATTTACCTGATTTGAGAGAAACGGATATGCTCAGAATTCTTTTGAAATGTTAAGTTTAACTATTCATCAATCACAGAAAACATTTATCAGCCATTAACAGTTTTTTTCCTGTAAAAATGACTTCAAGCCTTTATCTTCCAAATCATTTAATATTTGTGAAAATTAAATGTTTCAAAACTATTTATAGTTTTTAAAAAAAATATCATTAACTTGTTTCAATGATTTGTATTTTTAAAATGATTTATCATTTAAAAAAATACTAATTATGTATTCTTCAAAGTTATTATTATTTTTCAATTATTTCAAGGATTAAAACAATTTGAGGTTAAAAACTTCGGATGTAACATTTACTAAATCAGAATTAGATAAAACAGGATGTGTTTTTCTGTAACTTCCTCTCTAGTCTGAAACCTTTATTAATTAGACTCTATAGCCTTTTATATTTTCTCTCCACCTGCCCTCGGTTATCGAAGCCTGGTCTCCCAAATGGAGGCTCAGGTTCTGGCATTTCCACTCTTTCATTTCACCTGATTAATATTTTTAAAAGTCTTCTTATAGCAGACAGCTCAACCATCATTCTTCGTTTTCTACGACCCTCTCTCTCTCTCTCTCTCTCTCTGTCTGTCTCTCTCTTTACCTGGCAGTCGTCACCCTTGGTGCGAACTTCTCCGTTCATGTACTGTTTGTCCAGTGAGGGCGAGATGCCGAAACTGTTGCCCATGCAGAGGGTCTCCACTCGTCCCTCAGGGTGGCTGATCTCCACCGCCCCGTTCAGGATGACGTACCACAGGTCCAGCTGCAGACATCAAACACGCGACATCAAAAACACGTTTGACCCGCAGAGATGATACGACACACAGATTCCCCTTATTAAAGGTTTATAAACTCACATTTATTATCGAAAGTTAAGTTATAAGTTGTTTATTAACAGCAAATAAAGGGTTAACATGTGTAATAACCTAATTATAAACGGTTTATAATTCGCCCTGGGGTCCTTCCACAACTAAAAGTGACAGTTCTGACTTTCTTTCTACATCTATCTTTTCCACACTCTCCTTGCGTCTCAGCGATGATGTCATATATATTGACCAGAAGCTGATCCTCATGATGATCTCATCATATGTAAGAAGAGAATTATAACCTCTCTATCTACTTCTGTCACATCCCTTCAGACTCTTTTGTTTTCCTGGCGCTCTCTCGCTCGCCCACACGAGAGAGAAACCAAGTGCTTCTCGTTGACCTTCTACTCAGAGTCCAGAGGAGGAGACCCGTCCATCAAGACTCGACACAGACATCCTTTTGACGCGCACCTCCTCTCCGTGTATCAGTGTGTGTGTGTGTATCAGTGTGTGTGTGTCAGTGTGTGTGTATCAGTGTGTGTGTATCAGTGTTGTGTGTATCAGTGTGTGTGTGCGTATGAATGGTTTCGTCATCTCGGCGGCTGGCGGTTCATTGCCATTTCTCACCTGTCGGTTCTAGTGCTGCTGAGCGCGACCACGCCGCCGTGACACGGCTCCCGTTTCTCAGGCGTGTAACTTCATTAATTAGCTGGTGGAGTTTTTACACATTCAGCCCAGCAGGAGGAAAATTGCACTTCTGTGTAATTATGAAAGCTGTTTCTTCCATACTGGTGTGGGACTCTTTCTTTTACTTAACATTCCTGTTTTTCAGTTTAAAGAAACACCTTTAAGTTCCTTTTACTGTAATTACATAGTAATAACAGCATCATTGAACGAGGCACCAGTGGAAACAGAATTGTTGAAGGAATTCCGTGTTATTGTTTTACTGAAGCACATATAACAGAAAAAGAAAGTAGATTTTGCGTATAATAATAATATTATTAGTGGGCAAAGGACCAATTATTATTAAAAAGTTATAATCCTGTGATTTCTTTAATTTTCATTGCTGGTTTTTTCAGGTTACGCAAAGAAATGAGAATTTTTTTTAATGCAATTACATAGTAATAACAACATAACTATGAATCAGTAACGATGCCAACACTATTCTTAAAAGAATTAAGTATTATTGTACTAATGAAACGCGTATAGAAACATCTGTAAAACTTTTCAAAGGATTATATTTAAAATGTAACTGAGAGAAGGTCATAAAGTCCTTCTACAGGAACTATGATGCGGTCGTGTTTGCAGGTCTGTCTGCAGACTAATAACTCAGTCCCACCTCCTGTTTGTTGTGCAGTATGACGGTGGCGGCCTGCTCCACCACCTCAAAGACCATGACGCTGCACAATTCTCTGCGCACAGACATGGTCATGTTGGCAAAGGCGGGCAGCTGGTGCATGAACTCCAGGAGTTGTTCTGTCAGGAACAAAGAGGTGAGAGGGGGAATAAAGCGATTAAAATAGAATGAAAGTGGGCGTGGAAGAACAATTATTCCATTTCCTGTTGACTAACATCAGCGTTCCTAGAAGTAGGCAAACCCTTCTCAGAAATCAAACTCATAATAACTCATAGTTATAAACTCATCGTTTGTCTCTCTGTTGTTGTTTATTACAGAGCAGAGGTAAATAAATCTAAAGGTTATGAGGCAAAGGAAGAAAATCTACAAAAACAAAATCATTTCATTTTCATTTTTCTTCCATTGGTTTAAACTCTGAAGATTTTACAGAGTGGGGGTCCTGGAGGTCTGAGATCCAGACCTGATGAAGGATTCTGAACTGAACTGACCTCCAATGAACTTTAAATAATTACAATAAATACATTTCCTCATTAATCTTTGGATGAATCTGAAAGTACATGAACTTTGCTCAGACACCCCCCTCCCCTCCCCTCAGACACACCCCTCCCTCTTCAGCGTTTCTGAGAGAGTCCAGTTAAAGGTGGGGGTCGGGAGAAGACCCCCCCTCTCAGTGGGCCGAGCCTTCTTCACATGTCCTTCACTAGATCTTCTTCTAAAATGTTCCTTCTGTCTCTGGAGAATCCACTTATTCAAACATGGATGGAGTTCATGTGGAATCTGAAACGGTAACCGACTCAATGAAGTTAAAACACACAGAGGAAGCGGGACTGACCGATGTCGTCGTCGTTGCGATCCGCCGGGTCTTTCTCCAGACACTCCCGGACCAGATCTCGGCCCAGAAGGGTGTCTGAAGCTCTCTCTAGGTCCTCATCTTCCTCCTCCTCTTCCTCGCTGTCCACAGCGGCCTCCGGAAGCCCGGACAGGTCCACATCTCCGAGCTCGCTCTCCGTGGCCTGGAGCAGAAACCGTTGGTTAGTAAGTAACTCAATCCTCCAGAATGATAATATTCATGGACGGAACGTTTGTAATATTCTCAACATCGCTTCAGTTTACAAACGGAAGCATCCAGAGGACCCCGCGGTTGTATATTACCCCCCCCCAACACTTAGCCCGATGGCTGATGGTGTCATTTTCTTAACTTTTATATATATACAGTATATGTAACTATTATCATCATTCAGAACCGGCGCCGTGATGTCAGAGATAGTCTGAGCCAGGAGGATGTTTCCGTGGATACGAGGGACATCAGACCCCCATCTGTCATCATTGTTTGTCTGCTTCAAAAACGCCTTGAAAACATCTTTTATAGCCTGGAAAGGCCTGGAAAACACCTGGAAAATGCCTTGAAAACATCTTTAATAGACTGGAAAACACCTGGAAAATGCCTGGAAACATCTTTAATAGCCTGGAAAACACCTGGAAAATGCCTGGAAACATCTTTAATAGCCTGGAAAGGCCTTCAAAACATCTTTTATAGCCTGGAAAACACCTGGAAAATGCCTTGAAAACATCTTTAATAGACTGGAAAACACCTGGAAAATGCCTGGAAACATCTTTAATAGCCTGGAAAAGCCTGGAAAAAGTCTGGGAAAGCCTTAAAAAGCACTTCTTTATATCAGGACTCTGGTTATGATAATAACAAACATACAAACTCATACTTCTGAATAAAGCCCCACTAATGCCTTCCAAATTTATTGCACTTTTATTTTATAAATATATTTGTTCAAAAACCAGCATTTATCTGCTTCTTCACTCGTAGACAATAATTCTCCACATTCACGGACTTAAGCGGTAAAAATGAAATATATGTGTGCTGCTAGGTAAAAAAAGAAAGAAGAAGAAGCAGAAATTAGCATTATTAGCGTTTGTGACAGAAACTCATAAATTTGGCGGCCATTGGTTCCGATCCATCATCCGGCTCATTAACAGCTTACAACAGGACAATTAGTTTGCTGCTAATGGACCTTTCCAGTTGCAATGGTGGATGTTAACAATGCTAGAAAGCTGGTGTCAGACGCCGCTTTATTGTTGTGAATAAACACACGCCGTGTTCTTCGTACTGATCCGCCTGCTGGTAAATGTGCATGAGAGGTTCTGCTAAAGAGGCGGGATCAAGGTCATGTCCAGAGTCCTTCTACGGATTATCGATTCGTCACCATCTAAATGCCATGCCCCCGAAAGAGGGGCATCTCATTACGAAGCAGAGTTAGCTGCTAAATGCTGAATAAAAGAAGGGTTCAAGAGGAAGGATAGAAATAAAATGTATAAACATTGTGAAACAGGAATAATCTGGTTTCACACGTCGAACCAGATGATTTCAATCAACTCAAAAACATGGATTTAAGCATCCTGGTTTGATGAAAACTAAACACAAGGAGTCAAGAGGTCAAACTAGGCCCACGCTGTCGCCCCCATGGACAATAAGGGGTCCCAAAAGTCCCCAACCCACTGCGTTGTACATGCAATCTTTTACAACTCCTCCAATTAAATGTGGAATTACCTTCAAAGCAGTTTATTTTTGACGTGACATGAAGTCTCACGTTCCTGTAACTGTTTGGATAAATCTAAAGGAAATGTCTCTGGATGTGGCGCCGTCTTTGTTTCTCTGCAGCTCTTCACGAGGGACGGGTCAGGACCCGAGTGAAGGCGTTACGAGGATGATGATGATGATGATGCAGCTTCTGTACCTGAGGCCCGGTTAGACAGCGCCTCAAAGGTTAGGTTCATTTCCTGCACGCGACCTTTTGCCCGCAGCAGGAAGTAGAGGGGGGTGGTGGACGCTAACCACCCATGCACAATAATTAGCTAGGATGCCAAGGATCACACGGAGAGAGGGTTCCAGGGTTGAAGATAAATGTGGAAGCTTTTTTTTTAAAGATATTAAAACTTTACATTTTCAGACATGCTTTTAATTGATTTTTTTTTTACTATAATTATAATCATTACTATTAATATTTATTTTTTCCTGTTTTAAAACAGTTTTTAACTGTTTTTTAAGTTTTCCCCCTTTTCTATTAAACGTTTATAAAAACAGAATTTATCGGGCGATCTTTAAAAAGAAACAACAACAACAAACAAACAATAATAATACTACTACTACTAATAATATTATAATGCCGTGATTTGAGGTTAATTAAATCGAACGATGGTGCCCTTGTCAAACATCCGAGCGTTTTAAATATTTGTACAAACTGGTTTATTGTTTGATTATGATAAGATATGGAACCGGAGCTTCAGGAACGGATCAGAATTTTATTGTTTGAATTTTATACTTTAGTGGAATAAAAGCCCAAATCTGTGTAGAAAAAAAATAAAGTAAAAAGAGAGAAAGCAAAGATGTACCGACCTGATAAATATCCGACAGACTGCTGCTCCCCGAGTCGCTGGCGATGCTGCATCCCGATTGGCTGGGAGGCATGTGCGTCACCTGCTGGTGGGCGTGGTCCGTAAGGTGCATCTTATTCAGGTCAGCAGGAAGCTGCTCATGCAGACAGGAAGTGAGAGAGCAAGAGAAACGAGAGGGAGGAAAGAGAAATCAGAGATTTTAGTGGTGGCAAACAAGACGAGACGAACGCCGGCGGCCTGAAACCGAAAGGATTTGGCAGCGCCGGAACATTTACGCCACGAGACGAACCACAGGAGGAAGATGACGCGTCAGAAAGCCGTAAAATATCATCAAAGCTGGGAGGTTGATTAGAATTCTGATAAGCAGAAGCGGTTTGTCGGTGGTTTAATACGTTTGACCTTAGTTAGACTAGAGAACTATAAATTCTGTTTACGAAGACATGACGGCGAGTAACCTTTAACGCAGAGGGCTCATGTGGCAAAACAGCCACATACGGACATACGCCCACAGGAAACCAACACACACAAACAAACCCGGAGTCAATTCATTCAGCACATTCATCGGTTCTCCAAGCAGGTCCAGAAAAGGTCAAATCCAGCTTTTACAGCACGGTCGATCAACACAGGGTTGGAGCGGTTCTGAGGGATGATGGTTAAAGTTCAGGCTCAACGAGGAGGGCTAGAAATGGGAGGCGGCCGAGAACCTCCTCTGTTCTCTCGGCAAACGTTCTCGCTGATCCCTCTGCTGTGGAAAACGCCAAAACCTCCGCTTTTTCAAATCTTACCAGTTTACAGCGGGGCGGTGTCAGGGCGAGAGAGGAGGTCCTCCTCCCATAACGCACAAACCCAAAACACGCCTCCTCCATCTCCACCTCTTCCATCCAACGGCCAACCGAGCCACGCCGCCGAGTCCGACTGAAGCGTGGAACCAGGCTGAGGCTGCAGGAAAGCCGTTGTGCCAACATCTAATATTAAAGATGTTGAGTCTGGGGGGGCTGCTGCCCCTTCAGTGCTCTCCTCTAATAGGCCTCTGACCCCGTATGCACTTAACCCCCCCCCCCCTCGCCGCCAAACCCACAGGGAAACGCCGCGCTGAGGGCAAGAGTTCAGGTTCAATGGCGTGTTCTTAATGTGAGGCATACATGTACGGCCTCTACTTCACCTTCCTGACTCAGTGTCCTGGACCAAACATGAGTCATGGACCAAACATGAGTCATGGACCAAACATGAGTCATGGACCAAACATGAGTCCCGGACCAAACATGAGTCCTGGACCAAACATGAGTCCTGGACCAAACATGAGTCCTGGACCAAACATGAGTCCTGGACCAAACATGAGTCCTGGACCAAACATGAGTCCTGGACCAAACATGAGTCCTGGACCAAACATGAGTCATGGACCAAACATGAGTCCTGGACCAAACATGAGTCCTGGACCAAACATGAGTCCTGGACCAAACATGAGTCATGGACCAAACATGAGTCCTGGACCAAACATGAGTCATGGACCAAACATGAGTCATGGACCAAACATGAGTCCTGGACCAAACATGAGTCCTGGACCAAACATGAGTCCTGGACCAAACATGAGTCATGGACCAAACATGAGTCATGGACCAAACATGAGTCATGGACCAAACATGAGTCATGGACCAAACATGAGTCCTGGACCAAACATGAGTCATGGACCAAACCTGAGTCATGGACCAAACATGACTCATGGACCGGGGCCTCCTTGGATGGGACATGCTTGTCCAGAACATCACACAGACGCTCCATAAGACCCGCCCAGGTAGATGCACCTGTGGACCAATGGGGTTTAATTTGGTCCTGTTATTCTTCCCTTCTTGAACGTTAGAGTTTCTAGTAGTCTCATGGCTCCTTTTCACACCACAGATTTAATCCTGCTCTAATCCCCCCCCCACCCCGGTGGGACGAGCAGTGGGGGGTGGGGGTGGGTTGAAGGGGTCTCCCGTTCTCCTCATGCATTAATGATGAGAGTTGGGACATTAAATATAAATGTGCAAAGATCCTCGAGCTGTAAAATTCTATCACGTCAACGAGGGTCACAATCGTACGAAGACCTCCCTCATGCAGGGAGGTCCGAGTCCAACAGACCCGTTTCCCATCAGCATTAAGTTCTGACAAGTTCTCCTCATCATCCAATAAAAAGATTCTGGTCAGGAGTGATGAGGTGAGAGTTTAAATACTTACATCTATTTCTTTGATTGAAACGATCATACGTTCAAAAATGAATTTATTCAAACTTCATCAGAAATGTTATATTTGGTTTGTTGGCTTATTAATGAATAATTGGTTAATGTCAAGAAGAAAGAACAGCATTAATAGACGATAGATTATGATGCTGCTGCAAGTTTATAATTATGATGTCAATAGTGTTTATGGAGGGATTTGTTCGTTAAACACGATTTGCTCATTAGCTATTTTAAGTGAGTTAGATTTAAGCCGCTTTAATTACATACACATAATAGACTTAAAGTAACTCTAGTGGAGAGTTAAATGTGATTAAACACAAGCTGAAAAATACCACCCATGTCCACTAGGGGGAATTAAATAAACTTACTGCAACCTGTGGCTTAAATCAATGTTTGTAATGAAGTCTAGCATTGTGCACGATAAAGAGATTTCAATTAGGACACTGTCGAGAAGAAGTGAACAATCAACTTCCAGAACTGCCTCTGAATACAGATGGACGCGCTTAATATTATTTTTCCATTTATATACTTTCTATATCCACATTTACTGCGAACATAAATTACATTATGTCGTATAGTTGGTCGAAATTAACCACTGAAAAATAAGGACCCCTCGCTCCATCCATCTATCAATCATGCAGAAAAGAGAATTAAACGATGGATAAATGGGAATTCTCCATCTTCTTAATCTAACCATGTGATTGAATTTGTCCAGAAAGCTCCAAAAACCCAAAAACATATTACTTTTTGTCTGCCTTTTCCTTCTCCTATAAAATCCAACTCTCTTTCACTTATTGCATCCAATTTTAAAAATGAGATTAACTAGCTGTGGGCCTGAGTGCTCCTCTTCCCTCTCTGATAAAATGGGCTATTAAGGCCAGACCGGCCATTTGGCTGCAGAGACAAGAGGCCCGCTTTCCCAAAGGCAATCTAGTGTTGGGATTATCTTTGCTGCGTTCTAGGTCAGTGCGTGAAGGGATGTTTCGTCCGAACCAGGAAGACGTTAATGGATGAAGCCGGGTCCGTCCCTCTTAACGGTGTGGAATTGGCCGGTTACGTGTCCCAGAAGGGGCCACAGGATAAAAACCCAATCACAGAAGGAAGACGCTCCAAAATCCTCATGATCCCTTTCCTTTGGCGTGATTTATCTACCATTCCTGACTTTATATGGAGACACTATTTAATGACTCAATAGGGGGTTTAGACGGAAACATTTTTGCTATGATTGTGATGCTTTTCATGAAGAAACAGCTGATAGGAACTCAAGTTCCAGGAGGGAGGGAGGGAGGAAAACCTCTGAGTGGTTTTACTCTGACTAACGTTAGACAATTACACCTTTATCAAACACTGAGTTATTAGTGAGGCCGCATCACCAGAAGTGTTTCATTAACATTAACATCATCTGACGTAACGTTTGAAGAAGAAACCCTTCATCGCGTGCTTTTACTCTGAAAACCCAGATCCACCGACGGTCGGATACTTTCACAGCGGTCTTCCTCCATTTGAAGTACTTCATTTATTGTTGCGTGAAACATGAAGTTGGTCACCATGGATGTTGACATCAGCATCATCCGTAACGTTTAAAGCAGAAACCCTTCATCACGTGCTTTTATTCTGAAAACCCAGATCCACCTCATGAGAAATCTGGGATTGGAGCCGATCCCAGATCTTTAAGTACTTCATTTATTCTCTATAAAAAGTGAAGCCGATGACAAAAACACGGGTGGTGTTAAAAATACAAAGACACAATCTAAGCCCAATTAATTCCAGTCAAATCTCATCATTTTCCCAGGATGGCTGGGGAAATCTATTTTTCATAACAAAGGGATCGGCAGCTGAGTTTGTGAAGCAGATATGGGTCGGCAGAATTTAGTGCCTGTTTGGCCACAACTCCGATGAGACGTCAAAAACCCACAGCGGCAGCATTTCATTTGTCATAAATCATTTGTGGCTAAAAAACAACGAGAACAATCTGTCACGATCATAACTGGTTCAACCCAAACAAACTCAAACCAAGTCCAAACTAATTCATGGGAGAAAAGTTACAAGTGAGAAAATGAGAATGACATGTCCAGAAGAAGGAGAATCAGGAGGTCAAGGGTCAGACGTGTGGCATGAGCCTCAGCCACCTGTAGATGTCAGCAGTGACTAAGTCTCCACAGAAGACCTGGGTTCTCCGAGACCAGCAGGACCACCTGCACTCTGGGATAAACTACACAACGTTCTGTTTGATTTGAACCTTGATTATTACAGCCAGCTTGTGCCGTTCAGTCCAGAAGCTCAAAGGTCCAATATTCTGCTCTGAACCACCGTGGGCAACAAAAACACACTGAGTGGCAGATTTCTTAAACAGAAGCTTCAGAAAAGGTTTTCTGTCTCGCTCAGAACTCTCTCCACTCTCTAAATCCTTTGATGCAGCTTCTTACTATCCATCACTGGTTCTCTTCTCCAAGAGAAACTCCACGTTCTTGCATTTGCCTGCCGACTGGATCGAACCCCGATGTCAGTCTGCAAAATTTGGTTCTGCATCAAAGAAAGTTAATAGTTAAACTTTCATTCAGTCAAACCTACAGTCAGGTTCATGAATGGGCTCAGCACACAGAGACGCTCCACTCCATCACTGGGAACCCAACAGACGGCTGGATTAAGACACGGGTCGAGAGAGGAGAGGGAGAACAGGACTAGAAGATAGAGATGAACGGAGAGACGAAGAGACGAAGAGACGGGGAGATGAACCCAGGGCGTACGAAGAGAGTGAGCGGCAGAGTAGCATATGATTGAAACTGGACGGAGTCTGTTTATGAGAGAGAGAGAGAGAGAGAGAGAGAGAGAGAGAGAGAGAGAGAAGGAGCTAGAGAGAGAGAGAGAGAGAGAGAGAGAGAAGGAGCTAGAGAGAGAGAGAGAGAGAGAGAGAGAGAGGCTGTAACGAATTGAAGCTGGAATTAAAGGTGACAACTGTACCAGCAGACGTATCACAGAGACAAAGAGACAGACGAGAGAGAGAGAGAGAGAGAGAGAGAGGGAGAGAGGGAGGGATCAAACACAGACCACTGCATGTGAAAGTCATGGAGTGAGACGACCTCCATCTCCTGCCGGCCCGGCGGTCCAACAGGCGGTTCTTAGCTGCGACCAACATCTGAACTGAAAGAAACGTCTGAAACTTAAACTGAGCTTTGATTGGGTCGATTTAATCTTTGTGACTTGCAGGATTCCCCAATTTTCCATCACGTTCCGAACAACTGGAGTTTCAGGAGCTTCAGAGTTTCAGAGTCTCACAGAACATGTCAGAACTATCGCCATGAGAGAGAAGACGACGGCGAGATATCTCGGTACAGTTCTCGTTATCAAAATGATCTCATTATTAAAAGTAACACTCTTTCTCTACTTTGATATAAAGTGCATTATAAATTAAATGTCTTATTATTATTATTATTAAAGCAAAAAATGCAAAGGATTTTCAAAGTACTTAGTAAAGTTCATTTAAACTCAATCCAGGACAAAGAATGATGTCATCAACTTCGCTCCTTTCCAGATTTTTTGATTCACTTTTCTGGCGGGTCACAAACTTCTTCTGAGGCACAACCGTAACAAGGTTTAGGAAAAGTTCCTGCAGATCCTTCGATTAATGTCTGAGTCTTTACATCTACTCACAACTCCAACAAACGCTCTCGAGTATCTCTCGATTACTCGCTTCCACTTCATTGTTTCTGTTCAGCCCATTGAGCCTCCAACTCCATTTTGCCTCCAACTCCATTTTGACTCCATTGAGCTTCCCAAAGGAACATCAATGGAGTCAAAAAGGAACTGCTTTGACTCCAAAGATACAAACTTAGTAGCGGTAGCCTACATTCTTCATCACGACATTAATCTACTCGTAGTACAAAAGGTTGGGTGGCTGAAGCGTCGACGAAGCAGCTGCTCATCCTCTACCTCAGGAGAGGTGGATGGAAAACCTCCTGAAGAACTCTGGTTTACGTGACTCAGCGACCGCTGGAGATAAAGATGGGAGAAAAAAAGATGGATTTATTTTTGCTAGTTCAGCCTTTTCTTTCCCATCCCTCTCCTCTCCTCTCTCTCGCTCGTTCATCTTTGTTTCTCACACCCCCTCTCCTTCCTAAAACCCTCTTTTTTCGGCCTTATGTAGGCGAGTGGTGTGGAGCAATCTGTTGGTGTGAGAGAGGACCTGGACCTGAGGTGGATTGAACTATAATTAATGGGATGGCACTCACTTATGGAACTCTGGCTTCTTTCTCTCTCCTTCTCTCTCTCTCCTTCTCTCTCTCTCTCTCTCTCACTCCTTCTCTCTCTCTCTCTCCTTCTCTCTCTCTCTCTCTCTCTCACTCCTTCTCTCTCTCTCACTCCTCTCTCTCACTCACTCTCTCTATCCTTCTCTCTCTCTCTCTTTCTCTCTCTCACTCCTCTCTCTCTCTCACTCTCTCTCTTACTCTCTCTCTCTCTCACTCCTTCTCTCTCTCTCTCACTCTCTCACTCACTCTCTCTCACTCCTTCTCTCTCTCTCTCTTTCCTTCAGTGTGCGTTTTACAGGAAGCTGCAAGGCGCCTGAGGAGGGTGGGCCATGACCAGGTCTACCGGATGCAGGAGGGCTAAACACTTGGCATTAACACTGACACAACTTGCGCACACACACAAACATCCACACGCACACACACAGGTACCTCTCAGTGCCTCCTGCCCCCCCCCGGTTACCAGATGCTTCCTGTCCAGCACCCAACCCACAATCCTCCACACAGACACATGCGCCGCGTCGCTGGATTCCCTACCGGTTGACCCAGGGACCAAGTGGGCCGGCCCCACCCTGTGGTTCTCCGGCCGTGTTTTTGTTTAGTGCTGGATCCTGTTCCACTCCGATGACCCACTCAACTCCGCCCAGACGGCGGGTCCGATCTGTACTTTCACCGAAATGGTGTAAAAAACAAGCCTTTCTTTCCGTTACCGTTTGAAATGGCGAGGATTTGGACGCTTTAGGTGCGAATGTTCCGTGCTGATGTCACCGCGTCTCGACGTGACAGTCTAGGGATTTGCAGAAGGAACTGATGAATATTCAGTGTGAAAGTACGAACAAACAAACGTACATTTAAAACCAGCAGATGTGCTTTAATTGTAACCCTAGGAATGTGGAAAAGGCCGATTTGATTATGTTCCATATAAAAACGGAATAATTAATCATCAGATTCCTTCAGCAGCGTTTTGCCCTTTTTGCCTCGCCAAACTGACCTTCCTCCCTGCTGACCACATTCGTTTACACACAGACCCGCCTCTCACCTGTCTTTGATCTCCTCTCCCTTTCACACACATTCCCAAACACCCACAGAGAAACCGCCCACCCGGCCCACCTTGGGTCTCTGAACGCCCTTGAAAATGATCCAGTTAAGGTTCTGTAGCGATGCAGACGGAGGAAGGAGGCATGGATCAATAACAGCCTGACGATGGAGGCAGGGGAAATGGGTGGGCCGTTACAGGTGGTCGAATTATCGCGTGTGTGTGTGTGTGTGTGTGTAAATGGTGGGAGGAGCAGCTCTTGACTCTGGTAGGCGGAGCCTGCATATATTAAGTGAGGGGGGGGGTCGTTTATGTTTGCACACATATATTTTACTCGTATAGGTTTTCTGTCATGACGACCGGTGAGCGCCTCTACGCGTTTCCTGTGGGTGTTTAACTGTGGCGGCTGGACAGGGTCGCCCCATGTGTGTCATGAGTGTGGGTCTGGAGTGAACGGTCACATGAACAGCCTCACTTTCACTCCATTCAGCTCCGTGTGTAATGCCTGTGAATGCGTACGAGGCCCGAGTGGACTTTTTACTCCCGAACTCCAGCCCATCACGGGTAATTGGCGTAATTACAGGCGTTTAGGACACAACACTGGGCCCTTTGTGCGCCTCCAGCCGCTGTAGCCATCACAGGCACTGCTGTTCTACGCCGAGCCGCCGCTTCCAGGGAAGAATAGTTCTGGATCTGGTGCTAACATAACATTTAAGCATATGTACATGTTTCTTAAGACCATGATGAAGGTAGTCGATATGTGTTCGGGATCAGATCCACAGTCCAGCCGTTAAAAATACGTAAAAGGTTGATTAAATGTCTCATGTGCTGCTAGCGACGTCAAGTCTTTCCCCCAAAACTGGATGATTGAATACTAATGAGATCGCACATGCGCTTCTTTACACAACAGATTCTAGAACTTCAGGGCATGATGACGAACGGCGTCACATTAGGATTGTAATAATGTCATGCTGCTAGTAAGAAGGAGTATTATGGCCTGGCTTTGGAAAAAAAGATGAGGAGGAGGAAGATCTTTTTTTCCATATTTGTTTTTGAGAATGAAGTTCAGATGTCAAGAGATGGTTATGGTTGTTTGATGGCCAACAGAACAAACAAGGAACCCAAAGTAATCAGACTACTCCATCACGTCCATTGGGCGCTTAGGAGGAACCCGGAGCGAGGCAAAAGAAATGCAAAATAAAATCTTCCTCTGACTGTTTTTGACTTTATTCTCGATATTTCAACTTTTTTCTCGAAAAATATGAAAAATTTGAATCCGCCTCCTTCGTATTCTAGAACTACAAAGGAGAAGAAGAAGGAGATTATTTCTTAAGGGTCGAATATATTTCATGAGTTGTGGGAGGAGTTTTGGGGATGGCCCAGCCTAATGCAACCCATATTGATCTTTATCACCCCTACTTCCTGTTCATATGATATCCTAGACGTCCCTCTGCATGCTAAAAGCACTCTCTTCATATTCTCTCTCTCTCTCTCTCTCTCTTCTCTCTCTCAGACCCTCCCCCTCCCCTCACCCCCCCGGGCTCAAAGGTCACATTACCTCGACACCCTATGTGAGTCTGTCCCTTGATCAGACGGTAGGTGGGCTGGAGGTCAGGGTCAATCGGTGGGGAGGCTGTGGCATTACATCACTCTGCAGGGGTCGTCCTCTTAGAGCGCAGAAATGGTTCGGTAAACATTTCCAAGTATCGAGGGAGCAGCTATCTAATGCTCTTTTGTAGACGCCTCTTATTTCAATCCGCTGATCTGACGATGCAGAGGATTAAAGTCCAAAGTGCAATTTGTGACGGGAAGCTCACAGTAACCTGGTGACCTCAGCCGTTTCTTAAATAAACAATGATGCTGGAAAAACATCGTTCCCACCGTGTCGAATATAAAGCGACGTAGGACGCAAATATGAATATTATATTTATACTATTTCATTTCTATGTATTTAAACTTACTAGTTGAGTATCTCCGTTTCTTATATTAATATTCACTAATATACAATTAGAGTTTTTTTTCTAAATGAAGGAATGAAAATGAGAAGAAAAAATAGAAGAAATATATAAATATATATATATATATTTTTGGTAATATCCCTTATTAGGTGTGATACTTTCACTTCCTTAATCATGCTAATATTTAACTACATTCCATTGTTATGTAAATGTTTCTGTCTCGCCCCTCGTTAGCGCTGTAAGCTCAACGGTCCAACGCTCCCGCCGCCGCTGAAGCCCTGAAGTCAACGTCTTTAGATTTCTTTTTCACTTTTTCACCCTTCATAGACGTCCAGCTCAATACTCCAGGTCTGAAAACGCCTTCATAACGAGAAACACAGAGTGGAACCGGCAGAATCAGCGGCGTGGGAACTGGTCCGGTCGGGCTGAGACGTAATGAATGTTTATTTTTATACGCTCCGCGTGTTTAACTCTCAAAATACTGGACTTTTTTAAATGCATCGTTTCGACAAACTGGATCAAACCTGGAATTTTCCCTTTGTCAAAAGAACCACAAGAAAAACCAGCGATTTGCTCAATGTCACCATGTAATGATGGGGATTTTTTTGTTTTTCCGTTATGCTTTGTTGCAACAATCACCTCATCTGATCTTCAAACTGAAATCAGTCTGGTTATTACCTGAGCCGTAGTCTGAATCCCTCAGTCTGACATCCGACCATCTGACCTTTACAACAAGAAGTGTGAAGCTCAGCTCCTAATCAGTCTCGCAATTCTGTCTGGGCGTGAAGCCACAGCCCCGAGGAAGAGGAGTCAATAGGCTGTAGTGAAGAATAATTAATCTCCTTGTTCCACTCAATAGAGGTTCAGTGGTTTAATCTAACTATCTATTCTCCCCGTTCTGGTGATCAATGCTCGGCCGGTTACTGTAGCTTCAATCGAAGAAATACAGCATCCAGGTTTTCTGAAGGAGGTCAGTGGATCAGTGACGACAAGGAGGGTTAGGGTCCCTTATCAGAAACTTTCTCTCATACAAAACCAGTCCTACGCCGTCAAAAGACCCCAATCCCCTGTGTTGTACAAGCAGTTATAATGTTCAAATACACGGTGAAGGTATGTCAGAAAAAACACGTTTTTTTCATAAGAAAGCTCCCCCTAGTGAAAAAAATGAACCATTACAGCAAAAAACAAACTATATAAGATAAATCTCCTCGGTTCAGTTCATCTGCACCAAATTCAAGCTAAATAATCGGACCGTTAAAAACTAAGGGACAAAAAACTGTGTTTTTCATACAAAAACTCCCCCTAGTGAGTAAAACATGAACTTTTAAAGTAGAAAATGACAAAGAAAAGATAAATCTCCTCTGCATCAGTTTTAGACTACATCGGACCAGCGGTTGAGAAATAACGGCCTGATAATATTTGCAGATAAAGTTGCCCCTAGTGTCAATCCAGTTCTTCCTTGCACTGAGGTCTTTCATGGGGATCCCTGAAATAGTTTTTGAGTTATCGCCTTTACATGAGGGATCTGTGGCGGCTGATGACGATTCCATGATACTTTTTAACAATGATTACTTCCTGCCTACGTATACTACTTCCTGTTGGGTCATTTGGTTTGTTTCTGTCTACATGTTCATCGGTCCCATCATGTCACTGTATGACGCCTCTGGGTGGGTGGAGACTGTTCAGGGTGGCGTCGGCCTACACAAACTGATTATGTTAATTAATGTTAAGTAAAGCCAAGTAAAACAACAATGTTAAGTTGTTGGACCTGCAGCTCTCTGCCAGGAAACTGTGAGTATTTTCACAAATCATCCGGTCAGCAAAGCGTGACACTGCCGTTTTTATTTATAAAACTCTATCGGGTTAGGGATGATTGATGAACACGGGCCGGAGACGGGACACTTCATCATAAAGACGTCTTTCTACCCGGCAGCAAGGAGAGAAAAGGGTTTTGCTTCGGTTCTGAACCTTTAAACGCCGCCTGTGTTCGTCCGGAAATTAATCCTATACATTTTTTTTCCCCTCCATATTCAGTTTTAATACCTTTGTATCTCGGAGGCAAAGTTGAAAGGTGCAGATCTGACAGCTTTAAGAAGAGCTGAAGGTCTCTTCTACCTTCATGCAGAGATGCCTTCTCCTATCAAACTACCAGATCTTAAACTCTTAAGAGCTTTCTTACATAAACAAATGTTCTGCAGGGATTTTAAGTGACTCGTGTCACAATCATGAAACTAACCGATGATTTATTCTTAATCTCGCACAGTTTAATCATTCCTATTTATCCCACCTTTATAGTACAGGTGTAATTACACAGTAATAACATAATAACCACGCCCCTTTTTGTTGCACATATGTTAAATGACCACATCCAGGTTCTAAGAGTCTCCGTTATCATCCATTAAAATCAACATGTAACAAAAGCGTGTTGTTTGGCTTTGCCACCAAATGATCTGCAATGTTCTCATCAATAGATGCTCATGGAGAAGTTAATCCCCCCGGAGAGATCGATGGCACCGCAAGAAAATTCATCAAATTTATCCAATTAATTCTCCACCCCGAGCAGAATAAGACCCGGTGACATCATTCAGGGCCGGCGGCACATTGAACGGTGGAAAACAACGAGAACATCGTGATGGATGATGGGAAATGTGACGTTTCTGTTACTTTCAGCTGTTTTCACACACAGATGGACGACGGCAATGCTAACGATTAAAGGAAGATAACTGTGATGAGAGAGTTTTGTGACAGGCTGAAAGAACCGAGCAGGAGAGGTTGGACGTGTGAGGATGCAGATGGTTTTAGGAGGAGATGGTTGTCGTTTCTCAAACAGGAAGCGGCGGATGAATTAGGATGAAGCCCAGCAGGGCAGCAACAACAACAGGCCCCATTATTGATGCTTAAATAATAGATGCCAAAAGAGAGAGAGAGAGAGAGAGAGAGAGAGAGAGAGAGGGTGAGAGAGAGGGTGAGAGAGAGGGTGAGGGAGAGAGAACGAGAGGGTGAGGGTGATGAGAGAGAGAGGGTGAGGGAGGGTGAATGAGAGAGAGAGAGTGAAAGAGAGAGAGAGAGTGAAGAGAGAGAGAGAGAGAGAGAGAGAGAGAGAGAGAGAGGGTGAGGGAGGGTGAATGAGAGAGAGAGAGTGAAAGAGAGAGAGAGGGAGGGTGAAGGGGAGAGAGAGAGAGGGAGGTTGAAGGAGAGAAAGAGGGAGGATGAAGGAGAGAGAGATAGAGAGGGAGGGTGAGGGAGAGAGAGAGAGAAGGTGAAGGAGAGAGAGATAGAGAGGGAGAGAGAGAAAGAGAGAGAGAGAGGGGGGGTGGTGAGGGTGAAGGAGCACAAGGGGTGAGAAAGGAAGGAAGTTCCCACCTAAGAAAAAGGGGAGGAGAGAGACAAAGACTGAAGACAGACAGGAGGAGCACAGGCTCAGCGGAGAACGGGTCTCATGTTGGCAGCAGAGAGGGTCAAAGAGTTCAGCGCCAAAACATTTTGACAAGTCCTGCAGCGGTGGGAGGATGTGTATTCGGCGTTGTGTTGATTTAAAGGGACAGTTCGCCCATAAATGCAACACGATGTAGAATAAGACACAAGAATGAAAGACTGACATGGAAGAGCCTCTCAGCGGAAAACATCTGACTTTATATTCCGTTACGTTCCGTTCGCTTCAGCAGAGCTCCGTCTAATTAGCGTTGTTTACTCAATATGTAAATAACTCTCGGCCTGATACGTGCTCAGTGTGACAGGAGAAGAAAAGGCGGCGCCGGAGCTCTGGTGGCCTACATTTCAATGTGTGTCATCGGATGCCAGATTTCCAGCCGCACAGTCAATAGTTCAATGACTCTCCTCCGACGCCGGGAAGAGAGCGAGCGGGAATGACGAGCAACATGGAAAGAGCTGCAGGTCGGAATGGCGTCGACCAGCAGCGGGACCGAAACGACAAAATGAAACGTGCTTCTGCAGCCGTCTGTTTTCTAGGCAGCCAGTGGGGGAAAAAAAGGCTGCTGAAGCCCGTTGACAGGTCCAGATTCTGGTCCAGCCCGTTGACAGGTCCAGATTCCCTGTAGAGAGTGTTTCATTTGAATCAAAAAAAACAAGCCTGCTCAAAACAATGGAAGAGGATCAAACTTCCATTCAGGGCAATGAATCCCCCGGATCCTGGGAGATCAGACGGAACCTAAGAGATGGCGGCAGATTTGGCGGTTTATCGTTGAAGATGCCTCCGAGATCGGCACCGAGAAAATCCTCAATCCCAGTCGGCCAAAAACTCTGGAGAAAAAATGAAAAGGCCGCAGAGAAAAATGATTGGCGGCCATTCTGAAAAGGCCGTCACTGGAAGAATTAAAACACACAGCTTCACAGACTTTCTCTCCATCTTTGTTTCTCCTGGCTTTCCATCGTCCTTCCCCTCTTCATCCCTCCCACCTTGGGATTGAAGAATTCATTCAAATAAATCTTTCTAGGTAATTAAAATCCCATCACAGACCACCTCGCAGCGCCTCCTTCAAACTTCCTGCGTCTCCCTCTGAGCACAAGTTACCTCGCGTGAGGAAAAGGGGAAACTTAATTAACCTCTTTAAGAAGGTGGAGCCATCACAGACGCTGAGCAATTAACTACAGCCTTCAACGGGGGATGAACCTGGAGGAAAATCCCAACGCCTCCAGACCGAGGGAGGAAGATCCAGACTTTGCCGTTTTAGAGTTAAGTCAATCGGAAGCAAAGGCATCGGGCTGGAACATGAACCCGGACTCTTGTGGTCAGGATGTTCGGACCGGGAAAAGACCGAGAGCGATCAATCAGTCCGTCGGTCTCGTGGTCAGAACATCTACGGCAGCAGAAAAGTAACTAGATACGTCTGAACCGAGATGCCAAGGATTAGATGGAGACTTCTTGGAAACTGGCTCCTTTATATTCTTTCAAGCAGAGGAAACGGGTCGGTTGATTAATGGACCGCTCAAAGGACCGAAAATGAAACAGCAGCCATTTTTAATCATCAACCAATCATCCAATAAATACATGTGCTAAGTATTCATTTATTCAACAGGTCAGAATACATACACAATTCTGACGGGCCTTTCTTACCCGGTAATCCTTCAAAATAAGAGCACTTATTACAAATACATTAGTCTTTACGGTTTTAAGACTTTAAAGACAAAAAGTTCAGAATCGGCTAAAATCGTTTTCAGCCGGTCAGACTTCGGCCAAGATGAAGATCCATCTTTCAAACTGTATATTGACTTTATCTTGTGTGATAAGTTAATTTCACAAACCAGTTTTGGACGGATTTTTTTTTAACAAAAACAAGCAACAACTTTAAATTCAATTATAATTCAATTATAAAGGCCATTTTCTCCAAACAGAAATGAGTAACCCGTTCCGCTGTGCACCCGACCCAAACGCCCATCCTTCAGGTGGTGGGCCCACAGGGGGCCAACACCGGGGAGCTTGTTCGGGTTTGGGCCCGGGCCGAGCCCTACGGCCCGACCATCAGACGCTCGCCAACGAGCTGCCCTCCCAGAAGGGAGCCCAAAGGTCAGTGGAGGGTCTTAACTCTCATCTGGCCTGGGAACGCCTCGGGGTCCCACAGGATGAGCTGGAGGGCCTTGCTGGGAAGAGGGACGTCTGACTTTTCCTTCTTAGCCTGCTGCCCCGGCTAATCAGAAGAGTTGGATCGGCATTTTGTTGAAGCATCTTTATCAACATTTTGACCATTGGACATTTATTTGTTGACATAAGGAAACTGGCGTCAGCCACCAAAACCCATTTATGGACCGGTTCTTGTTAAAGGGTCAGAACTTTCTCTCCAACAACACGTCACTTTAGATTAGACAACGGGAAACTTCACAATGAGCAGCAGTGACATCAGAACTCCAGCGCGCCACCAGAGGGCCACGCATAATTTGCATCACACAAAAGATGGGGAGCGATGAAGACGAGTAATGATGTATTTAAGTCCTGTAGCTGCATGTGGTACGGATTTAATCTGTGAACATTTTCTCACTTCATCCTCTTTCTTCTCCGGAGAGTTAATTATCAGGTACGGCGCTGACGGCGTGAGAACACAGGCACGCGTGATGAAGACAAACATCTCTGAGGCTTTTAGGCACCCAGACTGGATCTCCCAAAGAGACAAACTCTGATGGGACCAAATCAACCACAGAACGGAATCCCTCACAGAAACAAACCACGTTTGCTTTTCCTGCAGCTCTTTTCCTGGGATCAACCCAGAGTTCACTCTGGTGAATTATTCAGAGCGCTAAAAATAGAACACTAAACTGTTAATTATCCAAACGCCGCATCATTACCATTCTACTGCTGACTGCAGATGAGATGAAGACGAAGGCACTGACAGATGTAAAACAATACAGGATTATTCATCATATTCATTAGGAGAGTTTTATATAAATAAATACCAAAGGTTAATTCAGCTACAACTGTCTTATTAATTATTATTAATTATTAAATACCAGGAGAGAAAATGGATCCCAGCGACGTCTCATGATTCTGTCAAATAACTCAAATAATCAAAGTGATACTTTTGTCTAATAGTCTTCGCTCTACAAACACTGTAGTGTCAACAAAGATACAATTACATCAAAAATACGGTGAAAGATGCATATCTGTGGTTTACAAACCGCTTTTTAAACCGTTTTAATTCAAAAACGTAAATGAAATTTTTATTATTAATTTTTTTGACTTCAGATAAAATGAAATAAAATGAAATAAAATGAAATAAAATGAAATAAAAAGAGTCCTTGTACGGGGGTGGGGTGCTAGAACTCATACTGTAGATCAGGGACATCACTTCAGCACTATGAAACATGATGAAGCTTGAGAAACGGGCTCTTGTCAATGCATTACGTCGTCCATAAAGTGTGCGTGTGTGTGTGTGTGTGTGTGTGTGTGTGTGTCTGTGTGTGTGTGTGCGCGGGAGGAATCCTTAAATTCATCCTCCTTCTACACTGAGAGGACATCAGAGCCGTTCCGCCTTAACACAGTTCAAAAATGAAAAGGACTGAAGAAAGCATGAATGCATTCATAAATAGACATTAAATATTTGCCAAATGAATGCAGATCACATCCTTTCATCCCCACCCTATCTTCCCCTCACAGACACACACACACAATCACACACACACACACACATACACACACACACACACAGACGCGGCAGCATCCTAAGCTAGAGGCAGCAGCCAGAAAAAGGGATTACGACATCGCTTACTTTGGAGGACCACGGCTGCAAGCAGTTGGCATAGCAACGGACCAGGAAAGCCATTTCCACAGGAGGGAGTGTGGCAGGAGGGGAAGTTTCCCCCCCGATCACCAAGAGATGAAGAAAAATAAAGAAATAAGGAAGTAAAAGAGGAGAGCGAGGGGTGACGCCAGTCAAAACAAGATCCGGGGTTTGGATCCCGCAGCAGCGGGGAGAAGATTGGCTGAATGACGATCAGATGTCACTAAAGCATTCAGATGAACCCAAACAGAGACGCTCCGGGAAAAAAAAACCTCCGCGCTGCGGGATCCTCCAGAAACATTCCAGAGGTTGCAGCATCGACGGTGAAGCCGGGCGACAACTTTTGCAGATTTTTTCTTTGTAAATTTAAATGACAGGAAAGTTATTTTCTCTTCTGCTGGATCCGCTCAGAGCAGAGCTTCCAGCGCTGAGAGGGAAAAACGAGGGGCTCGTCTGTGGATCTGCAGCCCCCCCTGGTAGGAAGTCGCTCGCCTGGCTTAAAATCTTCGAGAGTCTGTATCGTCCGTTTGCAGGTCTCCTCAATGTCTACGTCAGTCAAACTCCTTCCTCCGTCCCTTTGGAACTCTTTCTCAATCTACAGAGAGCCGGCGCTGCAGGTGTGCACCCAGGGGTGCAGCTCCATGGCAGGGGCCGGTTAGCCCACTTTCTCAGCCCTAGCTTCAAGCGCTCTTCCCTCTCAGTTAGCTCTCAAACCTCACGCCGGCATTCCTCGTCCCCCCACCCACCCTCAGAGAGACGCGCCGGTGGATAGGATGCTGCGCTGTGGAAAGCCAGCCGCTAATGGGAAGCGGAGGAGAGAGTGTTAGCGAGGGGGGTGGGGAGGGAAAAGGGAGGAGAATCCAGCTGAAAAAGTATGACATCACCTGTGCGGAGAGAGAGAGAGAGAGAGAGTGAGGCAAAACGCAGGCAGGGGGGGGAAACTGCATTAGATGGATTGGCTGTGGAGCAGATGTGGACGAGCGAGGGAGAGATGGACAGAGAGAGAGAGAGAGAGAGAGAGAGAGAGAGATAGAGACTGAGATAGAGAAGAGAGAGAGAGAGCATCTTCATCGATCTGCTGGTAACCTAAAGCTGAGAGTATTGAGGGTAACCCCATCCCCCTGTTTTTATGCATAAATTAGACATAAACTGGGCCGGGCATGAATCTCCTTCCTCCTATCAGGTACAGAGACGGACGGACACTGGAGGTATTTGGACTAAATCAGACCCACAGAGTCAGCAGGCTGCTCTAGGATCAGATCCCACCGTGACTCAATAATGAAGATAAACACAGTTAACCAGTTCTTCCTCGCACGGAGGTCTACGTGGGTATAACATTTAAAAATGCTCCATGTGGAGTTATCACATGAAGAAGAAGAAGAAGCACCTTGGTTCCCCGATAACCCCGAGTTTTTACCCCCCCCAGACATGAAGAACCACCAAAGACACAAAAACAAAAAAGAAGGAACATTTGACTGAGATACCCGGATCTTGTTTTTTTAGGCGGTTGAACATCTTGATGGGTCAAAGAATCTTTAAAATATCTCAAAAACATTGAGTTGCATGTTTCCAGCTAACTTAAAAAGAGATTTTCATCTTAAAATGCTTAAGTATGACTCTCTTATCTTATTTTAAAGTCTTAAATCTAGAACAGTGTCACGGCTTGAGAGACAGAAACTTCATAAATCTCCACAGGGGCGATTACGGAGATATGATTAAAAACAAAACAAGACAAATATGCAAAAACACACGGATTACATTAAAATCAGAGAAAATAAAACAACATTTGAAGAATTACTGGTTGATTCTTAATATTAGTAAATATTAGTAAACGGTAATATGGCCCGTTTAAAAAAAACGTTCAAGTCGGACTTCTTTAAATAAAGTGGAATTATTGACCGTTTTCATACAGAGTCAGAAAACTCGGCATCCTGTGAAGATTAAAGTAATTGAATATAAAAATAATGATGCTGTATTTTTGGACGCGGCTGCTTCTATTCTGTCTTTCATCTGTTCTGTTTGTTGTGTTGAAAAAACACACACAGAGGGATTAATTGGAAGCAGACACAGGAGGAGACGTCTGGATGTAAGATCTTCTTCTTCTACATCTACCTCCTCCATCCCTCCCACCTACAATCACTCCTCTTCTTCATTTCTCAGCGTGTATCGTTTTTGTTTTCACGTCACATCGTCCCATTCTTATACTTTGAGGATCTCCCATCCTCACATTCATCCTCTATCCCTCCATCTCCCATCCTCGCCCACATCCATTCCTCCTCTCTCTTCTTGCTGCTGTGAAGCAGATCCTCGCCCTCCATTCTCTCTCTTCTATGCGCCGTCTGACTAAGAATGACATCATCCTTTTAGTGCTCAGCCAATCGGGAGCAAGCACATGGCGCCGAGCCTTCAGAGGAGTGTTGTGTACACAGGAGGGACGAGAGAGAGAGAGAGAGAGAGAGACAGAGAGAGAGAGAGAGAGGGAGAGAGAGGAATAGACGGATAGTTAAAGAAAAGATAAATGGATTCAAATCAAATATGTAAAATGTGTCTCATCAGATTAAATTCAAATTGTGTGTGTGTGTGTGTGTGTGTGTGTGTGTGTGTGTAGTGTGTAGTAACTGCAGCCTTTGCCGTTTTAAATAGTGTGTCAAAGTCTCTCGCACACATATTTGTGCCACTAGGAGGAGCTTGATTTCCAAAATCACTGTCACACCTTTTTCTTTTTAACTGTTGATCCGATTTATTCAGAATTCGGTGCATATGAATAAACTCGGCGGATTTTTCTCATCATTGACTCACTTTGGGATCTGATCCTAGAGCAGACCGATGTAATGCCGGTACAACGCAGGGTTTGGGGGCTTTTTGTGGGGTATAAATCCTCGCAGGCCTAGTTAATAATAATTAATAAAGAACAAACCTAAAACTGCGTTTGTACGGTTTGAGTGGATTCTTTATCTTTCGTCTTCAGTGATGGATTAAAGCGGTTAATTCTTCCCTGCTGTGATTCTGAGTCTCATGTCGGGACAAAAACTATAAAAACAAATATAAAAAAGACACGCAGAGATCCAGAGGAGATCATTTTAAATGAAAGTCTTTCCTGACACCTACTGAACACCTTCTTCTGGGTCCGCCAAAGAAAACACCCGAAAGAATAAATGACCTCAGATGACGGGTCGGAACATAAACGGATGAAATCCAACAAACGAAAAGACGGAGGAGAGAAAGAGCAGAGTCGACGTGACACTGATAACCACCGGATAGAAAAAAGCTCTGGGAGCTCAGAGCAGGTTTACAACTCCTCTGAATATAATGTCTATCAGAGGAAGAGTTAAAGTCATGCTGTGGAGGGAAGTTCAGGGTTTCATAATCAGTACCAACAGAGTGGGAAAGTCCGAGAGGTCGAGTCCCTCGTCACGTCTCAGAGACGTCATCTGTTCAAACTGAAAACCCAAACAAGCGCCGACCTGCATAACGTGTCACGGCAGACCGGCTGTCATACCTAGAAACGCCGTGGGCCGGATGCTCGTCGCACAGGAAACGCTTCCTGCAGCAGAACCTGTTTGTCATCGTTCAGCGGCGCCGGGTAATGTCAGGTGATCGAGGGACGAGACGGCGAGATAAAGAAGCGAGAGCTGCAAATAACGGCGTGGGGGAGGGGCCAGAATGACGACAGAGCAAAGATCCAAAGGAGCAGAGAAGAGAAAGTTTGTTTGGGAACTTTCAGGAAACGTGACAGATTCTGAGGAGAAACAGAACACAGGAAGTGTGTCTGGTCCAATGGCACGCTGACAAGAAACCTGCTCACACACACACACTGACTAGACCGTGTGTGTGTGTGTGTGCGTTTAGCTCACTGAAGTGTGACATTGCTCAGGGATTTCTGAGGGGGGGGGTTCTGTCTCACTTTTGTCACCGGGCCTGGTGCTGCCGGGACAACTGCCCCCCTGGGACAGAACACATTAAACTGAAACACCCTCAGATGGCCGGCCGCATTCCACGCGTGTGTGTGTGTGTGTGGTTACTGCTCACAGCTAATTAGCTCCGCCAGGCTAATTAAAAAGGATCAGCTGACTGCAGACCAGGTCGCCAACACACACACACACACACACACACACACAGACAGACAGACAGACAGACAGACAGACAGACAGACAGACAGACAGACAGACAGACACACGGTTTTGTAAACTTCTATCTATTAACTGTTTATGTGCCGTCACCGCAGACAGCAAGGGTAAATCCCTGGAAAGCCCCCAATCCCCTGTGTTGTACAAGCAATACCCTTGATTGAATTCATATTATATTTGAACTTATTTACGTGATAAAACTCCCCCTAGTGAGTAAAATATGAACTATTAGAGTAAAATATGATACAGACAAGACGGATCTCATCCAGTCCCCGGCAAATTTGTAATAAATTGGACAAACGGTCAGAGAGTTATCTCAGGAAAATAAGAGAAGGAAGTACAAAACGAACAATTCTCATTAAATACAACATATATATATATATATATATATATATATATATATATATATATATATATATAAAAGACAGATCTGCTAACAGTAGATTCACCTTCACAAAATTTGACAAATTATAGCCCATAAAACTAGTCTCAAAAATACCAGCCATTCCTAAAACCAATCCAACTCTTCCTCGCACTAAGCGATGAGGACTCCGTAGTTTCCTCGACTTTCAGGGGGATATTATGGATCAAACAAAACCGTCGTTGAATATTCTGCTCAAATATTTTCTGGACTCATTTGTGAAATAAAATAAGTCTGCACAAAAAAAAAAGCTTCTTTCGTTCAAGCAAAGGCCCCCGAAACCCAAACAACTTATGATGGGATGGAAAACAGAGGGAAAATATCGGCAAAAACATTTAGTGGAGGCAGCAGTAAATAAAAGTTCACAGCATCAGCGTCTCATCCGTCTGCTTTAGAAGCCGGAGTCTTTAAGTCATGATGCACATGAACAGAAACGATGGCTGGAGTCATTTCTTCGTTTACCTGGATTTCCATTCCTACGAACCGGAATGTTTTAATTAACTGTGACATCTCCTCCGCGTCGGTGTCATAACCTGATCTCAGAGCAGCGAGTGGATAATTAAGTCTCTGTTATTAAATATGAAAGTACCGCCGCTCCACGCCGGCCATAATCTAATGGTTTCCTGTGTACAGCAGACGAGATCGCCGAGGGCAGGAAGTCCTGCCGGACAAAACAACGTATAGACACATTCCTGCCAGCCGCACAACCACGCAGCTATGTGGACGTGCTGACCGCAGCCATCTGATTGTGTGTGTGTGTGTGTGTGTGTGTGTGTGTGTGTGTGTGTGTGTGTGTGTGTGTGTTTGGGCGAGATGTGTGCGAGTCTGTCTGAAGGACAAGACAGGAATTCCTGCCATTTAAATCAGCCCTTCCCTTTTCCGACTGCTCCCCACGGAGACGGGCGCAGACGGAGCTGGAGATGCGGAAAAACATCAACGACCTGAAGCCAAGATGATCTGCAGAACGTTGGAGAAAAATGACCCAGAGCATCTTTTAGGCCGGACTGTTAAAAGCTGCATAGGCGGAATGGCGGCGCCATTGTTGGTCCACCTCAGAGGTAGCAGCAAATTGTCATTAGTTTAAAAGGAGTGAGTCCATCAGGTTATTCTGTTTTATTGTCCTTCTTGAATGACTAAGCCTAACTAAGGAATTTATACAGCAGCTACTAGCAGCTAGCAATGAAGTCAAAGAAGAGGAAAATCAACCTGAAGGTTCTGTGAATGTTCTGTTGGTTACGACGATTGAAGGCCGGAGCGGGGGATGAAATGAATCATCGTCCAACAGGACAGGTGGAGGAAGAGTTGAGTCGTAAGGCACAGCTCTCCATCTACGTTTGAATCCTCACTTAAGGTCATGAACTTTGGGTGGTGAGAGAAAGAATGAGGTCAAGGATGTGAGAGGCTGAAATGAGCTTTCTTCATAGGGGGGTCGGGCTCAACCTTAGAGATGAGGCGAGTTTCACTGTGTGAAAGTGATTGACAGCTGCTATGTAAATAAAACCTGATTGATTGATAGCTGTGATGCTAATTTTGCCATGTTAAATCCCATTCACTTATGCTAACAACATTAGCGATAAAATGCACAAGCGCATTTACAAAGATCCGGAGAATCAACACGGTGACTTTCTCGCCCAGAAACCTGCGGTGAGGTTTTTTTGGCGGGTCGGCCATTATTCCTGGTTACTACATGTCTCACACTGGTGCTTATTAAATTGAGGAAAATCAAATATTATCAAGCCGTAGCTGAAAAGCTGTGAGCAACAGCAAGGAGGTTCTGATGGGAGTATAAAGGACAGCGGTAACATGAGGAGGAGGAGGAGGAGGGAGGAAGGAGAGAGGAGACAGTGATGAGTTCAACATCGTCCTTTCAGTGCTGCTGATGTCATCCCTAAAATTAGCAGCGATAGCAGCCGCAGATAGCGCCGCACTGGTACTCTGTGTGTACTGTGTGTACTGTGTGTACTGTACAACACGCACACACCCTGATACACATCAGGACAGGACTTTACAGTCAGGAATGGACATGTGGGTCACGGCGATGTCTAATCATTCATTTGAGTCCTTTCCAGAACCTTTTCTAGGCGTGTGAAAGCCTTTCATATGCATGGAGTCCAGCTGCTGTCCTCCGTGAGGTTCTGTTTATTGTTCAGAACTACCGGTCCAAGACTGAGTGAAATATCTGAAGCCTGCGTCACAACATCAGGAAGTAAACAAGTCATTGATTGGCAGCCGATCGCCGTACTAGAAAAAAACATTCTGTCATGTTATTTCATCTGATGCAGAACTTCAACGTTTCATAAAACGTCTGACGGTTCTTATTCTTCCCATTCATAGAACTGTGATTCAGTAGAGCATAGAAAAACAAAAACAAGCGTCGGCTGGATGTTCAGCTATCAAAACCGTTCAGGTTCATGAGAAGGTTCCAGGATGAGATGATGAAGGTGTGTTTTTGGAGCGACGGTTCTTCTCTGATTACAAACCCTGATGAAACCTGGTAGGACTGACGCTAACATCCAGTGATGTGCAGTCAGATGTCGGCAGGAAGTGATTAAACAGTATGGCGTGCGATGAAGTCAGCCCTGAAACTACTTCACTGATGAAAAGTTACAAGAAGAAAGTTAAAGTTCTTAAGACATATGATTAAACATATGTTTAAACTGCTGCTGGTTCATTTCATTCCTTAAAAATCAGCTTGTTCAAAGAGACTGAAGCCGTTTCCCTTATTCTTATTGTATACAGATTTTTCTTATATCTAACTTTCTTTTATGGACAAACTGAAGAACAAAGAATAAAGACGCGCTCTAAAATACCTTTTTATCGGATATTATAGAGATTTTTTTTTTTACAGTTTAATATACAAATAGGAATCAGTAAACATCTACACACAAATCTTCATCTTCATCCTCAAACATTATTCTTCACAACATCCATAAACATTCATACAGATCTGTATAAAGCCACGTGCTTAAGCTCCACCCACACACAAATACACACCTACACACACACACTTATACACTTACCCACAGAAATACACACACATGCACAACCAACCACAGCCACACGATAACCACGAGAGAGTATGTGGGGTGGGTTGACATCAATCTCGTGAGGGGGGGGGGTTGCCACGGTTACTAAAGACGCCCACTCTCCTGTAGATCACGTACAAAAGGCTCAGAGTCTAAAGGTTTGGGCTTTGAGACACCGTTTCTTCTTGAAGCTCCACCACCGTCACATCAAATAATGTTTCCTCTTACTCTCAGGTTCAAGGAACCCAACATGGATCCACTCCCCGCTAACTCCTCCTCCAACCTGCCTTAACCCCCTCCTGACCCTGCCCCTCTCTCGCCCGGCCTTCCTGCCTCCCATTAAATCTCCATCTGATCTTCTGACAACCTTCACCTCCTGCTCCTCCTCACACCCACCCCCGTGCCGGCGTCCCTCAACGGCCCTTTCTGATGATTTGTTTTCATTACCGCTCACCTCACCTCCATCTGAGCTTGTTCACCTTTCAGAGCTGCTCACCTCTACAATCCATCTAGTACCGAATCCACGACTCATTACTCCTTCATTTATACTGATTATATATATATATGAATATATACATATTATATATGAACCGACTATTTACTCCTTTACATTTTTGATTTGTCTGAGCAGTAGTCATGCCGCTGTCTTAACAGCCATAACATTATAACCAGTGACGGGTGAAGCTTACGGTCCATGATGGGCTTGAGAACATGAAGACTAACTCATGTTGTAGGTCCAACAGAAGAGGTACCGCTGGTTCTGACAGAAATGTGTCAGAGCACAGCATCACTCATCCGTTTAGGACCAACACGATATTGGGCGGCTGGCTTCTAATGTTATGGCTGAATGGCATGTTTACATCAAATAACTTAACTGTTACTGTTAGTCATAGTTCAGACTATATCTATAATCAGGTTACCTAATCACATGACCCACACTCACAGTTGGTGAAGACGTGACTAAAAAAGATTCCAGAATCGACAAAAGTGATGTGGCCATGATGTTATGGACTAGCTTTCCCCCGCCTCCTCTTCCTCCTCCTCCTCCTCCTAATGGAATCGTACTAGGTGACACTATTCTGTAGATATGCAGACTGAACTTTCCTGGATTAGCCAGAAATGGGTGAAACAATCATTTAAGAGAAATAACTTTTGCTTTTAAAAAAGGAGCAGACTTCAGAGGTTTTGCTTTATGAAACAGGAAACTGGCTCACCGAAAGATGTTGCAAGAAAGACGTGCGGTATTTTATGGTCGTTGTTGCTTCCAAAGAGCAGAGAGGATGCCGCTGCCTCGGGTTCTGATGCTTCTGCAGGTTTGTCAGAGTCCAATCCGCCTGCTTGCACCACAAAGGGCTGCAGGCAGTGTGTAAACAGACATTCACCTGCTGCAGAGTACTGGACTCTGAATTTAGCACCCAGACGGCGTAACAGCTCTCTGTTCTGCTGCTGCTGCTGAACCTGAGGCCTGATAAATTAGTGATCCTACGGGTGCCGTGGTGGAAAATGGCGGTGAAAGCCCTTACAGCGGGTTTCCCCCCGCGAGGCGGATGAGGTGATGAGTTCATTTATCTGGACTTGTCCACTGCAACAAAAACCCGTCCGATGTTTTAATGAAGTGACTTTCCCCGCGTTTGTCTCTGAGCAGGGTGTAAATATAGAGCGCCGCACGTGGGTGTGTATGAAACTGAGTCATTAGTGGATCCGGCGGTCCGTTACGGCAGTGAGAAGACCCAGAAGGTTTTTAAATCAATGGGATTCAATCCCAGCCAGAGTGGTCCGAGTGAATAAAACACGCATCATAGAAATAATGCCGGTAATTCTCATTTGAGCAGCGATTTATAGGAAGGTAAGTAGGTAGTGTAATGATTTTAGTCACTTATGACTATTTGTGTGGTATTCTTTTGGGACGTTTGGGACGTCCGTCAGAAACCAGACTCTACTGCGTCACAGGGGTAATCGATTACTGATGTCGTCACGGCGTCATCGGGTCTCTGGACGACATCTTCTGGGCCACAACCACAACAAAACATCTGTAAGAGCTTCTGTGAGCCGCCCAATCCCCTTTTACGGCTCCTGCCTTATTCAGACACAACCTTTGGGTCATCCACGTGAAGAAAGAAAAAGAAAAACTTGTGCTAACAAGACCGAAAACCAGCTAAGAATGGGTCTAACCCAGTCACAAATGGGTCTAACCCAGTCACAAAAGGGTCTAACCCAGTCACAAATGGGTCTAACCCAGTCACAAATGGGTCAAACCCAGTCACAAATGGGTCTAACCCAGTCACAAATGGGTCTAACCCAGTCACAAATGAGTCTAACCCAGTCACAGAAGGGTCTAACCCAGTCACAAATGGGTCTAACCCAGTCACAAATGAGTCTAACCCAGTCACAGAAGGGTCTAACCCAGCCACTGGTACAGTCAGCCAGCAGGGTTCTGACCGGCGGCGGGAAACAGGTGATCCCCTGTGGAGACAGCGAGGGGGATCCCCTCAGCAGTGTTCGGTTCAGTGAGTTCAAAACTCCTCAACACAGGAAGAGACAAAGAACCGTCTGACACTGAACAAGCTGCAAGTCTGTTCCATGTTTAATACGTTACACAGGACAAAGTCCACAAAACCACCAACATGCTCAGAAAAAAAGAAGAAAGTCTAAACTTTTCATTTTCCCTCTCAGAGAAATGAAAATGATCTGAGTGAAAGTCTGGAGTTGAGGGGTTTCCTTTAAATGTCACAACAACAAACCCTCGCCCTCCAGCTACCAAACCAGTCAGTTACTGTTCCCAGCATGCATCTGTTACTTCATGGTTAGCCCCTTCCTATCGGCCACCCACAGGATTGTGTGTGTGTGTGTGTGTGTGTGTGTGTGTGTGTGTGTCAGCCTCAGAATAACCCACTTTTCACAACACGGCCTGTTTCTAAACAACAGGTGCTCGTAGCAGTGACTCACACACTCGCACACACTAGGAGAGTGTGTGTGAGTGTGTGTGAGTGTGTGTACTCTCTAAGGAGGGATGTGTTTCCATGTCATCCTACCTGGTTGTCGACATAACACTGAAGACATCAGCACAATCATGAATGAAAGGAACTAAGACATATGTCGTGTACGTATGTCAAGTTGGATGCATGCCAGGACATCGTACGCTTCTCATTAGAGGATCAGCAACGATCCAGCCAGTTCCAACAAGCTAACATTAGCAGAGTGGCTAAAGCTAGCGAGAGCCCAGCGCCAGCCTGGAACGTATAATAGACTGAAAGAGGCGAACAAAGTTTTATTTTCACTTATAAATGTCGTACAACTGTTTTATGAAAGGTGCCGCGGGGAGGACGGAGCGTACGTATAGCTACAGCTTAGAATAGATACACAATGCCTCACTCCCGGTGTAACCCTTCAAAATAAGAGCACTTACAATACGCTACTTCCTCATGGCTTTAAAACTTTACAGAGCTGCGCTAGCTTCTTAGCATCCGAGCGCTCTACCTACACAAAACAAATGCAGTGACAAAGAAGGAATGTGGGTGGAGCCTCTGAAGGCTGAGAAGTGTCGTTTTAAAAAGTGGAACAATCGTCCAGAGAGGCACAGCGGCCGGCAGACGACATGTTCAGCTCTCCATTAAGGCCTGTTGTCACACTCCAGAGACCTTCACAAGAGCTGGAGGAGGAGCACATGTGAGCTACGTGTGTGTGTGTGTGAATGTGTGTGTGTGTGTGTGTGTGTGTGTGTGTGTGTGTGTGTGTGTGTGAGTGTGAGTGTTGCAAAGCGTGGCTTGTGATGATTAGTAAAGACTCCAACTGACACAGAGTGATCCTATCAGAGGGAGGGGAACTCAAACTTCAGCCAGAGGACAAACACACACACACACACACACACACACACACACACACACACATACAAACCCACACACACACACATACAAACCCACACACACACAACCACACACAGGGAGAGACACACACAGAAACAAAGACAAACACACACACACACACACACATACACAGGCACAGACAGACACACAGAAGAACAAACACACACTCTCAAACACACACACACACACACACACACACACACACACACACACACACAGACACACACACACACTCAGACACACACACACACACACACACACACACACTCAGACACACACACACGCACTCAGACACACACACACGCACTCAGACACACACACTCTCACACACACTCAGACACACACACACGCACTCAGACACACACACTCTCACACACACTCAGACACAGACACACACACTCAGACACACACACAGATAGTATCAGTACGTTTCTGACTTTTTCTTGCTGAATATGACTCAAGAAAAGCCCCACAGTTAGAAGTTTCCTGGAGGGAGACCAGTCTGAGTCATGAAGGTGACATTTTAACGTTTTTGAAAATGTTGAAGATGTTTTTACTATGAAATAAACATTGAGTGTTAAAGTAAGAGCGGACTCATATCTGCATTCTGACGACTCCAACTACACAGGATGTCTGTGGCTTTCAGGAAAACAGAGTTTTGAAGAAGAATTTATTACAGTTACTGTTTGATGAACACATGGTAGGTGTCATCATCATCATCATCATCATCATCATCATCATGGAGCGGTACAACTCTTCCACTGTACTCTGCTGCCTACCGTGTTGTAGCCGGCGAGTTCTTGACCGTCTGTGATGAGTTCCCGCTCTCCCCGGGGGTTGACCCTCCTGAAGCGCCGTCTGGACCGCCGTTGGGATCCCTCTCTTTGCAGGAAACCGTCGTCGCCCTCGCTGCCGTTATCCACCTGCAACACACAGCGGACAGTCTCCTCAGAACCGCAGCGTCTACATCCTCCGGGTCGAGGTTTGTGGGCACAGCTGTAGGATCGAACCTCACAGACGGAGACCCCTGAGCACGGTTCGGACCTGCTGCGCTTTAGCAGCTCAGACTTCTGGATCTTAGAGTTCAGATTTCTAGGCTGGAGGTTCTGGTTCTCAGTAGAATCCAATTTATTAATTTGAAGTTCCAACAAGGTGTCGTCTCTGAATGAGGTTCCTTCCCTTCCCTGCGGCTCCTCTGAGATCCGGTCCTGCTTCTCTGCCGGCTCCTGGTTGAACATCCAGTTCTTCCAGAGCGCGGAGAGACGGTGCCACCGGAGAAGGCTCATCCGGACGCCAGGGTGAAATCACATCAACAAATAAAAGCAGGAAACACCATCGGAAAGACGCAGACAAAAGAATAAAAAGAGACAGAAGTGAAAAGATATATGATCCAAATCTTAAAAGATCCGGGTCCAAACTCCTGAGCGGTCCCTCAACGTTACATCCTCTGTGGTAAACATCCAGAACCAAAAACAAAACAAACAATCAAACGGAGTTCTCTGTTGTTTCAGATCTGGCGACAGTTGTTCTCTTCTGAGGTCCTGAGAGTTCAGCTGCTCAACACGTTGCATAGTGACAGACTAACTCACATACTCTCTCTCTCTCTCTCTCTCTCTCTCTCTCTCTCTCTCTCTCTCTGTCTCTCTCTCTCTGTCTGTATCTCTCTCTCTGTGTATGTATATCTCTCTCTCTCTCTCTCTCTCTCTGTGTATGTCTCTCTCTCTCTCTCTCTCTCTCTCTCTGTGTATGTCTCTCTCTCTCTCTCTGTCTCACTCTCTCTGTGCATGTCTCTCTCTCTCTCTGTCTCTCTCTCTCTGTGTATGTCTCTCTCTCTCTCTCTGTCTGTATCTCTCTCTCTGTGTATGTCTCTCTCTCTCTCTCTCTCTGTATGTCTCTCTCTCTATCTCACTCTCTCTGTGTATGTCTCTCTCTCTCTCTCTCTCTGTCTCTCTCTCTCTCTGTCTCTCTCTCTCTGTGTATGTCTCTCTCTCTCTCTGTCTCACTCTCTCTGTGCATGTCTCTCTCTCTCTCTCTCTCTCTCTGTGTATGTCTCTCTCTCTCTCTCTCTCTCTCTGTGTATGTCTCTCTCTCTCTCTCTCTGTCTGTATCTCTCTCTCTGTGTATGTCTCTCTCTATGTCTGTGTATCTCTCTCTCTGTCTCTCTCTCTCTCTCTGTCTCTCTCCCTCTGTGTATGTCTCTCTCTGTCTCACTCTCGCTGTCTCTCTCTCTCTGTCTGTGTCTCTGTCTCTCTCCCTCTGTGTATGTCTCTCTCTCTGTGTCTCACTCTCTCTGTGTATGTCTCTCTCTCTGTGTCTCACTCTCTCTGTGTATGTCTCTCTCTCTGTGTCTCTCTCTCTGTGTCTCTCTCTCTCTCTGTGTCTCTCTCTCTCTATGTCTCTCTCTCTCTCTCTCTCTGTTTCTCTCTCTCTCTGTCTCTCTCCCTCTGTGTATGTCTCTCTCTCTCTCTGTATGTCTCTCTCTCTCTGTCTCTCTCTCTGTCTCTCTCTCTCTCTCTCGAGCACTGAGCCCTGAGTTTCCTCCAGGAAACGGTAAATACAAAAATATCCTCTCTGAGCAGAAATGAGAAAAAGGAAAGATCAGAGTTCACAGATTCCGGCCATTCAAATGTTTTTCCCCGCCGGCGTCTCGTTTCTCCGCTGCTTCATTTGTAGTAAGTCAAAGACTTCATTACGCCAGACATGATCAAATATACCAAACATTCCAACCACGTTACCAAACCCTGAGAAGACACCATCGCTTTATCCTTATTTACTTCTAAACTAAAACTTTGAAAGGAACATTTTCTTTTATCTTTCTTTGTTTTTATGTTCTATAGAACAAAACTAAAACCCTGTGATGTCATAAGACTGTGGGAAAAGTGTATCACTAGTTCAACATTGCATTTAGTAAATCTAGAATAAGTTACTACGCCTACTGACCGACAGCGAGGGTCTACTCCCAAAGAGACCCCAATCCCCTGCGTTGTACAGGCATAAATCCTATGTCTGAAAAACAGTGTTTTTCATAATAACAGCCCCCCTACTAGAGTAAAATAAAATGTAATAAAAGAAAGATCCATTCAAATGCAACCTATTTGGACTAAATGGGACCAACAGTTGAGAAATTATGGGAAAAAACTTATGGAGATAAAACTCCCCCTAGTGTCGGAAATATATTAGCTTCTTGAAACTTCTTTTGTTCTTCGGGATGATTTGTTTTGAAGTGTGTGATTAAGTTTGTTGTCTTGAATGTTAATTGAGGTCTTTGATTGACCACACGGTTCAATCACTACTTTTAGCCGCTCTGCTAACGATAGCTAGTTTTTTCCTCACTGGTGTTACAAATTGCGAAGTTTGTGTTTTCTGGTTTACTAGTGAGATGTTTGGAACCGTGTTAGCTAATGCTAGTTGTGCATGTAAGGGGTATGCGTGTAGCCGACTCGACCTCGGCACCTCAAATAATATTCCTGGCTTTTCAGGGCCTTTATTATCTATCAGGAAGAACGAGTCATGTGATATTTTTTTACAAATTCATCTGTCTTCAACCAAAACCAAGTGTTTCGATGGAAGACATTGTTGACATGATGGACATGTTTTCCATCATTGTGGGTAATACTGACATTACCCACAATGCAACTCAATAACCGACCGTTCAGATGCTATGCTATGCTATGCTAGGAGCCGTGACATCTTTCTAGCTCCAGATTCCTTTCATTGTCAAACTTGCATGTTTTACCCTGAACTGACACTCAGTTGGAAACCTTAGGAGGTATATCATATATATAATATGTATATATATATATATATATATATATGTATATATACATGTATATATAATATACATGTATGTAATCTATTATATCTAAGACAGCCTCATCTGGACTCTCCTGCCCCTCAGACCTGCATCGATACAGCAAACGTACAGTTAAAAGCTGTACCAGATGAAGACGCGCGGGCCGCCACTCTTACAATGTTGGAACGTTCTTGGTATGGAAGGAAAAGGTTTTGTCACGGAGGTCTGCACGTCACACATGGGGGGGTTTATGTAAGTCACAATTGTGTTACCCCTCCTCAGATTAGTCACAGAGGCCTTGAATATACAGATCAGTCATGGAGACTTGTGAGGAGAAGGTTGGTGCTGGTGCTGAGAGGATGGGAGAAGAAGGGTGGAGGAGAGGATCCTAAAAGCTTTTACTGTCACAGGATGATATTCCAGTGGTTGGAGTAGAAGTGGTCGTTGTTACGTCATGTTAATCATAACTACTGCATGACGGCCGGTGGAGTTTTCAGTGGACTGTCAGAACAGCAGCGTGAGGAACAGCTCAGTCAGAAACATTTGGCTGGAGCGGCACGCCGCAAAAAAGGGAGAAGAGAATTATCCAGCCTGGTTTTAACAAGCCTCATGAGACGGACAGCCAGGAAGTCATGGATCAATTCTTCTGTGTGTGTGTGTGTGTGTGTGTGTGTGTGTGTGTGTGTGTGTGTGTGTGTGTGTGTGTGTGTGTGTGTGTCCATCCCGGGACGATACAACCATCTTTTTGTCTGACTCTGCACGCGCCTCTGCGGCGGATTGACCCAATAGAACTCCCAACCGTCCCGTGACCAACTCTTGCTTTTCCACCAACCGTCACGACCATAATGTGACCCTACTTCCTGTTTCCTCTCCCCGTTTACAGACACTGATGTGGATCCTCATTGTGACTCACTCCTCAGTCTAACTGCCTTGGATAATCTCTTCTTCTATAGTTCTGATACGACGGTAATCTCTTCGGAACATTTACCGAAACTTCTGGGTCTGTTCTGTTTTTGGTTGTTGCTTGATATTGTTGTTATTCTTCAATTCTGTGTGTGTGTGTGTGTGTGTGTGTGTGTGTGTGTGTGTGTGTGTGTGTGTGTCTGGGTGTATGTGTGTGTGTGTGTGTGTATGTGTATGTGTGTATGTGGGTGTGTGTGTGTGTGTGTATGTGTGTGTGTGTATGTGTGTGTGTGTGTGTGAATAGTCAATGTAAATTGACTATTTCTACTATTCTTATATTAGTAATGTTTTTTTTTAATCTTTCTTAACTTTCCTTGTTTTTGTACAAGACTTCTGATTGTTTTTGTAAAACTCTCTCAATAGTCCCGTTGATGAAATGTTCTATAGAAATAAAACTTCCTACTTTAGTTGACCTCATTATAGATCTTTTTTTCTTAAATGCGGATGTGACCATGATGAGGTCACGTCCCACTTTACATTCCTCGCCATCTCATGTTTACCTCCGGATTCACTCTTTTTGTCTACTCACTTGTCCCCCCCCCCCCCCTCCTGTTCTTACTACTTTTCATTCCTCTCCTCTACACACACACACACACACACACGCACACACGCACACACACACACACACACACACAACCCCACCCTGTCAGTCTATGAATGTCACTCCTGTCCATCCTGTGACCAGAGTCATGACGACGACAACAAATGACCCCCCCTCTATTCCCATGGCCCTAATTAGCCGATTGGCTGCAGTGCAACACGAAGTCCGATCTGCCTTTGTGTGTTTATATGCAAGAGTGTGTCTTTGCATGTGTGTGTGTGTGTGTGTGTGTGTGTGTGTGTGTGTGTGTGTGTGTGTGTGTGTGTGTGTGTGTGTGTGTGTGTGTGTGTGTGTGTGTGTGTGTGTGCACATAAACTCTGGTTTGCACTCCGGGCACGTCTTTAAGTCATTTTTAATCTCCAGGAGAGCCCATCCGTTGATGACAGACCCTCACTCTGACCATGAATCATTCATCGAGCAGCTGGAGCCATCAAGTTTGGAAAAACAAAAAATAAAAAAGGTGTTTATGTCTTTTTATTTGTCTGTTTCCTTCCAACACAGTTGTGTCTTTAGGGGAAACCCGACATCAGCTACTGTATGAGTTCAACCAGGAATGTCTCCTCCGAGGGCAAAGCTTTCATTCCGTGGGTAAAGTGGAAAGTCCTCAATCCCCTGCGTTGTACAAGCAATTCCCATGATAGATCTCCCCAAATAAAATGTGAAGTTATGTCTGAAAAACACGGCTTTACGCAAAAGCAGCTCCCTCAACCTTTCAAGAAACCAAACCACTTCTTCCTCTCACTCAGGTCTATGTGGGCATAACATTTGGTAGTAGAATAGTTTTGAGTTATCCCGTTAACATGAAGGATCTTCGGCGGCGGGAATGACGACACACATAATAACCCCGATCGTTTTGCAAATATAAAATTGTCTGTTTGGTGACATCAGAATAGAGTTATGACTTCTTGGCCAATCACCGATTTTTGGCAGAGGCCGATCTTCAAATTTTAAATCCAAAATGACAATTTAAGTGCACTTATTTGAAGGTTTGTAATGGATGTAAGGCTGGTCGGCATTGTGTTTGTGTTCTGACTTGCTGAAATGAATGTTTCCTCCGTCCTTACAATTAAACTTTGTAAGCCTCGTTTAGTCCGTCATATCTTCTATCATAGGACTTCAGAGCTGTTGGCTGGCTCTGTGTTGTTACTGGCTTTAGCCGCTATGCTAACGTTAGCTTCTTGAAACTTGCTATGTTCCTCGGGATGATTAAATATGAAGTGTCTGATTAAGTTTGTTGTGTCGAGCGTTTTTGGCTAATTTTGTCCTTACTGGTGTTAAAAATTGCTAGCTCTGTAGCAGTGGTAGCTCATGCTAGCTGGGCGAGTTTGGTGCATGCGTGTAATCGGCTGAGTGAGGCTCCTCAGCCTCTAGTGACGTCTCTGTTGTTCCTGGCCCACATTTGGTAACTTCTGTTTTAAATAGTAAGACGTTTGGCAACAAGTCTTGGCGATGAAGCTCGCCAGATGTGAGGATTGGTGAAACGGGCGCACACAGAGAGAGGAGGGGAGAGAGGAGGGAGACACAGAGACAGACGTTAGATGAAAGAAAGACAGAAAACGCCGCGCAGAGGAGGGATGCATGGGCAAAACCGATGGGGCGGACATCAAATAAAGGTGGAAAGAAAAGGGAAGGGTATCAAAGCGCAGAAACGGGAGATGTGGGAAGATAAAAAGGGAGCTGCACCGAGAAACAAAGAGAGAGAGAGCGAGAGAGGGCGAGAGAGAGGCGTTGTTTCTACTCACCACAATCATTTCTGACGGCTCCAAAGTGATGCATTCACAGCCTCGTCTGCCCCCGAGCTGCTTTCCAAAACTGTAGAGAGATCCCACATAGAATAGGAGTTAGACAGAACCAAACCCAACGTGAGGGAAGAACTCTATCTGGGTCAGCAGATGCTGTCAATCACATCAGGCCACCCACGGCAGAATACCAGCATTATATGATACTGAAGGATTAACTTCCCTGATGGATACTGACACGGTACCGAGGGTTGCTGCTGATTCTGTGTGCGAGCTGAGAAGTTCTGGTTGGGATGTGTTCAAATAAACCCGGGCAAAGTTTTTCAACGCAACTGTGTGAAAATTTGGCCTTCAATCAGGGGGATTGAGGGTACAACGCAGGGGGTTGGGGACGTTTCATGGATACAGACTTGTCTGGTTAGATTGTGGAAATGAAGATGAGTGTCCTTCTATTAGACCAGTGACGGTTTGTAGTGAAGGTCCAACCAGGGAAAGAAAAGTGTGGATCAATAAGCCTTCGGGGTCGACGCCTCCTCTTCGTATCGACGCGCCAAGAGTTAAAACCTTCATACGGGCTTCCTGTTAGCAGCTGAGTGGTCGATACGGACAGCTGACCGCCGACACGTTACACGCTTTAAGCATTTTACACACATATAAACTTAATGTGTGTAAAATGCACACTTTTTAAAAATAAACTTAATACAATCCATATATTGTGTTTTATCAAATAAAGGGATGAGGGAGAGAGGAAGATGATGTCACCATGTGAAACTATCTCAGAGTGCATCATGACATCTGATCGGTAGGACTGTCTGAAGTCGGAAACAACCCGCCATGTTTCCTTTAAACTGTTTTTTCACGATCTTTGAGTGGGTTTCCATGACAACCAGTGTCCAACCAGATCATTTCTTTTTTCTTTGAGGTTTTTAATTCACTTTTCTCTATCCACATTTTAGCCTATATTTTATCAGCATTTTATTTTGTTTAAAGTCCACATCTCCTCTCCGCGTTCATTACTCAAAATTCATACTAGTAGTTTTTTTAGTTTTCCCACATTTACCAGGAGTAAGAAATATGAAATAAATATTTAATTTGGGGTTTTATTCATTCATAAATGGTTATTTATTTTAAGTACGTAAATAGTTTTGTGTTTTTTACTGCATCGTGTTGAAATAAGACATTTAGAGAGATTGTGCGTTTGCAAATACTAATTTATTTCAACTTTGTAAATAGTTCTTTACGTCGACCTGAGACAGAGTAAATGGAGTGAGTGATGAACTTTTTCTTTGACTAGTTTATGAGTGAACCCGCCCGTCACACGCTGTGTAGCTCCGCCCACCTCTGCAGGTAAATGCTGAACCTGTTCTGTCTCTTATATGAAAAATGTCCCCCTAGAGCATAAAATATCCACTACTAGAGTAAAGTACGACATGTAGGGTTTAGATGGAGTCCATTCACACGCATCAACTATGGACTAAATCAACGTTTGTAAAAGAAAGTCTTTTGTAAAAAAAAAAAAGAAAAGAAGAAAAAACTCCCTTTGTGTGTAAAATATGACCTGTAGGAATAAAATATAATATATATATATAACATATCAATCTCAGAGTTGATTTATATGGACTGAATTTGGATTAAATCGGCGCAACAGTTGAGAAATTATGGCCCAAACTCTTTGGAGATAAAGCTCCCCCTAGTGTCAGAAATACACAACCAACCTCAACCAAAATCAACCCAGTTCTTCCTCATACTGAGATCTATGGAGGTACAAAATGTGAAAATGATCCGTGACATCATTTGTGTGTTACCGCCTTAACACCAAGGATAGATTCCAGCTGCCGGTGTCGGTGAAGACACCGCTAACATCCCAACATCTACAAGATGATTTGTTCCCATAAATATTCTGATGGGGTTTGTACAATATGGCGACGTTGTAGGAGTTCCCAGAGAGGAGAGGATTCTCTCAGAACCTTCGCCCTGGAGGTGGGCCCAGCTCTGACAGATCTCTCCACACTCCAGTGAGGCCAGACTCCCGGTCCTTGTCAGCGCTGCACTCAGCCTGCCAAAGCTTCCTGCTCGCGGGTTTGGAGGTCCGTGTGTGCGGTACGGTGAGACAAGAACTCCTCTCAGCTGGTTTGTTCCCACCGAAGCAGGAGAATCAACTCACCGGACTCAATAATTCAGTTTGTGTGGTTGTGTGTGCCGACTGGCCCGACTGCACGGAGTCGAAACCTCAAAGCTGCCGCGACGGTTTCTCACAAACGTAATGAAGCAAAGTCAAGGCCAAGGCATTGGAATAAATTAACATATTGACCCAACACGAACACATCTCTGTTCTGGTCGGTGATCCACTCTTCCACTCTTCTAAATGTCACGTTTACTGGAGGAGCCGGATTGAAAAGCTCCTTCTGCAGCTTTCAAGCCGGGCCTTTGCAGGATTTCAGCAGGTGACGGTTTCTCTAACCTCTTAAGAAGGAGCAGGTTCAGAGTTCTGGTCCAGTGACAGCTGCAGTGCCGGGGGCAATAAAGCATGACAGCCGGTACAGAAACCAAGACCCCCCACACACAAACACACACACACACAAACACACACAAAGACACACAGCTGGTGTCAAAAGCCTGGAAAATCCCGTCATGTGACCAATAGAGCAGAACTGAGGTGTGTATAAAATAATATGAGAGTAAAGTATACGATTAATATGTGGCCAGTAAATATTTACAGTATATTATCTTATATCCTTGGTAAACACGGAGACTTCAGCTGAAATAGTAGGAATTTAACCAACAAATATGTGATAAATATAATGTATCATGGATAATTACATGGTAATAACATTGTTATAACATAAAAACAATCAAGCTTCCTTTTACTGTACAGTTTCTCTTTACTGAGTGAATTATCATGTTTAATTAATTATGTTTCAGAACCTACATGGTGCAAGTTTGTGTGTTAAAGGGAACGATATATTAATAATCTTAATTTATCATGTATTTAGTGGGTAAAATCCACCTGTTTCACCTGTATTTACCTAATTATACATTAATATTAACATATATTTACCGGGTAAATATCTCATAATTAGGGGTCTGTAAAGGGAGGGGTTAGCGGGGGGTCGATGTTTCCTACATGGACTCTGTTATGTTCTTATCTGGATCCATCAGTTTGTTGGTGTTTCATACAAAAACCACTATTTCCGGGTGACCTTTGGCTCAGTGGGTCACACCACTGACTTTGCTGCAGGAGACTGGGGTTTGAATCCCAGTCAAAAGAGGGCGTGGGCAGAACTCCAGTGTGGACCCTGAGGCGAGGGCCTTAGTGCGACCAGCTTAGCCAGATCTAGTGGCGGTGCCAAGCCCAGAAGAATGGGAGGGTTGTGTGAGGAACGAGACGATCCGCTGTGAAGGATCGAAGAAGGGAAAGTGCCGAAAGAAGTTGCTTTTGGGCGGTACTGGAGGAAGGCACGAGGGAGTTTTTTGAAAGTGCTGACTCTGCAATCTTCTACTCCGAGTCTGCTTTTGGCTCCGCCGGGGGCTTCACTTCCAAAAGGACAATCTATGCGATGCTGCACGGAATGCAGACCGCAAACCTTCAGAGTGAAATCTGAATCCAGCAGAACCTTCGACAGAGTTTCAGTCTCATTTTTGAAACCCCTACAAAGAACAGCGTCCGTTTGGCAACCGTGTTTCCATGGCAACAATGAAAACACCAAAGACAGAAAACCACAGACCTCGTACGCGCGCTGATTGTTCCGGTTCTCAGATTTGGACTTTCTTCCTCAGCTTTAGCGTTTGGTTGGCAAAAAGTGACTCACATAATCTAAAGGAGTTTGTGTGGTCCTCTAGACGGACCACACAAACACACACACACACACACACACACACAAACACACACACACACACAAACAGACACAAACACACAGAAACACACACACACACACACACACACACAAACACACACACAGAAACAAACACACACACACACAAACAGACACAAACACACAGAAACACACACACACACACACACAAACACACACACACACACAGAAACAAACACACACACTCACACACACAGACAGACAGAAACAAACACACATACACAGAAACAAACACACACACACACATACACAGATACACAGAAACACACACATACACAGAAACACAAACACACACACACAAACTTTACTCCCAGTAATGACGCAGTCAGTCAATCAGAAAGGTTCCGATCCGTTGGTGAAGGAGGAGGATGATGAGTTCAGCAGAAAGACAAACAGAACTCCAGAGAGGATCAGTGAGATCCAGCAGCCAGACCTCATTCAAACTTCCTGTAACTCAGAACATCTCTGCTTTCCCTCAGGTTCCTGTAACGCAGCAGAAAACCAGCAGAGGTGTGGAGGAATCTGTGAGGAATAAACTCTTTTATGTTTATCAGAGTTTATCCGACTCCTCTCTAATACCGTTATTACGTTTAATTAAACCTGAAGAACTTGGTCGGGGTCAGGAGAACGACGAGAATGAAAGTTGGATTTCTCCTGGGAAGAGTCACCGCTGCTTCTTTTCATCTCTGAGGGGGAACAGGTGACAGGGAAAGAGGGGGATTGACGCATCATTAATGAGATGGTCACTATTCCTGACGAGTTTTTGTATTCAGATGTGTCACAGGAGCATCAATCAAGATGCTAATGCTAATGCTAATCAAACCGCCTCAGCTCCACCGCAGACCCACGCCAGACTTAGAAAATAAAAACCCTAACGTTGTGTCGGCTATAATTAATGTGTCTGATGACCCGACACACTCACACACACACACCAGCGAACACACACACACACACGCAAACACACACACACGGACACACACACATAGAGCACAGACGACACACACACCGTTAAATCAGCAGTAAAATTCAATGTTAAACGCGAGGAAGACATTTGGGTCTCAGGACACACACCTGTCAGCCAGATTATTATAACCGCCGACAGCTGCAGTGAATAACATTGATTATCTGGTCATAGTGGCGTCTGTCGGTGTGAGGATACCTTCAGCAGAAGATGAACATTCTGTCCTGAGGATGATGAGCTGGAAACAGGAAAATCTGAACCAGTCAACGGATCATCAACGGGCTCCAAAATCTCATAGATGTCTGTGGAAAAATGATGCCAGCCTTTGTCCTAAGATCCCACACAAGAGCTTCTGTAGCAAACACTGCTGAAAAAGTGCATGCTGGTCCAGGATTGGAAGGTGTCAGAACACACAGTGACATCACAGTGACATCACAGTGACATCACAGTGACATCACAGAGCTCTTTGGGTGCTGTCACAAAATTAGGCAGGTGGTTTTAATCTTGGCGGAAGAACACAGGCCTTCCTACCTGAACACAGCTCTGGAAGGAAAAGCTGACATTGCGCCTCGGACAGCACCGACGCAGCGAACTACAGACGCAGCTGAGTTGAGCTGTGGCGTCAGTCATGGTGAAGGCGGAGATTGTTTCTCACAGAATAAACCCTGATTCTAATCCAATACTGGGCCTAAAACAGAACAGAACCAGAAAACAGAACCAGAACACGTGATGCGGTTCTGTTACCCTGCCGAATTCAAACATTGGTTTGATCCCCGTCATTTTCACACACTTGTTTGGGTCACTCCTCCACAAACGGACCAGCAGCACATTTTCCCTGACTTGATTCTTTCTCTTTTTAAGAACAGCAGCAGATTAAAAATGGCAGCGGTTTGATCAGCAGTGGTTTGATCAGCGGTACTGACGGAGGGCGGGCAGGAAACGGATCAAACCGGGTTGAAGAATGCAAACAGACAGAGAGGGAGTTTCAAAAAAGTCCTGAGTGAAACTCTCCAAACGAAGCGGTTACTAACCAGGAGCAGGAATCCCGGGGGTCCACTTCTTTAAATTCCTTGTCGGTGAAATGTTAGCCAGCATATTATCCAAGATGAGGCGGGTCCAGTTGTCCTGGAGTCCAGTACTCTACTTTGATCCAGGTTTTAAGTGTCTTCAGCAACAGAGTGTGAAGAGAAGAAGAAGACGACTGTCAACTCTGAAGTTTGTCTTCAACTGAGGGAGGAGTGTGTCCCGTTCCACTCCACTCTGTCCCGTCCTGTCTGTCTGTCTGTCTGTGGGCTCCAAGGAAGTTTGAGTGTGTACATGTATGTGTGTGTGTGTGTGTGTTTGTACATGTGTGTGTGTTACTTGCTCATTTCCTGCCTGGATGTGTTTCTGGGCTGTAGGCGGGCAGGAACACATGGCTGGCCACTGTTCTGCCAGGGGTTCCGCATTCCACACACACATACACACACACACACATACACATACACATACACACACACACATACACCCACCCCCTCACACACACACACACACACGCTCACACACACACACACACACACACACACTTCATCCCCGCTTACTCCCTCCTTGACCCTTTCAAAGCCCCGCCACATACACACACATACATACCACATACACACACCCTGCGGTCAGTCAGGGCACCGACCTGCCCCCACCCCACCCTCAGCTCTTATCAACAGGCCCCCGCTAGAATGGACACACACAGAACCGGCGCCGGCTGTCCTGAGGGTACTGATAATCAGTTGGTTCTTCGTGTTGTTGTTGTTGTTCTTGATGTTGTTGTTGGATAAACTGCCTCAAACCGCAGCAGATATTTTTATCTGCTACAAGCAGCCTTTAGGAATGATCTGCTCGTCTGACAGAACCTCCTGACTGCAGGACAAATGTGACTGTTTTCATGTCAGTGTGAACAGAACCAACCACATGGAATATGATCGGTTCCAGTTCTGATTTGGGCCACATCCATTCCTAGTCCTGAATTATAAATAGGTTGGAGTATTTGAAATGGAACCTTCGTAGGAACCTTCAGATCGGAATTCATGAAACTGTGAATCCATCATTCATCCACATCGTCACGAAGCTGCGCCGACGGGTTCGCTTTTCACGCAAAAACGGTTCTATAAACACTATAAACATCACTATAAACACTATAAACAATAGTATAAACAATACTGTAAACACTATAAACACTATAAACATAACTATAAACACTATAAACATAACTATAAACACTATAAACATAACTATAAACACTATAAACCACACTGTAAACACTATAAACACTATAAACATAACTATAAACACTATAGACCACACTGTAAACACTATAAACACTATAAACATAACTATAAACACTATAAACCACACTGTAAACACTATAAACACTATAAACATAACTATAAACACTATAAACCACACTGTAAACACTATAAACCACACTGTAAACACTATAAACACTATAAACATAACTATAAACACTATAAACCACACTGTAAACACTATAAACACTATAAACATAACTATAAGCACTATAAACCACACTGTAAACACTATAAACACTATAAACATAACTATAAACACTATAGACCACACTGTAAACACTATAAACACTATAAACATAACTATAAACACTATAAACCACACTGTAAACACTATAAACCACACTGTAAACACTATAAACCACACTGTAAACACTATAAACACTATAAACATAACTATAAACACTATAAACCACACTGTAAACACTATAAACACTATAAACATAACTATAAGCACTATAAACCACACTGTAAACACTATAAACATAACTATAAACACTATAAACCACACTGTAAACACTATAAACATAACTATAAACACTATAAATATCACTATAAACACTATAAACATAACTATAAACACTATAAACACTATAAACATCACTATAAACACTATAAACACTATAAACACTATAAACACAATAAACATCACAATAAACACTAAACACTATAAACATCACTATAAACACTATAAACATCACTATAAAACATGCCAACACTATAAACATCTCTAAGAACACTATAAACATCAATTTAAATCAATATAAATGAAAGCGATCAAACTAACTTTATCGGCTTCCCTTTCCTCCCGTATTGAAAACATGTGACATCTTGGATATTGTTCTTTTGGACCTACGGGTCAGATTAGGGCCGGGAACCGTTCATACTGGAGAAAAATGATAAAGGTAATGTTGACAGCTACACCAAGACTGACCCGGTGAACGCCAGCCTTAATCAACGAGGTGATGAGACGTTTGGGAAGAGAAGAAGAAGACAACCTCCAAAAGGAAACATTCTGGTTCACGTCAAAGCCCCAAACACCATCAGACAAAAGTGATTCACCATCCATCAATTTTCTTTGTTTGGTCCAGGGAAGGGATTTCCAGACATCCCTCTCCCCAGCAACACTCTCCAGCATATTCTGGGGGACTCTGAGGCGTTCAGGGCCACATGAGATAAATAGACCTTCGGGTGTAAAGTCAATTTAAACACCCTCCCCTCGCTGTACTGGACACCTTCGTGTTTCTCCCTCCCATAATGCCTTGCTCTCCCCTTCTCTGCGTTGGTGTGTGCGGAGGTGGTCGTTACGTACCAACATCTTGCCAGGAACATGTGCTCCTTGACGAAGACCGATCCAGAGAGAAGGATGTACCAGCAGGTCGCGATGCTGTCCGGGCTGGAACAGAGAAAGAAGACGGTGGTGAGAAACCCAACGGAGAGGCCATCGCTGTGTCATGTCTTCAGAAGTATCCCAGCATGTGGTGTCTGATCGGTCGATACCGATTTTTGTTTACGACTTTTGTCCTTCAACGTTTTAAAATTTTTGAAGGAGTACAGTCGGCATTGTGTATGTGTTCTGCCATGTTCAAACGAATGTACCCTCCGTCATTGTAAGGATTTCAGGGCTTATGGGAGCTAGCTTTAGCTATTCTGTCAACGTTAGCTTCTTGAAACTTGCTATGTTCCTTGGGGGGAATCATTTTAAAGTGTCTGATTAAGTTTGTTGTTTCTCTACAGCTAATTTTATCCTTACTGGTGTTACAATCACAAACTGTGTTTTCTGGTTTAGCCGTGTGAGTGTAAACGGCACGGAATTGCCGATTTCATCAATCCAGACTTCTCGGCGCCGATCTATGATGTCTTTGAAGGTTGGTTTATGATGACTTCATGTCTAAAAATGAACAATACTTGCGTTTTTATCTGACATCCTCTGCTGGAGCCTCGTTTCTAGTTTTGCCACATAGAGCTTTTATGACGTTGTCAGCTCACGCCACATTCTACACCAGATTCTGTTCTATTCCTAATGGCCGCCGATACATTTAGATCTGAATAAGCTTAAGAAAACATCTGACTGCAGTTTTGGCAGACGTGTTTGAAAAACGCTCAGCAAGGAAATAAGGAAATAAAGTCAAAATCGGAGCTTTGAATCTCTGGTGCTGCATTCTGCTTTATTCTAAATTGATCCTGATGCCAAGCACTGAAAAGCCCTGATTTAATGTAAATCCCACAGAATCTCTTCAAGACGGGCCATCCAGCTAAAAGCTCTGGAATAAACAATGCTGTGGAAAAAAAGAAAAATGATCATCTTGTCCATAATTCATCGCAGCTGCAACACGAGATTCTGAAAGCTTGAGTTAACTGGGAGCCATGATCCAGTCTCACACACAGAACAGACAGTATCTGATAATATCTGCATCTATGCCGTATGGAAAGTTTCTGCTAGATGAAAATGTGTTTTTTTCTTTGGGAATTTAGATACGAATCATTTCTAAATGTTTTATAATATATATATATATTTATTAGATTTATTTATTATAGATTTTAACAATCTTTTCAAATTGGATCAAAGAACAAAAAGAGAGGTAGTAACTTCTAAATACATAAGAACTGCTTTAGTGGGAGGGAAATAAAAATGTGAGTGGATTATCTCACATAAAGGGGGCGGGGCCTCTTAAAGTGGAGAATCCTGGCACTGCGTTTCCTTCAGAATTTGAGTAACGGGACCGGAATGATGTTTGTGATGAGTTTTATTCTACGTCACTTCACAGTATAGATGGATGTAAATGTATCTTCAGGTATACTCCTTTATCCTCTCACACACTTTCTTTTCCTAATCTGGGTTCAGACTCACAAAGCGGCGCTGAATGTTTCTGAAAACGTTTTGAAAATAGAAGAGAAAAAGAAAAAAAAAAGAGATTTTCGTCGAGATCATCTCTGGGGCTTCAGTGGGACGGACAGGATCAGCCGCCATCATGGTTCCACTGAGGAGAAGTGGTTCCACTGAGGAGAAGTGGTTCCACTGAGGAGAAGTGGACTCCTGTCGTCTGCTCTGTGCGCCGGAGTGTGAGTGTGATTAGAACCTGTGTGTACCGGCTCACTAACTGGACATGCCAGACACTTTGTTCTGGGTTAAGTTACTTAAGACTAGTGGAGGGGGGGGGGGGGGGAGGGGGGGGGGGGGGGGGGGGCGGACGGACGGACAGAGAGGGGGGGGGGGGGGAGGACAGAGAGACAGAGAGAGAGACAGAGAGAGAGAGACAAAGAGAGAGAGACAAAGAGAGAGAGAGAGACAGAGAGACAAAGAGAGAGACAGAGAGACAGAGAGACAGAGAGAGAGACAGAGAGACAGAGAGAGAGACAGAGAGAGAGAGAGAGAGAGGCAGAGAGAGAGAGAGAGAGAGACAAAGACACAGAGAGAGAGACAGAGAGAGAGAGAGAGAGAGGCAGAGAGAGAGAGAGAGAGACAAAGACACAGAGAGAGAGAGAGACAGAGAGAGAGAGAGAGAGAGAGAGAGAGAGAGAGAGAGAGAGAGAGAGAGAGAGAGAGAGACAGAGAGACAGAGAGACAGAGAGAGAGAGACAGAGAGAGAGAGAGAGAGACAGAGAGAGAGAGAGAGAGAGAGAGACAGAGAGAGAGAGAGATTGTGGGTGTGTGAGTGTTTATTAGATGACAAATTAAGCAGCAGAGGTTCTAATGGGATTCTAGTCGGCATGACGATACATCAACAGCACCTCAAGTTCCTCTCTCATCATTTCATCTGTCTCTGTCCTCCCACCGTCTCTCACATTTCCTGTACTGCCTCGCCTCATCCCTCTTCAACCTCCTTCACATTCTTCTTCTCAGCATTCGCTCCATGTCCTTGCTGCTGCGTCGCTTTCTTCTTCCTCTTCTTCGTCTTCTTCTTCTGCGCGATTTCTCCTCCTCACATTCATCTGTTGCTTTCTTCTCCTCTCCCGTCTTCTCATTGAATCTAATTCCTTCCTCTCTTCCTCGTCTAAGCGTCAACGCTCTTCTTCAGTCCTCCTCTCATCCACTCTGAGATGGATTTATTCACACGTCTGGACAGGATCAGGTGAGCGTCTGCTCCCGACACCTGATCCCACGCCGACACTGTGAGCAGCAGAGTTTTGAATTCTATCGGATGTGAATGATGATGATGATGATGATGATGATGCACAATGTGCTGCTCGAGATGATATCAAGTAAATGTCAGCTGGTTCAACAAAGGTTCAGGATGTCTGAGAGTTTTAGACGTTCAGACTTAGACGCCGTTCTTGTAGGTTAACCGCGGCGTCGCCGCTGAGTCAGGACTTGTTTGCCTTACTGCAGCTGCTCCGCGGTCAGAAGTGACGGACCGCCGTTGTTCTTGGCAGCTCGACCCGTGAACGATAAGGATTCTGTGACTGTGGATCTGGAAGTATCCCACTTGGGTAAATATTTCAAGTACAAACATAAAACACTTGTGTTTGAATAAAACATGCTTCCCTCAGCAAAAAATGGAATGGAAAGAGAGGAGGTGCGGAGGAGCTGAAGAGATGGCGTCCTGCGCGGTGTCAGAACTCCTACTTACTAGAACAGGATGTGGTTGGCCTCGTGTCTCTCGTACCTGGCTGAGGTACACATCGACCTGAGACAGGAACACAGGAAGGCTGTTAGTTTTATCTCACAATCCATAAATCGTCAGAGTTTATCACACAAAGGTTCTTCTTGGGCGGCAGACGCTCACGGACCTTTTGGACCGGTTGGTCCAGCCAGAGGCTGCAGTTTAATTATGTCCTTTCATTCTGCTCTCCCTGAAGGTGAGCGTTGACTTTGGCAGATAAACCGTTCTTCAGGAGAGAGATAACGGCTTCCAGGTTCAGTATGAATGTTTATTACCTCACAGCAATGTTGAAAAGAATTAGTTATCTGTCCGCTAGCTTGATGCTAACATACAATGGGAATGGCCATTTAGATGCTAACAGAATTAGCATTGACGGACGATAAACAAGGATGTGCAAATAAATATATATTTGTGAGTTGAACTTGAGAGAGTGTTTTTTAATGAGATGCGGGCACTGGTACATAATATCATCTGACTTACTAACTTCATCGTTTACTAGAGAAAGAATCAAACTCCCATTTTAATGTAAACAGTGTCGTTCAAGCGGTTCTGTATAGTTTGGGTCACTTAAAACCACAGGACTCCATGGAAACAGCAGAGATTGGTGTGGGTTTCAATATCAGAACTGCATAATATTTAAAATATGCCGTATATAATTTAGTAAGAACAAAGTATGTGTACCACAGCAGTGTGTATAATTTACTAAATATGCTTCTGACGATAAATGATGCTGTACGTACGTTTAACGGGGTTCTACTTTGTTAAACGTTGTATATTTATTGGCTTTAATTATCCTTGCTATACCCATATTTATATATATTATTAGACTATGGTGAAGGAAACGATGAAGAAACGGACTCACCTGAGCTGATGTTCCCTCAGGTGGGAGAGGACGTCCATGTGATAGAGGTGGCAGTAGATGGTGTGGAGGTCCTGCAGAACAATATCACAGACATGATATCTTTAATATTAAGACCATTTAAATGTTGGATAACATAGATGATTTGAGAATGAATTTGTATATCAGGATATTAGTGAATCCTTGTGCGGTCCTTCAGAACCAACAATGACGTTCTCTGTAATCTGTGGAACAGAAGTTCTTGCAACTGGAGGGGCTTTAGCCCCGCCCACTGGCAGGAGCAACTGCAACAAGACGATGAGTAAAACTCAGATTTCACAGTTGGTGGTCATAATGTTATGGCTGATCCTGACCTAAAAACGGCAAAATCTACAAACTGCTGGGCGTGTGTGTGTTAGTATTTAAAAAGGGAAAGCTTTTAAAAGATTAACTCATTGTTTAGAGTGTGTGGAACGTCTCAGCGCCGTGTAAATCAGATCCGGTGCAACGCTTTGACAGAAGCCGCCGCGACCACGCCAAACGCCGCCTATCAAACCGACACCCTCAATCCAGACAGGCGGGCAGAACCCTGGAGAACACACATGAGCAGCAGCGAGGAAACAACGCAGATCAATCCACCCAAAACCCTAAAATAGAACTCTATCAGGGCCAGCTGTCAAAACATGAAGAGGCTGACGGGAGAGTGTGTGTGTGTGTGTGTGTGTGTGTGTGTGTGTGTGTGTGTGTGTGTGTGTGTGTGTGTGTGTGTGTGTGTGTGTGTGTGTGTGTGTATATATGTGTATGTATGTATATTTGTGTGTGTGTGTGTGTGTGTGTGTGTGTGTATATATATGTGTATGTATGTATATTTGTGTGTGTGTGTGTGTGTGTGTCCTCAGCTCAGAGACAGGAAGCAGGTGGAAACTGCCAGGTTGACAAAAAAATCTGCCTCAAAGTGCAGAAATCTCTATCCTTGCCTGTTTGGTGGATCAATCTTGCACAAATACAACAAATTGTCGTTTCTGAATGCTTGTGGTCGGAGAAACTAACTTCCTGGAGTCTCTGCTGATTGAAAGAGTCATTCTGGGCGGCCATGAGGGGCAGGCCCGGGTTTAACCCATCTATTTCCCTTCGTTGGTCTTAAAGATAGGTAGATGTCGTTATTCTCCTCACAAAAACGTCTAGCATGAAGATGCTGAGTTCAAATCCCAAAGAAGGAGTTTGCATCTTCCCCAGTTCAAAGGGAGGCACTTAAGACGCTGTGTACCGATTCTGAGGCGGGGCCCGTGGGCTGAGAGCAGGTAGGAAAAAGCCCGCTTCATACTAACGAGGAGGTGGAAGTGTTTGGACCTTAAATCGTCGTTTACTGGGTTAGTGAGGGGAAGAAAGTGCTTTAGTCAGCACTCCCCTCATGCTGCTGAGCATGTGTGTGTGTGTGTGTGTGTGTGTTGAGCCTGGGGGCGACCGTCATCATCATCATCGGGGGCCCCCCAAGCCCCAGAGCCCACATCAAGCCTGCTTGTTAAGAGTTTCCCAGGGTTGCACTGAACCCGATTCAAAAAGAAACAACGGTACCAACCACATCGTTTCTACAATGACATGGTGGATTATGTCCCGCCCCCTCCGTGGAGAGAAGAGTCCCTCATCACGGACTCAGAACCACGATTAATAGTTCAGTCCAATAGTATTTTGTTCCAAATTAAATGCAGCTCCCTGACAACCAGGGTCTGACCCTGAATCCCCCTCAGTCCCTTGTTGTACATGCAATCCCCCTGATTGACCCCCTCAAATTAAATGTGAAGTTATTTCTGAAAACGTCACATCACTCTGTAAAAAAAGGGGAAAAAAGCAGGTAAAACATTAACGTTTACAGTAAAATATCACATATAAATCTTCTTCTTCTTATAAAACACCTTCTTCTTATAAATCTTCTTCTTCTTCTTCTTCCTCATAAAAAAGAAGCTCCCCTCGTGAGATAAATATGAAGTATGAGAGTAAAATCTGAGATATTCAGGATAGATCATAAACATCAAAGGGTTGAGATTATATTCCAAACCCATTTTCAGATAAATCTCCCCCTAATGTAAGAAATATAAAACCCATCTTCCCAGAAATCACACCAGTTCTTCCTCACACTAAGGTCTATGGGTGTAAGGAAATGGTGAAAAATATTCCTCACTAGTTCCTTAACCATCAGTATTAAGTTGCGGTCTTGACTTTATGTCAGCACCAGACCAAAACATGAAGATGTAACGGAACCGATCTCAACAGCTGGAACCGGATGTTGTTAAGATGCTGATTAATCCAAACCGGAGCAATTAGTAAATCTGTCATTCATCTGAACGGTGGAAGGCAGAAGGTTCCTTCCTGCTGGAATAATGACTGAACGTCACGGAACAAAGATTTATTCTTACTCCCATGAACAGAACCTAGTTCTTCTGAGCGCTGAACAAACAAATACTTTACTAATCAATGCTCAGAACTCTTCCTGGGTTCATGTGACGGATCATATTTTTGAATCTGAACCAAAAGTTGACACATGCCGACTTATACACGGTTATAAACCAACGACCCCCAACCTGCATCAGGACCAATCAACTCCCAGAACCAATCTGTGGGTTTATCGTAACATACGATCCCTCAAACTACCCATGTATTTACTAATGTACACACACACACACACACACGCACACACACACAGACGCACACACAGAGACACACACACACACACACACACACACACACACACCCACACACGCACACGCACACGCACACACACACACACAGACGCACACACACAGACACACACACGCACACACACGCACACACACACACACACGAGGCAGGCTGACCCTGATTCATGTATTGATTGGTGAAAGCGGGTCATCAATGGGTCCAGACTGACCGATGGCAGGATCTGTGCTCTGTTGTTTGTGTTGGATGTAATGTGATCAGTGCCCCGCCCACGCCGATCTCCCCCTCGCCGTCCGGTTAACGCTGTGCATGTACACCGTTGGGATTAGGCCCGAGGGCGCGGTGGCTGTGATCGGGTCTTTGGTGGCCTTCACCAGGGAAATAACTCCGACTTAATAAAAGAAAAACCAACAACCTGGTTCTGCTGCGACAAACAGGCAGGACTCCAGCTGAAAGGGTTTCACAGACGGTCATTCCATTGACGAGATTCCCATCGCGTGGTTCCTGACAAGGTCTGAAGGTCTCAAAATAAGATACTTTTAAAGTAAGTATAAGTATAAAGTCTTAAAATACTTTACTCATGATTTGGGATAAAGTATCGGCCGTTAAGACTTTATAAAAACTGGTGGTCGTCCAAGAAAATGACAATCGTCGCGTCTTTATTTCTAACGGCCCTGATTTGATCCACCAGAGGTTGAAATCCTTCACACATCAAGACATAGACGTTTTTTACACTCTTAACAGGTTATAATGCCTCTGTGTCATGCGTTATGAGGCTGAAGCCCACAGGCTGTGGACGGTCGTGTCTTTGTCCTCCCTGAGGACGGCACCATAGTCTTCCTCATGACCTGTGACCTCGGGTTCGTCCTCCCCGGAGTCTCGTATGCCGGCCTGGTGACCCCAGCTGTGATCAGGACATCAAGAGAGACCTCCATTAACTCGTCACCGGCTGCGGCACCAACATTCACCAACAGAAGGATCGGGTCATTTGACTTGGATGTGATGAACTTTGATGAATCTCTGCAGACGTTTTCAGTCTTGGTTGTATTTTTCCCATAAGCTGAGGGTGTCTGAGCCTCGTTGAAATGATTAGTAAAGACATATCTGTATATCCAGTCCATATCAACTATTAGAGGAAAGTTCAAAAGTGCTTTTAAATGCAGAAATGAATGAATAGAAGAATCATCTTCAGGGGCGTGGCCTCAGACCAGAAGGAAGGTGAGTGGATGTGATCAGTGACGCTCCGGTTTCCCTCTCATCATCTGGGTTTTTGAGACTAGAGTAGATTAAATGCTTCTGCTGCCCCCTCCTGGTAGAAACACCTCGCCTCAGTCACAGACTGAGTCCAACAGATTCTGATCTAAATCCACCTGCTGACACGTTCGGCAGCTGTCTGGACGCCAGGAGCACATTTTGAACAAGGTGTCGCCGGAATTTGAGAAAGAGATGTTCAACAGGTTGTCAAGTTATCCGACCAGAGACCCTGGATCTGATAGCCACCATATATGAGTGTGTTTTTTTTTAGCAACCCTGACAAGACGCTGACATCCAGTGTTCCCGTTCCCCACGCATAGACAAGCTGTGGCAGCACAGACCCGGGACCAGTCACACAGGAGGCTGTTGTTCCGCCCACAACGCTTCTCCCGTTCCCGTCAAAAGGCTGACTATTGACACAGAATCCGCGGTATGCCGAGGCCACGCCCACGTCAGTAGTTGAAAAACCAAAGAAGAAAAAAAACATGCAAATGTTTGTGGTTCCGGGAGAACTTGGTCCAAATCTGGAGGCGATGATTTTTAGATTTCCTAACAATAACTGGGTGCAGATTGTGGGTTTGATTATGTTCCAGGTATGTCTAATGTCTTTAAGGTGAGTATAATCTTAACCCTCCTGATGGACAGAAAGCACGGATAGTTCCTTTAATACAAAAACACAAGAATGCCTTCACTTACATTCCATGTATCGTGTATCGTTGACCTTGCGGAGGCAAGAAAAATTCATTGTGGCCTTTCTGGAGAGTTCAACCTCCCCTCCATCAACACCCGCCTCCTCCAGAATGTACAGTATGTCAGTCAGGCGTGTCATCGCCACAGAGAGGAGATTGTGGAGAGAAAGGACAACAAGCTCATTCATGCCAGCAGAACAAACAGAAGCAGCTGACATCCTGCTGTACACTCTTTAACATTTACATTAGATAGACTACCGCTGGGTCAGCGCCGAGCTGGGATATCACACAGCAGGGCTTCAAGAGCCGCTGCAGCCTATGCTTCACCGTCTGCCATAACATTACAACCACCTGTCAGTGGGTTAATATATCAGGTAGCAGATGAACGTTTTGTGTTCTTTAAATCGATGTGTTGTTGGACGCAGGAGAAGGGGGGACTTTCTTTTACAGGCACTACACTGTGATGGCTGGATGACACGGTCAGAACATCACCGGAGCTGAAAATCGTGTTGGGTTTCATCGTGTCCAGTGGTTACTACTTACAAAAAGTGGTCAATGCTAGGACAACCAGCGACTCAGAGACTCGCTGGTCATGGGCGCTCAACTTTGTACGATGTTGTCTGCTTCTGAGCTGATGAGTTTCTCTGGGACAGTAATCTGAAAAAGGTGCAGCTGGTTCTGATTAAAAGGTGTCAGAACTAGAGGTGTACCAATCGATCGGCCGGCGGTGAACAATCGACCTCGCTCTGGCTGAGTCAGTGCCGGTTACACGCACAAAGTAAGAGCTGCGCTGAGTACAATTATCCCACAAATAAACCAGAAAACACCGGAAAACACAAAGATCACAGTTTTTACAATCTTGTAACACCAGTAAGGCCAAAATAAGGCCCGGAGGAACAAACACTGAAACACTCAGCACAGCAAACTTAATCAAACACTTCAAATTTGGTCGCCTGAGGAACATCGCAAGTGTCACAAAACTAGCATTAGCAAAGCGTGAAAAGCTAGCACTACTGCAGAGCAAGCCAAGAGCACTGAAGTACTTGAAAGAAGTAAACATAGAACATTCCAGATTTCATACAATCGGTTTAAGAAACGCACCACCAGGAGGACGAAGCGCACAAAAGTCAGAACACATACACAATGTCGACCAGCTGTAGTCTTTCAAAATAAGAGCACTTACTACTCTACTCATTATGGTTTTAAGACTTGAAAGAAACAATCTGAATCGGGTTGACCTGACTTTACTCAGAACACAGTATTAAATAGATGGAAAGTCCGTCAGTTAGCATGTAGGTGCTCATATATCCAGATATAGGATATCTTCTATATATAGTAGATAGATAGTTCTTCTGTATATCCACATAGAAGAACTGACCCGACATGCTTGAAGAACATGTAAACTGAGGGGCCTCTCTGGATACCAATGAAGTTAAAGCATTACACCAAACCCGCCAATACTCAGCGCCGGCTGCTGAACTCGCTCCATTTAAAGCCCTCGTTCACCTTCAGTGATGGAAACAGGGCCCATGAATAGAACTTAACAGAACAGATTGTATAATACCCCTCAGCGATCCGGTTAGAGGAAAAGGATGGAGGGTGAGGTTCAGTAGGGAGCTGTGATTGACATTTAAATGAAGAAGCAATTAAAGTACTGTAAGTTTTCTCGGCAGGTGAAAGTTGTGGAAAAACGAAATACTTTGATGTTTCTTACAAAAGAAACAATAAAAGTGGATTGGACTAAAATGTAGTTAAGGTAGAATTAGCCGGCGTTACTTCCTTTTCTTAGATTTTAACCACCTTTTTGTTGAAAGGTTTAAATTCAATGTTCTGGGAGATGGAATTAATTGAATCTTATTTAACGATGAAAGTAGAACGGCTGTGTTTTATATTCCGGTGTCTGTTGTAATGTGTTTATTCCTCCTGAAACTTCATGGTACGATCAAATAGAAATACTGCGGGAGGCAGGAAAATGTACACATGGTTTTTACTCATGGCGGCAGAATCTCCTTCGCAGACATTTAAAAGCTTAACACCGGGCACGATCCTGCGTTAATATTCTTAAAGCCGTAATGCTTGAATGCTTCCCGGGTTTAAAAAGGTCAGCTATGATGCCGCGGCATCAAAACTCACGATCCGTACAATCCCCTGCTCCGGCGCTCAGCCCCGCCAGCATCAGTGTGAGGTTTCAGGCACTTAAATCTTAAATCCCTTCTTGATGCTCGCAGCTCAGCTCTTCTCTACTCAACAAAGACATGATTTCCAGAAACACGCTCAGGTCAAAGTGAGGGGGGGGGGGGGGGGGGGGGGGGCTTGAAACTACTTACATGAAAAAAAGAAAAAGCTTTAAAGGCTCTTTCTGTGTGATCCTGCAGAATTAAACACACATGAATCTGATCCTTCTGGCAAAGCTTTCAAAGCGTGGGGAGACACTTTAAATGTGTTGCCAACGGCCGTGGAAAGAAATGTGAAGACAAACAAAGTGTCGGTCCTGGACCTGGTGAGTTTCTGCGCCAAAAACGTGAGGAGTTCATAAAAAGCCCGATGACGACAGTCGTGGCGCTGGTGTGGAGCGGGTTATGGAAAGAGCGGGAAGGAGGGCGGGGGAGTAGGATGAGGAGGAGGAGTCAGTGAAGAGCAGAAAACACAAGGACTACATGTATGTGATTCCAGAACCAGCAGCAGAACGTGTGGCGCTGAGATTAAATAAAAGCCTGAATCACAGCTTTGACAGAAAATCAGCGGCTCAAATTGATGCAAATGGAGGGTCGGCGCTGGTGATGAATCACTATTTCCCTCCCGGGAAGAACGCCAAACCTGTGGCCAGCTTCTACATCCTGGTGCAAGAAGACGTCAGACTGTCACTTTGCGAGCGCAGTCCTATAATTTCTTACATTGCGTCGGGGAACGCGCTCCTTCCTTACGCCTAGGAAAGAGGGTGAGAAGTGAGAAAGCGCCGCGCCAGCTGCCCTCTCTCCGCCAGCCAAACCAAACAGCCACACATACGCACAAAAACACCGCCACACACAGAAATGGAAAATCTGACCCTTAATCTGAGCTGCAGTCGTGTTTTTGTTCTTTTTCTGCAATGAATGAAGTAAGCATAGAAAAGATTGTTTCCTTCTAGTTTGCTTTGAACTGTCAGTGGCAGCAGGAAAAGAGTCGTATTGTTGTTTTTGTGCGCTCCTCGTCGATGAGCGTGAGCTGCCACGGCTCCAAACGTCCGCCAAATAAACCAGAAAACACAAAACTTCCTATTCGTTACACCGGTATGGACAAAATAAGCTGTGGAAGAATCGACCAGGAAAACATTCAGCACAACAAACTTAATGTGATCCCTCTGAGGAACATCTCTAGCTCCAAGAAGCTAATGTTAGCAGAGCGGCTAACGCTAGCGGGAGCTAAGAGCCACCCATGCGCCCGCTGTTTGTGTCTATGCTGTCGTTTATGGTTTTAAAACTTAAGCACAAAAGAATCTGAGAAGGAACTAAACCGAAAACGTGAGTCGTGAGCCCAGCGCAGATCACGCCGCGATCCCCGAGGTCCCCGAACAAAGTCAACGTAGAACATATGACGGACTGAACGAGAATTACAAAGATTCAAAATGTCACACACTTGGTTTAAGAACTGCAACCCGGCATTTAAGACGTTTCTTTCCCTTCTTTTTATGTAAAAAAATAAATCTATATCCAAACCTGAAAAAGAGACGTAGCCTGAAAGATCATGGAGACATTTTAAGACGAAGGTGGGTCGTATCAGTCCGGGTCTCAGATCTCACTGGGTTTATAGAACACTGAACGGTTCAGAGCAGAAATACATTTCTGTCCTGCTGCTTCGTTAGGAACCATCCAGACCCATCGGGTCGTCTCGGCCGGGTCTAATGTCTGCCCCCTGAATGAGGAAGCAGCGTTGAGTTTACATGTCCCACATATCAGGAACAAAGTCTCTGCTAAAACCCTCGATTCTTTTAAAACCCCTTCCTGTTTGATACAGGATTTGATTGCCTAAGTGAACATGAAACATGCTAAAATAATTCACAAGTGTCGTGAACCCACTCCCGTTCCTTTTCATTACCAGCTCATTTCAGGCACATCTATCATCAACCTTGTTTTACAAGAGTCTAGTCTGCACCTCAGGAACAAACTCTTACTATGTTACATTTCACCGCCGTTAATCACCGTTATTTCAGCTGTTAGTTTAGAAGGTTTGACATCGAAACTCATCTGTTTTTCACTTCTGTGCCCTTTTAACCCCTCCCCCCGTTGAGGGAACGGACAAAAATAAATATATATATATTACTATTAAAGCAGAATCCGGCCCGCTGCCCCTTATGAGAACCGTTAACACAATTAAAACTCTAAAAGAAATAAAGATATGAAATAAACACTGATATTTAGAATGCCAGGGTGTGATTCGGTGTTTGTTCGGACATTTGGAGAAGAGGAGTAATTAAATAGGTGACTGCCCACCAGATAAGTGGGCGGATCATAAAGTTACATGGAGAAGTTTCAAAATGTGAAATATTTAAAAACAATTCGTAATAAAGGTCAGAGTAACTTCGGCAAAGAATCCAAAAATGACATCAATCCTTGATAACATTCAAACTACAATCTTTGTTGACTGATAACACACAATAAAAATGTGATTATGGAGTCGAAAATTGCAGTTGAATAGAATTAATTTAATTTCTTTTTTTTTAAATACAGAATGTAATATTTGTCTTAAAAGGCTGCAGGGTAAAGAAATGTCAGATATGTGCACTAATATTAAACAAATATCTATTAATTGTTTTATAAAAAATGGAATTTAACTTTGAAGTTCATTAACAATATTCTTTTTACAGTACAATCTACTTCAATCAGAAAACAAAATTAAATCAAGTATTTTTGTGTTCAACTTATTCATTTACGTTGTAAATACATCATTTATTGGAGTGACACCAGTGGAAGTCGTCAAAAAATCCTCTTTTTACAGTCTACGTTGTACAATCCATGCTGGAATTTCACTTTTTATGCTTTTGTGGGTCTAATAATTCACTGTAAAAACAACATTATCGATGAATATAAAGAAATTACTTTAATTATGCTACTTTAATGCTTTTTTCCCCCACAGCGTTGGCAGAACTGAAGTTTAACTTGTAGAGGAAGAGTGTCACAGCGACATTTAAAAACAAAAAAATAGTGTTCTTTGTTAAACATTAATCTTTTTTTCTCATTTTAACACTTAATGTTTTACAGTAAAAGCTCCCTGAAAGGTTTAGGTCTGCGTGAAGCAGCAGACGGGGGACAAACAGACGCCATAGGGAGCGGAGTTGGGCTGTGGAGTGTACGCCGTGACACAAACAGAACTGTGCAGACGCAGACATGAAGAAACATGAAAATGAAGTCTGCAGCTGCGGTTCTGTGCTGGAGCCGGAGCCGCTGATGCATGTACCTACTTGGACCGCTCACGGCTGTCGCCGACATGGCTTCATAGCCTCAGGCGAGCTGTCGGATAGCCAAGATCGCTAACAGGAAGCTGGTCTCTGTTACCAATCTGTTCAGACAGGTAGCGCCGCTCCGCTCCGCTCCTCGCTGCAGCAGAGCTCTCAAACTATTTGGGGAATTTTCGTAGGACATAATATGATGCTGCAAAGACAAAAAAGAAAAAAGAAGCTACCTAACAGCTGGTGTCACCGGTTTTGGTCGGGCCTGTGGGTCTGGGAGAATAAACGGTACTTTTGTTTGGTTCGGTTTGGGACAAGCCCAAGATGTTTCTAAAAAGTCATGTGTGAACCTTGTGAACCCGGAAGGCAGGGTGTCTCTGCAAAGATCAGCAGAATGGAACCACAACCAGCACTGAGGGATGAAGTAGTGCTTCGTATTCTTCATTCGATGAAGAATCCCCCTCTGAAGGTTTCCTGGGAGAACCTTTTCTGCTGGGGGGCGGGGGGCTGCACAGATGTCGATGAGGTATAATACCGTTTCCGTGTATATAAGACATTCCGCCGATCATTTTTTTAGGTGGTTAGGGGCGTGTACCTGACTTGATGGACAGGTGAGGGCGCAGCGGGCCACTAAATAGTGCGATGTATATTTTTCCATATTTAAACGAAGCCTTGAAGCAAATAATATGCCTCAAAGGTATTTAGCAGTCGAGTGACTCGAGTTATTTGAGGGATCGTTTGGATCAGTACTAATGCCAAAATGAAAATGTTAAAATTTTCATAAATCCAGGAAAAAATAAGACAATAAGCACAAAGAAGTGTTTTTAAAAGGTCCTAAACGCCACAACTTGTCTCAACAGGCCTTTAGATAAAAGTTGTTGCCGCTGCCCACTCCTAAAACAATAAAATAAGTCGCTACATGTGCTAATTTTGACACATAGGGAAGTTTGGAAGGAAACTTCAGCCTTGTTTTCACGCTGAATCAGAAGCTTACACCTTATTATCACCCGGGTCACATGACAAATCCCTGGCAGTGAATGGCTTCTTATCTGTGTGGATATAACCCAAAGTCATTTCCAAGGAACGGCGGACGGACCGGGTGAGTCTTTGACTCGGCTCACCGGCAGCAGATCAGAACCCTGAGGCTGGCGGGAAAGAAAAAAAGAAAGAATCTCTCTCTCTCTCACTCGACTCTTGGATCTTGATAGATTCTCAGGCCGCTGCACAAATATATTTCCAGCCTTGAAAACTAGCAGAATGAAAAAGGAGAAAGCCGGAAAAGCACATCTGTGGTACCGCTGGCCTGTGAGGAACCAGCGTCAAGATAAGACGTGGAGATAATGAGAACAAGTATGAAGACTTTCTATCAAGAAGATAGACGTAGACAAGAGTAGATGCTGCTTTTGTCTTATGGGTCCATCAGAAGGACCGACCCTTAACGACCCATGTGACTACAGAACGGTGAACACGAGGTCCGGTCTGTTCTCCGGCAGACAAAATTGAAGAGCGCACCAAACTATCAATCAGTAGAAAATGAGAGAAAATTACAGTGATTCTAAGACGAGATTGGGCCCAAAAATGTTGTGTGAGTAACAGACATGCTCCACTGACCTGACCCCAAACCGGCCCGGCCCACTTTTTATCGGCTCCATACTCATACCGGCGCTCTGTGAAAGGAATAGTTTCTTTTTCATGTGGAGATAGCGTGACATTCTTGCAGTACTAGGCGTGTTAACACTGAATCTGTGAATGTTATCAGGGAGTAGCAGTTATAAATGTCTGAATCTGGGGGCGGAAACGTTCTAGTCTGTGTTTATTGCCACTAAGATTGTTTTTATTTCGGCAAAAAGAATCTAAAAACTATAAATCCTCTTTTTCGGTTGATGTTTCAAATTCTGCCAAACCATGTGGGTTCTATCCGTCCCCTCACAGTTGCTGAGTCAATGGAGTCGTGAAGTCCTTACTGGGCCATGCAGCCAAGGCGGGCCGACGGCGTAACTAGCATCACGTAGTTGAAGGCCGACTGAATCCTTCCAATCATATACCTCCAATGAGAAGCTTTCCTCGCGCCGCTCTGAAGTTTGAAAGTTCTGGGTCTACCCAGGAGTCTCTACCGAGTAGGAATCACCTGCAAAACCTTGAAAGGGAGGCGTCTTGGATCCATCCCAATCAGAACCCAGAACCAACTCAACAGGCTCTTTTGGACCTGTTCAAATGTATTTACACAAAACCAGCCGGATAAGAAACTTGAGAACTTCCTGTACTTTTAAAATCAAGATGGTGGCTAGTGGAAACAAAGGTTTAATCCCAAAGTTGATACAATATGAAGTTTTATAATAAATAAGAAAGTTCTTGATCTTACGGAGTTTTAGATGGGAGGTTCTTAAAACTAGACTTGAGGTGCAACGAATATGAACTTTGATCGATTTTTATGGCACCAGCATCCGAACCTCATCAAACCAATCGAAGGAGAGATATTTGTGTAGTTTGTGGGACGACTGAGAATCTCTACGCAACTTTTACCTGCTTAAATACCCGGGATTTGAATAAGAGGAAAAGTTCTACAGGAGAGTGACATGCGACCCGGTTCGCTCCATAGATGATTATTTGCACACACTGGCCTTCCTACAGTCAGTCCTTCATCGTTCCAGCGGGGCGTCTGACAGGAGTGGAATGAGCGGCTCTGATAGGATCTGATGGAGGTGTTGGATAAATGTTGACGGCCGTTAAGGGGAGGCGCTACTATTATTACGAGAGATGAGGAGGGAAGTCGCTAAGTTCAACGCGAGCTGTGATACACAAGTATCCCGTTGTTATGACGGCAGACGATGGTTCCCTCAGGTTTTATGAATATATACTAGTATAGTTTACATTCTTTTATGCGATAGCTTTTCAAATCATCCTACATCCTTAAAACGTACGACAAATACCCGGAACTCAAAATACTCATCCGGAGTAGTTGAGAAGTTTCTCTCGGTGGTAAAATGGGCGCCCATTCTTAGATTCATTGTTTGATACAAGTCTGCCGCTGACAAAGGCGGGAATTTGTTGGAATCCAGCCGTCACATTCGCAGCATTCCACAGGTGAACGTTCTACATTCTTTTCAAACTTGTCAGCGAAGGTGTTGACCGAAAATGACAGCAAGCAAATACTTTCTGTAAGTGGAGCAATGTTAAGAGATAGTAGCGCAAGTGTTTCACACACAAAGCCTCTACCTGTCCAGGTGAATTAAGACCCGCCCAGGTAGATATGAGATGCTCACAGACCAATGGGTCCAACCAGATGCTGCAGCTTAGTTTTGTCCTTTTATTGAGGGTTTATTCATTTTGTTAGTCGTTTGTTTTTAATTTTGTCGTAATAAGATATTTAGAGTGTTTATTTGTAGGTTTTTATTTATGTTAAACTTAGACAGAAGATGGTCATTTGTAATAAATGGAGTCGGTGATACACTTTTATTTGACTGGTTTATTAGTGAACCATTCCGTCGCACGCTGTGTAGCTCCGCCCACCGCCGCGAGGAACAGCGTAGCGTGAGCGCAGACAGGCAGTGGAACGAGTGAATGAATACTAATCAACCCAGGACTCACCTGAAAATGTCGATCAGAGAATTCATGATGCTTCATGTAATTGAAGGTGAAGAAACGATAGACAGTCATGAAAATCTACTGAGTCTGTAACGGAACAAAGATGGTGACATGTGACTCAAGGGGATTAAGTAAGAGTGTTTTCTTCTCCTGCTGTTTCAAAACTTACATAATGTTTGTCGTCTGCATGCAGTTTCTCAGTAATTGAGGCGACTAGTACGAAACGAGTCTTTTGTAAACAAACTACGGGTGCCTCAGGAAGGTACGTGTCGCTCCGTCAAACTATTAGCCCCCCAGGTGAACTCTTTGCAGGGAACTTGTGCCTTTTGTGGAAGTTCACTAACCTGCAAATATTGCAATAACACTTAAATTAAATATATAGTATTAGCTGTGCAAGTAGATGGATCTCAATTACTCCAGTGTTTAAAGTTCTTTATTTCAGCTTCTGCTAACATAAAGCAGCTTATATAAACAGCCGGATCTCAAACGATGTCTTCCTTTTATGTCCTCCTGTAGCCCCCCCCCCACCACCACCACCTTTTTAGAATATATTGTTTATTCTTCTTGCGTGTCAGGATCTGCAGAAATCATCTAAACACTCAAAGCAGCCCTGAAGCTGCTACATATTCCTAAATGTTGAGTCTGTTTGTTTTACACGTAGATTCTGAACTGAGCAGAGACGTAGATAGAAAAACAAAAAAGGTTCCATTCCTCATTTCTGGCCTGGTTTCATTCTTGTACTACGTCTTCTTGAGAAGGAGAAAGCAAACACACTTGGTGTCAGTCTCTCACACCGGTTTTGTTTTCGCTCTAATAAAAGCATAGAAGCAGGTCCAGCTGCTGGTTGACCTCCGACACTTAGACGTATACTGACTCTATATACTGAATATTAAATAATCTATCATTGCACTCAGTGTTTGACTCATGTGCATAGATCACAAATGTATTAAAAATACAGCAATATAAGCTTGGCTCGTTTTTACTTCCACCAAGGATGATGTCGTTGCACTCCTGTGGGTTTGTCTGCTTGTTTGGTTGATTACGAGCAAGACTACGGAAACCCAGAAGCAGTTTTTGGCATATCCTAGAGGTGATCACATTTTGGTACGGTTTCTTGTTTCCCAGCATTTAATATTAAGGAATAAGCCGTTTGGAGTAGTGATGTCACAAGGTGCCTATTGCTACCTTTATCCTTTGATTCCTTTGATGTTTCTTTGGGGGTGGAACTGGGGGCTCAGTGGGCTGAACAGAGACGCGGCGCAGGAACACAGCGGCTTCAAATTCTCTGAAAGATACTCAGAGTGTTTGTTGGAGTTGTTGGTAGATTTAAGGGCTGGCAATAATTTGGACATTCCCGGAGGAATCTGTGGGAAGTTTTCCGCCTGCCGGTGGTTTGTGCTTTCCGAGCGCTTTCTCTAATTGATCATTTGATCACTTTTGGTAGGTACGAACCCCTGCAGAAAAAGAAAGTACAGATGTGGAGATGCCCTGACCCATTTGTCTCGCATCAGAATTCGGCCCTTGTCAATGTCACTCAAATCGGTCCATTATTTCAGTCTCCAACCCAACACCTTCCAAAAATCCACTTCCACCCGCTGACACGGGTCATCGTAACAGTTCGATCATCCTCATTCAGTAGTTCTAGTCTTAAGTCTGATGGGCGTACTGGTTGGTAGCAGGCAGCAAATCTTAAATCATTACGAAACCTTCTCAGGTTGTACAAACAAGAATTTTACGATCCTATGAAGGCGTCGTGTTTGCCCTCCTAACGCTCGGGCTAAAGGTCGAAGCTCATAATGTGAAACCGCAGACAAGAAATAACAGTAACAGAGCTGCAGTCCCCATGTGAGACTTTACCGCCAGGGTCCCAGGCCGACAAACTTCACATCACAAAGGAGTCTTGAAGGATCTGGAGCAGGTGGGCCTCTTGGTGGAACCGTCTATCCGTGAACTCAGCCAAGAAGTATAAAGTGGCTGCCAAAGAATCCGTGAGAAACGTGTCAAAGGAAGAGCGCCAACGGGATCAAAACCAAGAGGACTTCCACCGATAATAAAAAAGATGCTGACAGCTTGATTAAGACGAGGGTTGTGGGGTATTGCTCTATAAAAAAAACTAAATATCCTCTCGATGAAGCATGTGATCATATAATGAGGTAATATGAAGAGTCGTAAGAGGCATGTGGTCTCCGATGATTTAAGCACACTTATCCCCTTATTAACTCAACAAAAGTCTGGAAACAGCTTCTTCTTCAGTTAAACTCTATATCAGCTGCAGTACATGTGTGTATCAGCTGCAGTGTGCAGTACATGTGTGTATCAGCTGCAGTGTGCAGTACATGTGTGTATCAGCTGCAGTGTGCAGTACATGTGTGTATCAGCTGCAGTACATGTGTGTATCAGCTGCCATTCAGAACACAATGGCTGGCAGACCCGACACACATCCCATGGAAATGACGTTCGATCGGCAGAAAAACAAACATACGCATTTTTAATCTTCAAAGTCCCGACTCATCTCGACTGACTGCATAATTCACCGTTACCTCAGACCTCTAGAGAGGTTTTGGGTTTTTTTACCCACCGTGGCATATTTTTCCCTCCGGGGGCAAAACAAAGAGGCAGGTACAAGTTGGAAACACAAAAGTACTTCAGCGGTGTTTTTCCAGGATGTGTTCCCTGGTGCATCAGCGCTGCTTGGCTACGGTGAGGTATGCCGCCGCTGCTGACGACAGACGCGACTCTGAGGGATATACGGGCCAGGATGTTTGAAAACCAACACACCGCCTGCCTCTTCACAAAGGGACGCGTTTTTATTACTGCGACGGCGCTCGAAAGAATTCTAAACCTTCAAGGTTAAAGGGAACCAGCAGCTTTTCGTAACCTGTTGTGGGTGTTGGGGGGGTGGGGGTGGGGGTGGGGAGTTGGCTATAGATGTTCCTCAGAGGTGGCAGACTGACACTGAACGATTATAAGCTGAACGGTATGAAGACCTCGGCGGATGGATAGAATAGACGGGACGAAGAGAAGTTTACTGTTTAAGAACTTTAACATTAGTCCCGCCTCATGATCGGAGGTCTGTGATTGGTTGAATTTGATCACTATTACAGTTCAATCAATCATTTTCTCAAACTTTTCTCAGACAGTTAATCCAGGCCTACATTATAGAAGACTAGTTAGTCGTCAGTAGTAATAGTTTCCTCCCCACGCACACACATACCCCCCCACTGAGGTCTTACTAACTCTAACCCCCAGAAACTCTTCATCACCTGCTTTTATTCTGAAAAGGCATTCCGAATGTATGCAACATTAGGCTGTCCATGTCAACCCACCTACCGATGGTCGTTTTATGCATTTCTATCCCGGATGTCACTCGTATAATGAAATATTACCGTCTTGTCTGCACAACAAGTCCACCTTTCAGGTTCTGGTACAGAAACCTTGAGGCTTGAGATCTGATCAGCTACCGGAGAGGTGAAGTGAGGCGGTGCCTTCAGAGCCCTCCGTCATGAGAAGCTCAATGGAATCCTGTTGTGTGGGTATTTTTACTTCATGCTTATTATCATCTCTGGAGAATCTCCTACTGGGAGCGATGAAGCCTGATGGGTCAGAACCTAAGACCTCCCCGAGTCTGAGCCCCGACACTAGTCTCCACTCTCATGTTTTTCCTCAACGTGAAATGGTTTGTGTCGGGTCGTTATCCAGGAAAAAAAACTACTGCGAGGCCGCACAGATTTGCACGAGGCCGGAGACGCGGGGAACTTCTTCTAGGGGTAATAGGAAACATATTGCCGATGAAGAGTCGGAGCTGTGAGTCAAAATTGTTTTGACGTGAATTGGAAATCGGAGACAGCTTTTGTTGATTTCTTCCACGACTCCTTTCTGAGGTTGAGGGATGGGATCATCTCTGCAGGGCATGATATCATTCATTGAAATAATGATGTCAGCACAGTAGCAGAGAAACGCGACAGCCAATCAGAGCACAGCTGCTGACATCTGGGAATGAAGTTCTCAGGGAGTCTGCCCGGCGGATGATTTGTGTATATAATCTCGCTCCACATTTAAAATATACTCACAGCTGTCAGGAAAAAAACATCATGCTGGGATCAGATCTTCTGATTTCCCCACCGTGAAAATACTCAGATTTACATTTAATCCCTGGTGACGACGGCAGCAAATCTGCTCCTCAAAAACATTAGCCATAAAAAGAAAAAGTAACGCTTAAAATGTATATGTATATATATATATATATATATATATATATATATATATATATATATATATATATATATATATATATATATATATATAAAGCTTAAATACTAAAATACGCACAGGAATTATTTTGCCTCAGGGTTATTGTTTTCTTGGTGAGGACATTAAAGGGTTAATTAATAACTTCTTAAGTTACTGCTGGTTGTTTGATTTGATTTTAGAAATGAAGTTGTTGTTGCCATCCTGAACGTCTGCTTCCCCCAAAGGAAGGTCGGTGTCAACATTCCAAGACTTTCTGTTAAAGTGATTAGAAACGGCACGTCTAAATCACCTCTTCAAAGGGAAGCACCGGGGGAAACCACCGGAGGTCCAACCACAGGGATGTTTAAGCCTTGAACATGTCATTAAGTCTGGTTGGCCCAATATCGTTTCCATTGAGAGATACTGAAACCATTTACGCAGGAACTTTTCTCCCTTCCTTATTCAGCATCGTGTCAAAAGAGCAAACGTTCAGGGAAACTCGGTAACTGCTGGACTAAACTCTGAATCTGAGTCCACCTGTAGACCGGGTCTGCATTCCCTCAACCAGACAGGTCAGCGCTGACGATATCTGCCTGGTCACGCCTGCTGCTATGCGTGGAATGTAGCTCTATAACGCTCATACGCCAAAACCGGCGTGCAGACGCACGTGCAGGCGGACACGCGTCTGCGCACCGGGAACTCTGGGCTGAGCTTCACAGAAGCTCCAGGAAAAGCTGAGGTGTTTACATTCAAACAGTACCAGCGGGACAAAGCCCGGCTGCTGATGTGGACCTACTGGGACTTGAAAACTGGTTTACAAGTGGGCTCTTAATTACTTAAACGCGTTCAGTAAACAATGTGGTTTGTAGCATCGTCAACTAAACATGCTAAACCGTCGTTATTGTGAGTGTCTAGAAAGTCTGTTTACAAAACGTTCAGATTCCTGTTGTCAGATATTTGGAATCAGTGCTAAAAAATAAAGATCCGACGTTTTTCCCCGTCTTGATCGATTTATATTTAAACACATTTCGTCACAAATGATGATTATATATTATATATTGATTATATATTACACTCATGCTGTTGGAACCTCTTATTCCTTCAATGAAACGCTGAACGGCAGGGTTGTTGTTGTTGTTGTTGTTGTTGTTGTCACATTTCAACGAGAGTCTATTGGTTTCAAAGGTGAAATTCTTCAGATTAGTCGCTGCCATGTTTGGTTTCGCTCTGCCATCCTATTGGACAACTTCAGTTCTGGTCAGAGGCGAAGGGACCTGTGTGCAACTTTATCTCTTAGGTGTCCCACATACTTCCCAGCTCAAACAAGTGTTCCGGGAACGGTCCATCTCTACGAAGAGGAGGGGGGCTGCTCACAAAAGAACGCCGGATATGGAAGCACCTCAATCTGTTCACAGAACTCTGTGTGAGCGGAACTGTGTTGGTGTTTTATCAACAAGGTAATGAAGGAAGTTTCCAAACCGGCGTGGAGGCCTGAATCTTCAGGCGACGGCTTTGAGGCCCTTGATGACTCGCTGTTTTGATACAACCTGTGATACTTTCTTACGGTAATGGCGTCTTTTTTTAAATGGTGTGACATCGCCTGTGTTCTGTTTGTCAGGCTCCAGCAGGAAGCTGAAGTCACAGCGACCACAAACCTCGGAGCGGAGACAACCGAGAAGTTGCTACAGTTCCTTTTCGCCTGTCGGCACCACGGTCCGATACCAGGGGTCTGTGTTGGCTCCACAAGTAGAGCTTTCAGCGGGCCGGGTCAGGGAAAGGTTTGTTTTATTCATCTATTCAAACTTCCTCTTCTGTGTCTGTTTCACACAGCGACTCCTCTGTTTCCTCTTTCTGTCAGGCTAGCGCTCTACGCTACTGTTTGTTGGCCAATCAGGCGGGCTGATGTTGTTGTTGTTGTTGTTGTTGCTGGCATGTTTGTGAAGGTGTGTTTGACTTACGTCATGCAGGATTTACTGAAACTCAGCCGGGAGAATGTTTGTTTTTAGGTGTTTGCAGCGACACAGGTAGCGAATATAAAGCTAAGCGCGTCTGACGTTGGCAGGAGGAGAGAACAGAAGGGATCCTTTAAAAGTTACTGTCTGGAATGTGGAAACAACATCAACAAAGTCCTCAGGAGGAAAGTTCTGTGAGTGTGACATACTCATTACAAACGACTAACCCCTCAAGGTCCTCTGGTCAGAGTTCTGGACCTCGTTAAACCGGTGCTGGAGGAGAGTACAAAGAATTGGAAACGCGTTGCTATCAATTTGGAGAGAGCGTTGGATAATCTGATGAAGTGCCGGAGGTGATGTCACTCCAGCCTCAAGACTACGAGACAAAAGGTCCAAAAATGAAGAAAAGTCTTTGTTTAATTCTTTCTTCAATCATTCATGTCATTAGAAAAGTCAGTCTGAAGTCTAATGTCAGGAGAATTCACCCAACTTTCATATTTCAGATAATTTGGAGCAACAGCTGACCACTAACAAGGAACGACAACGGTTCTGAAAACGGCCCGGCAGAGAACCCAGACCAGTGAACATCTCCTTAATTTAAGAATCTTATCTCAGCAATTAAAGTTCCTTCGTCTGCTTTTCACATTAAGATTATTTTAGTAGCCAACAACAGGCTGGTCACATGTTTGTTGGCGTCAGCGGGCAAACCAGCCGCTGGAATGTTACGCTGAGGTGAGACGTTCTGCTTGGAACTGGAATATTCTTTGTTTTGAGAGTGAAATGAGAAAAGAACAAATTGTTTCTCAGTGTTCCTAATGATGGAGCTGGTATTTTTATGGTAAAAAGGTTTTGTCCGGAATGATGGACTTGTTTTGTTGAACACTTTGCATTCTATCTTCTTCTTCTTCTTCTTCTCCAGGCGGAGCAGGAACAGGTCTCAGGTCTCAGGTCTCAGGTCTCAGGTCTCTGATCCTAACCCATCCCTGAGGGGCTGTGGGCAGCTATCTGAGCAGATCTGGGTTCAGGGTCTTGATCAAGAACCTTTCACATACCGACTGCTGGGGCTTGAACCTCTCACCTGCCGATCGGATCTACCCACCGAGCTACAGCCCCCCCGAACAAAGACTTTACACCCCCTGATCCTTAAACACGTCATAAGAAACACCCATAAACCTACTTTTAATCCTGGATCTAACCGGTACCAACGATTAAGACCGGTTGTTGATTTACCGAGTGGAAAACGTCTCACTGACTTTAAAAGCATGAGAAACTAAATTTGATAAACGTACTTGCAGATATAGAATATTCTTAAAGGATCAAAGGCAGAACCAGACGATGAACTCATCTGTCAGACTGATTGATTTTATTTTGAATGTGTTTTTCTGTAACAGGACACAAGAGTTCAACCTAAACCACATTTCAGAGCTGAGCCTTCAGGCTTCAGTCACAGCGACGCTGGTGTCTAACTGGTTCTCATGCCGGCTGTGTGTGAACACGCATGTCTCCAGGAGAACTCCTGGAACCAACAAGCACCTGACTACAGGAATCCACCGAGAATGGTCACAAACACATGAACATTTTGACTTTCTCTCACCTCCCACAGTCCTCTGAGACAACATCTACTTCCCAAAACACCTCAAGTCCTACGTCTACCAGCACAGCAGGTATTTAACAGAACAGCTTCTCCGTTTTGAAAAAGAGGAACACACACTTCACGCAGAGTCTAGGATTAGCAAAGTCCTTTTGTTCTGCATCTTATTTTTGTGCAATAAAATTAGAGGTTGCGTTGGATGGGCGCCGAGAGGCCCGGTTTGATGGAATGGGCGATCAGCCGATGTTAAGTTGTGCCGGTTATACACGCATACCTAGCAAGAGCTTAATCACCCCGATGAGCATAGCAATTTTCAAGAAGCTAACGTTGGCGGAAAGGCTAAAGCTACAACAGCACAGAGTCAGACTTCAAGTCCCGGAACAAAACCAACGTAGAACATATAACAGACTGAACGAGGGTTAAAAGTTTATTTGTACTTCAAAATGTTTTACAATCGGTTTAAGAAACGCACCACGAGGAGGAAGGAGATGTTCCAACAGGTCAGAACACATACACAATGCCGAGCAGACTTCCTTCACTGTCACCCTTCAAAATAAGAGTACTTAAAACACACTCCTCGTTATGGCTTTAAAACTTGACATTCCTGTGGATAAATGGTTATGGAATAGTGGAACGCCTTAAATTAAAAGTCAGGGGCGCTTGACGTTAATTTAATTCTCCACTCATGGCAGAAAAACAGCAACGACATGACATCATTAAAGAGCGCCAACATGAAACGATGGAAAACCAGGTGGAAATGATGATGTCATTGTAAAATGAATTGATCCTGTTGTTTTTATAGAGTGGAGTAAAGGCGGTTCAGTGGAATAGCTGTGATCACATGATTATGTAGGAGCGGAGACAGGACTATTTGACGGAAGGTGAAAAGAAACTGTGATGTAATTTGATGTGGCAAGATAATCAGAGGTTATTTCCTGGCATTTGAAATAATAGGAAATTACGAAATAATAGAGCAAATCGGACGAAACCAAGTAATGTGAGATGAAGGAAAAAATTAAATCATTTTGCTGTTTGCCCCCTCATGGGTGGGCGGGTGGGAGTGGCAGCCAGAGGCCAACCAGAGAGAGAGAGAGGGAAAAGTAATAAAACATGACATCTCTGTGCCGACTGAGTTGAGACGGCGTCAGAAATGGTTTAAGAATAGGAACAAGGAACAACCGGAACAAGTGGCACAAACTTCAAAAAAAAAAAAAAAGAGGAAGATGTGATTTAATTTGTGGCTGAAAGATGCAAAAAGGTTTCAATCAGGCATTAGTCAGCATCTACTCCTCTGTTTGGTTCATGGGGTGAAGAAAGGAGAAAATCCCACTCTGTTCTGTTCTCTGGGTTTCTTCTTCTCCCTCAGCTGCTCCGCCTCCGGAGAACCTGCGGCTTTTTGGATGGTGGAATTCCCATAAATGTCCGAACTGTTCTCGGTGCAGCTGAAACAACCATAAAACGGCCAGCGTGATTTGTTGTCTGTCCGCATGACACTGAGAGGTGTAGGCAGGGCGGGAAGAGCTGGACGGAAAACCCGAGAAAAGCTTGACGAGGCGTAAAAACCTGCGGTGGGAGAAATTACCCGCCGAGCCGAGGTTCTGGACAGGAGTCAGTCGTACCTACGGCGCCTCCGAAACTCTCACATGTAGGAACCAGAGAGAAACTGTACATTCACCTGGTAAATAAATACCAGCTATTTTTGGCTTCCTGGGATATTCTGTTCATTCCAGAGGGGAATCGGTTCCCAATTGAAAAAGAAGAAGAAGTTGATTGACGTACGACTGGAAGGTCTTTCTGAACTATTTAGGCTAATAATTTGAAGCACATGACGAATATTCCTGCGTTGTTTCCACACGTCTTCTGATACGCAGAAAGATCATCTTAAAAGACACGTTTGGACCTGAAAAAAACACTTATGCAACTAGGAGGAGTGCAGAGAAAAGGTGCTGAAGCTTAGCTTCAGGGAATGTTTAAGGCCCGACAGCGTTTACCGGTTTACCGGTTTACCAGCAGCACCTCTCCGTTAGCCTTCATCGGAACAAATACAAATCCGTTTGAATTAGCCGATGTGTTCCGGCAGACGATTCATCAGAATGGGCACTAGTAAAGTCCAAAAGTTCCTCTGACAGCGAACATATCCATCCCAAAAGAGCAATGAGAGCTCCAACTGGGACCAGTACCGGCTTCAATCTGCTACTGGGTCCCTAATTTCAGGCATCTGATAAAGACACCTCGCTTCTGAAGGTTTTCCAGGCAGGTCCAACTGGGAGGAGGCCCGGACCCTGTACATCTCCTCTGGTCTGGGATCGCCCCAGGATTCCTTGGGATAAGCTGGAGAGTGTTGCCGGGGAGAAGGACGTCCGGAATACCATTCTTGGTCCGCAGCAAAAGCAACTTTTTGCTTTGCGGCGGCTACGGAGGGACGAAGAGTAAACAACTTTTCTTCTTCGTCTCCGGCGTCTCCTGGAAACACCGCCTCCAAAGTTTCCCAACGGAAAAGCTCCATTTTGTGGCTTTTCCAAAAGCCGAAAACGTCCACAAACACATAAGAAATCGCCGAGAACAGACTCCGCTCCGTCCACTCTAGTCTTTTTAAAGTTGAGCCGTACTGGACCCCAAAGAACTTCTTTACCACTTATCATGTATTTACTGTTAAAGTACTTCCCTAAATTATTCTTTATTATTCAGACTTTTTCAAATCTGACTGGAAATACGCAGTAACTCAGAGGCTTCTTGTTCTGGTTCTGACTTTGGTTACGTTGTAGGTTCTGAGTTTATTTAAGTACGATTCTGCTGTGAGCGACAGAATTTGAACGGTCCTCACGTTCCGATAAAACGTTGTTGTATTCTACCAGGAACGATAAATACCTGCGAGGAAACGTTTCTCCATGTTTGACCTCCCCGACTTTACCGGGAGCGTTCAACATCGCTAAAAGAAGAAAAAAAAAAAGGGGTGACAGAGGAGCCTATCATTTCGGCGAGGGGGCTAAAGCTACATCTGATGACCTCATCAGCGGGTTCACGTAGATCGCTATCACAGCTAGGACTTTGTCTTACGCTTGTGGACTAAACAGGGCTGTTATGGTTTGTTCAGGTTTGCACAAAGGTCCTCTATGAAGGGCTGAATGAGGCTTTCTACCTCCCGTACGCCCACAAACAAATAGAGGATCAGAACCATAAAACGGACCTTTTCACACGCGTCACGCTGAGCTGAAGGCGAGTCGGGTTTCTTACTCTGCTGGTGTTTGAAAAGCGTCTGTATTCCCAAACTTACTACCAGAGGCTGAGCACGGAAGGGAGTCGGACAGCGCAATCTATTTTTAGGCAGAGTGTGTAACTGAAGCGACCAGGAGCCAGCTGTGTTTCCACAGCTTCATGTCAGGAGGAGGAGGAGGAGGAGGGCGAGGAGGAGGAGGAGGAGGAGGAATGAGAAAGCAGCAGCGATTACATTTAACTCGGCCCATTCAAGCTAAAGTTTACACAAACTATCTCCGGGGCTTAGACTCAAGCCCTCTGCCGGAAAGCGGTGATGGCGTGTTTGTGCTTCTACGGTTCTGGAGTCTGTGTGGATCTCAAGAATGTGTTAGAGTCCAGGAGAGTCTCTCCAAACCATCTAAACCAGACAAGAACCAAATCCCTCCTTTTGGCCTTGAACCCTAGAAGGTTCTATCCCGACATCAAAGTCATAACAAGTCTAAAAACCTGCCTGTTCTCCGACTTTGTTTATTCACACTAAACAATGTGCGTGTCGGTATTCCACGAAGAAAGTCCAATCGACGTACGAAGACGATTCAACCCTCAGTGAAAATCACGTTTGTCGGTAAACTAAAATGTTCATCAGCTGTTTTCCCGGACAAAAACGGAACACCAACTTTTACAGACGAATTCAGTCTCAAGAGTTCCTCTTAGGAGCGATTATTGAAAGTCGGACGTTGAAGCGGCAATCGTAGACGTACTTCAGCAGTAGAATAAGATCGGCATTCTCTAACCAAGTCGTACGACAAAAAAAGGCCCCGGCAAAGGCCGCTCCAGTACTCTCAGAACCATCCACCTGAGTCTAAGAAGATGCTGTTCTGTAGAACTATGGAACGGATCGCTAACTCGAGGCATCCGATAAGTTCCGTCAAGCATCGCAATCCCCGGAGAAAACCCTTCACCCACCGTAAGGAGGATGAAGCTCGGTCGGAGGATTCTGCCGGGATTTTAATGATTGAATCCTCCAGAAATGAAAACCTTCGCTGAAGAACAACGGGCTAAGATGTTTTCTTCTTCTTCTTCTTTGAATGAGCTCCTAACAACAGATCGCACATCGACTATGTTTCATTATCCAGATGTCCACTCATCGGTTACTACCTCCTCTGTGGTCTCAGGGGTCCAACAATAACCCACCAAGGCGACTTTGGAGCATTTTCACAGTTTTTAGTTTTCTTCTTGATTTAAGCTGATAAGAGTTTGAAGGGGGGGGGGGTTGACCCCTGACACCCACACAAACACAAATATGGCATCCCCACCTCAGGATGCATCACACATCAACTCTGTTTTGTCCTGTCATCCATGTGATGCTGCTGTGTGACCTGCACAGACGGCCAACTGTTCCCGCGGAGACACAGTCGCTGTTTGTTTCTGCGAGGAACTTCTTGGGACTTGGAGGCTGTCAATTATGTCATGTACAGTGTGTACTAGCTGACATGTGACCGGGTGTTAACCTCTCAACTACATCATTCTACCACTAACTACTTACTTACTAACTACTACTTACAGCCAAAAACCCTCACTGATAAATGAGGGAGATTTTTCTCCCAGCTCAGTCAAGCAACAGTTGGATTTCGGCTAACATTAGCACGGCTATGCTAATTAGAGGTGTGATGGTTTTGTTTACCTCTGCCGTCCGCAGTGAGGGCGGTTTCTTCAACGCCAGTTTGAAAGAAGTTTCCATGGCTCCGGTCATTTTCATAACTTCGGCTCAAATCCACACTCTTCGTGTCGCTTTACTTCCTTCCTCGCCGAACAAGTCACGTCCCCGTGGATCGTGTCCGCCCCGCGCCGGACATGGATGGTGTTTAGCCCCAAACGAACCGACCGGGAGCCCCTTCTCCTCTGGAGGGGAACCAAACTTCACTTTTAGCTACTGCGCGTCCGAAAAACAGTCGATGTCAGTAAAGCGGGAGGGAAAGTTAAATCTGCGGGGAAGGGTGAGGGCATCTCTGCTGAAGGAAACATCCATCTGGCCGCGCGGCGTCCGTCACATCCAGAAGTTCAGATTGAGATCCCTCCTCTGACTGCGGAGAGTTGACGACATCTGTCTGCTCAGGTCTCGTGCTGCGTTCAGCGGCTGTCGGAAAGTTGGCCACTTTTAACACATGTACGCCAGAAGCTGTGGTTTCCAAAGCCAGCAACGCATTTAAAGATTCAAATTCATATGTGAGGATAATTTAAACTTCTGCGCACTGGTTGTTTATTATCTTATGCAAACAATAAAATAATGTGGTCTGTTGTTTAGTGTGTTTCTTTTTTTTAGGGTTTTCTGCTGTTTTCTGATGTGGGCTATGTTGTAAATTGATGTGGGATGGCCACCAGCATCAGTACGTACCCTCTAGTGACTAGAGGGTACGTACTGGTCTTATGTCACTGACATAAGACGTACGTACTAGTCTTATGTCACTGACATAAGACGTACGTACTAGTAAGACTAGACTTTAGTCAGTGTCAGTGACATAAGACTAGTACGTACGTCTTATGTCAGTGACATAAGACGTACGTACTAGTAAGACTAGACTTTAGTCAGTGTCAGTGACATAAGACTAGTACGTACGTCTTATGTCAGTGACATAAGACTAGACTCTAGTCTTATGTAGGTAAAAACTAGTAAAACTTTAATCACAAAAACAAAGATGTGATAGAATACAGAAACACAAACTTTGTGTGTAGTGGAGGTATATATATGTATATATACACATATATATATATACATATATATATGTATATATACATATATATAAATGTATATATATATATATATACACACAGGACAGAAAAATTAAGAAATTCAATAAAAACACACATGTACATTAAAATAAAGGAATAAAGTGCATTCAAATATAAAGAAAAGGGAAATAAAGTTAAATCAAAGGTGAGATTCTCCACCAGTCCCACATCCAGAGGTCAGTCAGACGTGGATCCAGAAATGTAGAACTATCCGATCTTATCCGGGTCGGTCCGTTCATAGACGCAGTTTATTCCTGTATTTGATTCACACTCCCCCCTTTTTCCTGCTTCCCAGACAAAATGTTCACTTCCTGCCTGAAATATGTCACCTAGTAAAAGGTGTGCCACTGCAAAAGGTAATCCATGTGGTCATAATGTTATGGCCAGTCAGTGTTATATTATGTCAGTGTACGCATTTCTACAGGAGCACGTGAACGCAGCACTGATCCTCCCCCTGACTCTTAACACTTCGGAAGTCAGATTTGCTGCTCAGTCAGTGGAGTAACGAGATTACTGTCGCGCGCAGAGGAGCAGCCCGTCACTCACGACTCACGCATGGAGAGGAAAAACAAACTCCACGTCCTCAATTTGGCATTTTATTTCAAAGTTAAATTTGTAGAGTTTAATTCCGGACCAACATTTCCAACGCCCTCGGTTTGGACTGAACTCCGTGTCTCGTCTCGTGTTTTTATTAGTCCCTCCACGAACAGCCCTCCTCGTGGACAGAGTGGGACCTCTCTGACGTCACAGAGTCACTTTATTTGCGTTCGGCTGGGACGCACCTTCGTGCGTTGCGTAATTGCGGTGTGCGCTCGTTTAGTCTCACCTCCCGCGCTGCGGTGACGAGGGGCGGGGCCTCAGCCGTTTTCTGGGTGGTACATTCAAAGGTGGGTGAAATGTGTGATCCAGATGTTGGACATTAGCACCAAAACCTCCACCAACCCGAACAAGTTCTCTTCTGCTGCAGACGGACTGACTGAAAGCGGATGTGCAGATTTATGAGTTCAACTAGTTTCAACAAATTAATAATAATAATAATAATAATAATAATATATTATAGGAACTTTGTGGGATTACACGTAAATTCAAAACTATGTGACAACCTGTCGGAGATATTTCTAAAAAGCCCCAGGTCCCCTGCATTGTACAAGCAATCCCCCTGATTGAACTCCTCAAAATAAAGTTTTTTAATTGTAGAGAAAAATAAAACTGCCTAGTGAGTAAAATGTCATTAGAGTAAATATATACGAGACGGATCTTAAATGATTTTATATACGATCCACATATGGACTAAATTAAATGTTTGGAGAAGTTCTGTTGCAAAAATTATTTTTTTTTCCCCATGAAAAAGCTCCCAGAACCAAATTAGAACTAAACTGGACCTACAGTTGAGACATTATGGTCTTTGAACTGTGATATAGGAGATAAAGCTCCACCTAGGGGCCGAATTATTTAATCAAAATCAATCCAGTACTTCCTTGACTTAAGGTCTAACGTCTTTATTTAATGGTTGTTAGAAAAAAAACTAACTTTGAAATTCAAATATAAAAAGAATCTTAGATTTTATACATCCAAATTCAAATAAATCCCAATTTCTTTTTTGAAGCATTCCCGGAGTCGTTGTTAACATCTTTAGCATCTTTATTGCACAACATTCCCATAAAATTGGGAGAGAATTTATTTGAGAAGACAACTCTTTAAAAGCCGTTCTGTACAAATACATGGAAAAAAGGTGAATTATGTACAGTTTACACAAACCGTCACACCGTGTGGGCCGCTCCATTATTTATCTACAAAGAGAGAGAGAAGAAGAGAGAAAGAAGATATAAATTCATACCTTTGAAACACAACATGGCTGAGTTGTAGGAAACGTAGGCTGATACAGCGGCGCGTCTTTAACGCAGAGCGCGCGCGTCGATGTCACCAGCACACAGTGATGCATTCATGCTCTTCATTAAGACGCGGTCATATAACAGAAACACGCACTGTTCTCGGGGTTTACGGTTTTCAGTTATCAATGTTTTTTCGTGAGCAAAGTAGCCGTTCTCTGCCAGGTTCTGAAAGCCCGCCATGTTTGAGCAGCCTCAGATCCAAAGTCTTAATCCTTTAATGTCCCGCTCAAATGTTCTGGCCGAGAAGATTTAGTCAGTATTTGTTGTGAAAATGAGACCAAAGCGGTTTATGACATGATCCAGTGGCAGCCTGTGTGTGCTAAAGAGTGAGGGGCCCAGGATGGAGCCCTGGGGGACACCAGGAGGAGACATTGATGGCTAATGAGAAAAATCTTTTTTGTTAGGTAGGATTTATAAAACAGAGTTGTGTAACTTATTACACTAAAAAAACAAAGTCTAATAAAAGACACTTTAGCGGAAGAGTTCAGCTGATCCACTTAAAATGAAATCATGTCCCGTGACATTTCTTGTACTGATTAAAAACATTGGGCATTTTTACGGTCAAATATGGGCCGTCTAAGATATTCATCAAAGGACATTAAAGGATTAAGATCTCAGAGAATCGTAAACGTTACTTTTCAGAAACCGTCTTTTACCGAGTTGTTGGATGCGTAAAACTTTCTAATTCCCTTCCTACCATCCTAGATCTTTGGGCTAAAAGCTGAAGTGCTGTAAATAGATGCAGATTTTAATTTCTCTGCTTTTGACCCTTTATTTCCTAAATAAAAAGAAAGAATTTTATATTCATCCTATTTTCTGTACAATCAAACAGAAAACAAAGGATGAAGGTCCTTTGTCATTAACTGATGAAGTTTTTATGTCGCCCACATCGGGAGAAGATGCGACATCAGACGCCCTGAAAGCGAATCAAGCCCCGCCCCCGTTTTGATAAATCGGTGAAAAAAAAACCTAGAAAAACTGTGACTTTTTAGTATTTCCATGTCTGACTTCCGTGTTTCATCCTCTGGGAAACCGACGGTGTTCCTGCTCAGAGTCAAAGCCGTAGAAAACCGACGGTGTTCCTGCTCAGAGTCAAAGCCGTAGAAAACCGACGGTGTTCCTGCTCAGAGTCAAAGCCGTAGAAAACCGACGGTGTTCCTGCTCAGAGTCAAAGCCGTAGAAAAGTGTGAAAATATTTCAGCATTTTCTTTTGTTTTAAAATATACAGAGATGATGGAGTTTTCTTCCTCCTCCTTTACATTATGGTGTAAAAAAATTATTTTTCTCATCCAGTTTTTGTGCCTTGAGGACTTCAATCAGCCTCCCCTCCTACGTAAAAGAACACAGCATCGAGTCAGAGACATTCCTCTGCCTAAAGCTGCTTTAAAAAAGTCTTTACCTCGTGGTTTTTCCCTGGGTCGACCACAAACGACGCCCTTATGAAGATCTGAGGTAGTTTTGTACCTAAGATAAGAAAGTCGAGGCCACTTGTAGCCTTTAAAAGAACAACAACGACCCAGTAAGTCCAGAGAAAAGGTCTCGGAGAGGTCAGCTCTCCGTCACGCGGCCAAAAACACAGGCGTATAAATCAAGTGAGCACTGCAGAGTCACAAACACGTGGTCGCTGATACGTTTGTGGAAAATTTGGCTTGTAAACAAACAACGAGAGATAATTGGCGTGAGATGGTTCATAAGTGACATTTACATCAAAGTCCAAGAACGTCCGTCTGGGTCTTTGGACGTTGGAGTCACGTCACGTCCATCGGCCGGGTTTAAGATTGTACACAACGAAAGCGGTGGGAGATACAAAATGTTAAGCTTTAGATATTTAAAAGATTCATTCTGGAAAATAAATGAACAGTCTTTGGCTTTTTGTGTCCAAAAATGTTTGTTTTTTAAAAAAAGTCCTGTTTTAAAAGAGACGTCCGAGTGACAGGAGGTCAGTCGCCTGCAGAGCCTCTGTCTGTGGGTCTGTGGTCTCTGGGTTCCCCTGGTGGTGCAACGTCAACATTGCAACAGCTTCAGCAGCAGAGGTGGGGAGGAGGAGGAAGAAGAGGAGGAGGAGGAGGCGGCGCTGGCCTCGGTCCCTGAGACCTGCACTGCTCAGGCTCCTGTCTCACAGCATGCGGGTCAGGAAACCGTATCGGATTCAGCTGCTGAGCGTGGACGGATGGGTTCTGGGGCCAGAGTGGTTCCGCCCACTGCTGACCGGTTCACTCAAGCAGCTGCCTCTCTGGCGACCTCGGTGCCGCTCCGGTCTCATAGCAGGATCTGGGCCACGTACGGGGAGTGCGTGCTCGCCACGGCTGCCAGCAAGGGGAGGTCACTGGACTCGATTCTAGAGACACCAGAACAAAGAGCAGAATGTGTTACACACATGTGTTACATCTTTAACTGTCCCCCGCTGTCGTCTCTGAAAGAGAAGCCCCCCAATCCCCTGTGTTGTACGAGGAATCCCCTGATTTTACTTAAAAGTGAAGCTGTGTTTGAAAACCAGGGTTTTTCGTAAAAGAGCTCCCCCTAGTGAGAAAAATATGACACATACTAGATAATGTGTATATATATATACATATATATATTCGTGTGTATATATATATACATATATATATTAAATATATTATATTATTTAGCACTCTGAGATTTGATCCAAATGTAAAGTGAGTTATAAATTAAATGTATTATTATTATTATATATATATATATATATTCTTTCTCAACATTAATATCGCGTTTCTCCACCAGCACACCCTCCGACCTTCTTGTTGACAAACAAACTGCCGTTTCCTGGGAGTGTCAGTCAACAGAGACAGTAAGACACTGAGACTTGATATTTAGTTCAATAACATCCAGTCGATTGAAGCGGCGGTGAAAAACCCCCATCATGCTTCACTTCTTACCCGAGGACCATGCCCAGCTCCTTCACATGGACCCTCGTCTGGCCCTTCAGATACTCGGACAGCATCTTGCTCTTGAAGTAGATTTCCTGCAGCCGGTCCTCAAGGTGCATGATGCACTGAGGAGGGAGACAGAAACACGACGGGTCAGGCACCACAACCAAACCGGAGGACAACCGTCGGCACAGACGGACGGAGAGGCGAGAACCTACGAAGTTGGGCGAGAGGTTGAGTTTGTAGAGCTGCTGCGTGGACTGTAACAGGCTGGAAACCAGACTCGACACCAGGACCTCCTTCCCCAGCTTGTTGCCGTCCGTGGCGCGTCTCTGGCTGCTCGCCACTTGAACGCTCCACTTGTCCGTGTCCGCTATGATGCAGACGGCCTCGGCGATGGGTTCATCCAGAACCGGGTGCTGCGGGGGACAAGGTGGGTGTTTTAAACGGGTGAGACACAGACGGGGTGGAAACGTCTGTGACGGGGTTCTCGGCTTCACGTTTTAAAAGGAAGATCCTGATGGGTTTCATTAAACAGTAAAAACAAACAAACATCTGCATCGTCTTCTTCTTCTTGTCGTAGACTTATTACAGGTGCAGTTCCACTGTTTCAGTCTACTTTCACTATTTTCATTCTAGTTGTTGTTGTTGTTGTTGTTGTTGTGTACAGGTCTGCATCTATTTGAGGAGTAATCCGTGGTTTAGAGGATCTGCTCGAGGATTTCCCATGATGCACTAAGCCTGTCCCCCTTCTTTCGTAATGCGTGTCACTAACGCGACTTCATCCACGTCGGGACCTGCTGCTGTGCATGAGGTCGACGCCCACTGACGACATTAATAATTACTGCCCACATCATTGCGGTCTGATTCCTCGACGCCCGTCGGCTCTGGTTGAACTTTAAACGTAAATATAATAAATATAATATATTAAATATAATATGTAACAGTGGGAGTGAAGACGTGTCGCCCCTCACCTGAACGGCGTGGGTTAATTCAGCCATGAGACTCTGGCGGAGCTTCTCGTCACTGGGCATCCCGTGAAGGACGAAGTCCGGCACGTAGGTGGGACAGTAGCCTCCAAACAGAGACCGGCCAAAGTTGGCGATGCTGGGCTTCGAGAAGTTCTCCACCAACTTTGAGCTGGAAATGAAATGGAATAAAAAAAGACATTTGGCGTGCGAGCAGGAACTGAGACGAGTCTCTGAACCCAAGGCTGCGTCCTCCACTCACCCCGGGAACGGAACCAGCACTTCCTCCTGCCAGTCCTCCGTCTCCTCCGTCTCGCTGTCCCCCAGCGCGCTGTCTGAGCTCTCGTTGCGGGGAATCTCCCAGTCGTTGACGGGCGCCGCTTTCTGCTTTTGGTCCTCTTTGCTGTTGCCGCCGCCGCCGCCTGGAGGGGCGGGAACCACAAACAGGAGACCCTTGTCCTGCCCAGCGGGACCGTCCCTGCAGCAGCAGTTGTCAGATGAATCTGTAGACGCACACCTGCACCTCCTCTCGACACCGCCTTTCATGCCGGGCCCTCCCTCTCCACTGTCTGCACCGAAACAGAGACTCAGACCCGGTTGACGCCCTGGGGTCTGAAAGCCGTGGCCCTCGGAGTCACCGGGCTGACGGACCCCCGAGGGGTCCAGCATGTCTTTGTGCAGATTGTCCGCGGCCTGCTGTCGTTTGGCCAGGTCGTCTATAGTCCTGGTCTCCACGGGGTTCTCCAGGCTGAAATACTCGTCAAAGTCATCCATGCAGTTTGGGCTCCACTTGGGCATCTTACTGGAAACCCGCTGCAGCGCCGGAACCAGCTTGTTCTGACTGGTTTGGTCCTCTGGTGCGCCGGTCTTAGAATCGGCTCCTGTCTGCGGCGGTGGCGGCGTCTGAAGATGCTGCAGCAGCAGCTGCGGGTGAAGCAGCTGTTTGTCCTTGAGGTGTTTCTTCATGTCCTCCTCCACGTTCCTCCTGCGGCTCTCCGTGTCGGACTCCGGAGACATGGAGTCTCCGATGAGGAAGGTGACCTTTGGCTGCTCCCCTTCTGTTAAAGTCAGAGCCATCGGCCCGGTCACCATGTTTCCCATCCCCGGTACCGGCACCGCAGCCGCCACGCTTTTGTCCGGAGGCTTCTTCTCAAGAGGAATCCCCAACGACCGAGGCGCCGGCGCTCTTATGGGCGGGTTTCCCAGGCCTTCATCCGCCCCAAACTCTGACCCAGAGTGTGTTCCGTCTGTGGAGACAGGGGTCGAGGGCCGACTTGACGTGAGGGTGGTGGGCTTATCTGGGACGGGATGTTTCACGTCCCTCTTGGTCTCAGTTTCCAGCACATGGACCTGCTCTCTTGGCGAGGATGAGCCGACCTGCAGCACCGTCTCAAGCCGGGCCTCTGTGGCCAGCGGGCTGCTGGACTCCTTGTGCAGCTCGCCGGGTTCTGCTGCTTCCGTCTTGACGACGGGGTTGTTGCCCTGGCGATGTTCTGTCTGAAGCACACAGCTCCTGGACAGCTGACTCTCGCTGCTGTCGCCCTCCTCCTCCTCCTCATCTTCCTCATCTTCCTCCCTGGGTGTGTCCCCGGCGCCGTGCTCCAGCTCCGTGTCCGTGTAGGTGCTGCTCTGGAGGCTGTTGTCTGACCGGTAGCTGCAGTCCTCCGTCTCCGCCTGCTGGTTCTGAGCTGCCTGGGACAGGTAGTCCTCGCCGTGTTTGTGGACGGTGACCAGGACGTAGTCCGACTCCTCCACCTCTCCTTTCCTGAGGGAGGTGGTGATGAGGGAGCCGGGTATCACGATGGCCTCATCCTCGGCGCTGTCCAGCATGTGGGTCTCCAGCAGCTCGGAGCATCGGATGAAGTAGGTGAGGACATAGAGGAGTCTCTGGACCAGCTCCTGTCTGCGGCCCACCACCACCGTCCTCGACAGCCGCACCGGCGACCCGATGGACCCGTACAGGTCTCCTACACACACAGAGGAAAAAAACCATTAGATCAGTGTCCAGAACAGTTCTTCAGATGTAATTCTTTCACTTTTAACTTTTATATTCCTCGCGTCTCGCCTGGATCAGACAAAAAGTTGAATGGAAGCATGTGGTGAGAAGAAGTTTGCTAAAGTTTGTGTTGGTTTGTGTCTCCTTAAATGTCATAAGATGTAAATGTGGGAATTAAAGCAGCACCAGAACTGATCAGAACTCTGAGGTGCAGCTCCTGGCTGTGACCACTAGGTGTCATCAGGAGCTCTGAATAAATATTTCCTCATGTCACATGAGGTGAGGGAAAGGCTCCTTAACATTCTTATCACGCTAATCAGCCATAACATTATAACCACGCGTTTAATGTCTTGCTGAACCCCTTTCTGCTGCTAAAACAACATGGAGACATGGATTCAACCAGACCCCTCACAGGGAGCTGTGGTATCTGGCACCAAGGCTTCCCACAAATGCTCAACTGGATTAGGTAGGGGCAATCCGGAGGCCGAGTCAATATCTCGTTGTGTTCCTAAAACCATTTCCAGAGAGTGACATCATCCTGCTGAAAGAGGCCACAGCCATCAGGGAACACTGCGTCCATGAAGCGGTTCCCTTTGTCTGCACCAGTGTTTAGGCAGGCGGTCCAAGTAACATCCTCATGAATGGAAGGACTCCAGGTTTCCCAGAGCAACACACCACACCGTCTCACCTCGGGGAATACTTTCACAGGGTTCCCACTCTTGTCCTGAAATCGTTTTCCAGGACTTTCCTAGTGATGATCTAGCTGCTACAGTTTGACAGACAGGTCATGTCGCCATTCACTAATATGTCCTCCTGTGGTTAGGAGATTTGTCAGTGATTGACAGGTGCGACGTAAATAGAATCTGACTGATATATATCATCTTATGCTGTAATGAAATGAGGTTTGTGGACGAAGTTCCAGCTGAGACTAAAATACACATATCTTATTACACTCCTCAGGTACACACGGCCCTACTCACCGTGTGTGTGTGTGTGTGTGTGTGTGTGTGTGTGTTTGTGTGCATGCGTGAACCCCTCACCTAGCTGTGCCCAGAGGGGGTTGTAGGGATGCGTCTTTGCCAGCATGTCGACGCTCTTGGAGGAGTGTTTCTCCAGGAAGATCTTGATTGGGGGCTGCCCATTGGGCATGACGGTGGGCACCCAGGCCAGATGATTGGTCAAGATGGCTGTCAATAATGCCGGGAGGAATCTGGAATAACAGACGCGGGTTTGTCAAGGTGGCATAGAGGAGAAACCAAATATATACTTCCTGGCTGTTTGCATGGAGGTCAGAGGTCAGGTCATGTGTCCTCTTACGACATGGAAAATGTTGTATTTGGCTGAGCTGGACACCATAAATACATCCCGGGTTTTTCCACACACACACCAACACACACACACACACAACTATGATTCACTTCTCACTGCTGACCAAAACTTTGGACTTCCCTTCCCGTCTCATGACTCAGTCGGGTTCAGTCTCGTGTTCTAACGGAGACTTTGAGGACTACTGCAGTCACATCGGTCGTGGGAATAAGGAAGGGACGTCTCAGAAAAGACGTGATGCGACTGAGTATGATTGACGGTGAAACATCGATAAGAGGCGTGGTCGTGATCCGAGCCGCTGCCGGTGGAAATGAAGACTTAAAGTCAGAGGCAGCGCTTCTAAAGAAAGATTCTCTTTATGGAGACTTTAATAACATGTGGAACTCAATCGGACTAAAGTGTGAAGAGATATAGTTTTTAACAGCACACCTCAGTTTGTACTTTTTAAAAGTATTCTATCAGTAACGTGTGATGGAGATTTCTTCCTGTTTCCTCCGAGGAGATGAATAGAAAATGGCAACACATTCCAAGAGTGTGCGTCTTTAAGTGCAAGAAAGAGGGAGACAGAACATCGAGTGTGTGTGTGTGCGTGTGTGTGCTTGTGTGTGCGTGTGTGTTTGTGTGTGTGAGCCTCCTCTTGTTTCTCTGTTGAGGAAGTACAACAAACAAAAGATGTGGAAAATCTCTGCATGTGTGACATTTCTTCCCGTCAAAGAGCTGCTGTTCAGGTCCGACTCTTGTATCTGCTTCCCTGCAGGGATTCACCGAGGAAGTCCAGGAAAAGTTGGGTTTGCTGTGGCCCTAAAACCGTGAAAAGCTACTCATTCATGGGATACATGTGCGCTGGAGACTCGCTGTGATGAAAAGTTTTCCTTTAGAAAAACGACTGACGGCTGATCGGGTTTGAGTGCTGAGGTTTCAGAAACTCAACTGGTTCTTGGAGGCCTGCTCCATCAGCAGGCAGAGCTCCTTCATGAAGAGGCTGCAGAGCTGGTTCTTCTCCGACGCTCCGGACATCATGGTCAACCAGACGGGCTCGGCCACGCGGGGCATGGTGTAGAGGTCGCAGATGGTCATCCTGGAGTTGAGGGATGAAAGACGGAGAGGTCAGCGAATGAGAGAAGGAAGGAAAGAGACAGAGGACAGGGGGCGAACAGACCTGTTATTGTCTCTCGGGGTAAACAAGAGTTCTCAGTCCACAGAGCTTTGTTGTCTGTGCTGGGGTCACGGAAGACCCCTTGGTTGTGTGTGAGTTCGGAACAGTCCTACAAATTTTGCACAAACACAACGCTGTCTCTGTAAGTGTTCTTTATGGCTGGTTCAATGTGTGCGCGGCTCAGTCGGGGCGTTTGTCCAGAGAGGAGGACTGGAGTTTCCATGGAACGTGGGGCACTAGTGGGGGCAAGTCTCGGCTGGGGGCCAAGGTTCGACACAGGGGCAGAGGGGAATCTCTGCTTTCTGAGGAATGTGGAGAATCAGACAGTTTTTAGTCAGAGCTAAAATGAGGAGCTCAAAAATGTGCAGAGGAAAGGAAGCTTTTCTCCTCCTATCTGTTCCTTCAAAAACACATTTTACACCAGCAGAGGCAGCATCATTAGCCTTTATGAATATAATCAAGTATGATTAATTATGCAGCTGCTAACACTACAGGTGACTTTGTCTGATCGGACAAGAACCCTGGATTGTATGAAAGTATCGACTGGGTCTGAAAATGAGAAACATATTTTGCGATACTGCTGCAGCAAACAGTTCTTGCCCCTTCAGCAGCAGCAACAAGCCGTGGCGGTAACTCTTTTACCCCAGAACAAAAAAGCCAGACGCTGCAGCGAGAGGTTGGCGTCAACCAGAGCCGCTGTCAGTCTGCGCTCAGAAGCTGTCAGAGCCGTTTAGCCGTTTATCGGGGCGACGTATCGCAGCATCACATGAGCCAATGGGGCTTTATTCACCCCGGTGTTATGAACACGATCACTTATGCGTGGCCTTGTTTAATCCCCCCTTGACCCCGGTGGATCTGGTGTGCGTTTACCTTCTCAAATCCCCCCAGAAGAAAGACGTCCGAGGCCGGGCCAGCGCCAGCTGAGTGGGACATCCAGCAGCTGTTCGCCTGAACTTGAAAGAGTCGAGGCCGCGGTGAGAAATTCAACCGATGTGTCGGGAGGAAAATCAATATTTAAATGACCTCTCCATGGAGCGGCGCGGCGCGGCGTGCAGAAAGGCGTTACAATGACTCTGATGTTGTGATTGCAGTGGGAGGCATGATATTAACGGGTTTTTAATACAGCCGGTTCCCTTCATGCAGAAAATCTGTATCTCCTGCAGTTTGGACATTATAGGATAATACTTGGAGTGATGTGTGTGTGTGTATATATATATATATATATATATATATATATATGCAATCTCAAGTCTTTTGGCTGGTCCGATCTGATCCGGTATATTGTGCTGTAAACAATCTTAGTGGCTGACGTGTTTCGGGTTTCACTTATCATCTCACAGCGACACGCAAACGACCGCGTGAGCGAAATGTGATCCGGTTCAAAATAATTGTCGGTAGTAAAAAAAACAAAACCTGTTTGCAGCGGGTGGTTTTAACAGTTTGGCGTTTACAATGAGTTCACCACCTGGTGTCACAAGTCTGAAAAGTAAACAAGGTCTGGCCCGAGGGTTGGGCCCGAGGTTGGAAGCGATCACATGCCCACAAACTGAAACAGATTCAAGCGGCTGCAGTTTGTTGCTCAAAGAGACGGACAGGAGAACCTCTGCTGATGTAGGTGTGTTAGAATCTCTTGCTTGTGTTCTGACTGCAGACCCGAATGTGACCCCAATAAAGGCCGGTGTCACTTTTATGCACACATGCCTCTGCTAAGTGCACGGCTTATCCTTGCCTGCCCGGTGTGGTTCTGCGTGTGTCCGGCCTCCAACTGCGTCATCAAGCTGGGCAATTCTTCCCGTTTCCGTCTCTAATGTTCCATGAAGTCAAACTCCTCGGATGGCAAAGCCGCCGCCTGAAGGTGAGACGCAGCAGATGTGTTTGTCCTCAGCCGCCGCCTTCCTCCTGCTGGCAACCGCCTGCTATTTAGTATTCTGGTGCCGGTGGCCGGTGTCTGTGGTAGATTGGGTTGCCACTCAGCGGGCTTGGGTTGCTGTGGCCGACTGCCAGCAGACATATGACTGCGGCAATGACGGGACCTCGGACAGGAAGCCGCTTCCCAGGGTGCGTGTGTGTGTATGTCAGTGTTTGTGTGTGAGTGTGTGTCTGTGTGTCTGTCAGTGTTTGTGTGTGAGTGTGTGTATGTGCGTGTGTATGTCAGTGTGTGTGTGCGTCTGTGTTTGTGTGTGAGTGTGTGTCTGTGTGTATGTCAGTGTTTGTGTGTGTGTGTGTGTATGTGTGTGTGTGTTTGTATGTGTATGTCAGTGTGTGTGCGTGTGTATGTCTGTGTGTGTGTATGTCAGTGTGTGTGTGTGTCTGTGTGTGTGTGTATGTCTGTGTGTGTGTGTGTGAGTGTATGTCTGTGTGTATGTCAGCGTGTGTGTGTGTCTGTGTGTGTGTGTGCGTGTGTGTGTGTGTGTGTGTGTGTTGGGAGGACAGGTATGTGTGCTCACACTCACACACTCTTGTAAAATAAGTTTGTGTGATTTATGAGCACTAATAGAACATGCTGTCACACAGCGAGCCGTTGGTTTTCCACAGGCTGTCCAGTCCCTTTTCTCCAAAACGTTTTGTTTTGTTGGGCGGCCGTTTCCTCACCTGGTCGCATTCCTCAGTTACCCTTCATCCAACAACTTTGGTAACCAACAGCTGCAGATCAGAAATGCCCACCGAGACCTTTAGTTCTGGAGAACTCCGATCCGGTTGTCTACAAGTCCTCGTCAACGCCGCTCAGGTCTTTACTCTTGTCTGTTTGTCCTACTTAACACTTCAACTCTGAGGAACAACCTTCACCTGCTGCCAATATATCCCACCGCTGACAGGCGTCATATACAAACCATTCATTAGCAATCATCAATTAGCATCATGCTATCCTGACAGAATCCACAGTGAGCGTTCATGCATTAATTATCACCGCTGTGACACTTAAGCAGAGGGCCTCAGTAACCAGAGCAGCATCACAGAAACTCTTCACCTCAACTTCTACCTCCAGAACCCATCAGTCCACCTTCTGACACACGGATCCAGTTTATCAGTAAGTGTTACCTGTCTGAGTATATTTATCAAAGTACTGTATCATAAGTACATAATCAAGTCATGGAGTTTTTCCATTTTCAGTATTTGTCGTATCTCAGAGGCACGTGATGTCACTTTTACTCTGTTACATTCGTCTTAAGTCTTTAGTTAGGAGTTAGATTGTCTCAGTCAAGATTCCAACAAAGACGCCGTCTCATTTGGCTGCGAGGAGAAGAATGTTTATTGGTATCCGGGCCTCAGCAGCTGGTGAATGTCAGACATCATCGGTAAAAAGAAAACATTTTTACTGCCTGCTTGGAACCTTAAAATGATGCCGGATAAACCCACTAGATTTACAAAACTATGTTTTCAGAGAAAACGCTTCTCTGGTCATCAGAGCTTCCAGAACGTTGGTGTCGTAACACGAGTGACAGACGGTCGACCTACTTTAAGGAACATTCACAGTACCAGCGTTGTAATTCACTGTAAATACACAAGACTGGACCTCGGATGAAATGTGTGCTGAACTCATTTAAGGACCCAAACGAGGGAATTGTGTTTGGAAAGAAAAGTTAAAAGACATGAAGTGTGAAGGTGTGACTGGGATCCTCGTTCATCGGTGATGTGTGATGAACTCTGTTCCGTGTTCATCCCCCCCCCCTCCAGCCCAGCAGCTATTTATCTCTGCTCTCGGTCACACCTGCCTGCATTCCCTCACTACCAGGAAGCCAATTCTTGTAAAGCACACAATTTACAAATGTCCCGTGATGCGCAGTGAGCGCTGACAGACGGGCTGAGCGATCCCTGCCGCCTGGATTTAAGCAACAGGTGGATATTAAGTGACGTAAAGAGCAGACCCATATTTAAGCACAGAATCCGGTTCCTGGCAACAGATCGTATAATGTCAGTGGTTGCTGTGTACCCAGGGGGAGAGTGATTGTTTGGTCAAAGTAAACAGAAAGTGAATAAGGTGCTGTTGTTTCTCCCAGCTGCCACCGTTCTGGTCCCAGGGGAAAACATACTGATGTCGTTTATCGTACGTTACTGCATTAACTTGCTTTTGGCCCGCCATCGTTGGGATAAAAAACAAAATCCGGCATGTTATGGGATTTCTAACCAAACCTCCATATTGGTCATTTTGCTGCTCGTACCCTCGGGAGCAAACATGTGAGATTGTTTGTTTGGTAAGTGTGAGTGAACGCGAGTGTTTGTAGATTCACCTGAACTCGTTGAGTCCGTCCACCATCCGGCTGTAAGCCAATGCCCTCTGACTGGCATCAGCTGACCGTCGACTCATCTTCATGGCCTTGGAAGTGACACAACACAAACACCCTTTAATGAGATATTTGGCTCTCAAGCTGACAAATAAAGCTGCAGGAAGCGTGGAGCCTGGATTATGTGAGGGAGGGGAGCGGGGAACGGGGGGGGGGGGGGAACATAGAGGGTAAAGATTGCAGTCATCCACAGCTGCGACTGTGCCAACAATAGAAGTCAGGCAGCACAACCGCAGATATAAACGGTATGAGCATTGCCCGGTAAGTTGGGCTCATTACCAGTGCAATAGCTGTAAGGTTTATGTGTGGGACTGTTCATGTGTCGCTGCTGAAAGGACGCCGCTGACAGGTTCATCTCCACCTGTCACTCAGGGAAGTCATCAGTACAAAGGCAGGAAAAAGCATCACTGTCTCTTATATTCACCTGTTCGATGGCGCTCTTTAGTTTGTTCATGTGGCTTTCAAACAGGGGGAAGTGGGAGAAAAAGAAATCCTGGAAGCGACTGTTCTCCTCCGCGTTGGGGGAAAGCATGAAGATGACCCCGATGGCAATTTTTTTCTTCCAAGCCACGGCGAGGTTTGGTCCGCCGCTTTCATCCGACATGTTGAAGCTCTCCTCAACCGACCTGGGGGGGACGGGAAACACGGGAGTCAGGCTGGATACCAGCTCCAAAAAGGACTGAAATATACGTGAAGCTGCACAAATTGGCACAGCTTCAGATCGTAGTAGTGTTTCAGTTTATTTAGTAAGCAGGGCATTACTGTCCACTATTGCTTTGATCCTACGTGGAGATATTTTGCGTATTGCAAATTTGCATATAATAGTGCAGATTTTTACTTTATTTATTCATTAAGCAAAATCCGGTACTGACTAGAGGTGACCCGATCGATCGGAACAAGAAACTCAATCTCACACTTTGAAGTAACCCTAGAAACACCGCAAGTTTAGCCGCTAGTGTTAGCAAAGCCGCTAAGGCTAGCAGGAGCTCAGAGCCAGCACTTCAAAATGTCACACAATTGGTTTAAAGACGGACTACATTAATGGTACCGGCGAGGGATGAAGAAGATGCTGTTTGTCGTGGATAGTTGCAGCCGTCAGGCTAATAATGTCTGATCGGAAAAGAAAATTGCAAATCGATGCACCTCTAGTACCGACTGAAGGCAAAAGTCAAACAAAAGTTTTTCCCACGGCGGCCCGCAGGATTCCGATAAAGTACCTGCAGAATAAACTAAAGCCAGTCAGAAAACCTAAGGACTCGGACCGAGAGGAACTGTTTAGATGTGTGAAGATGTGTGAAGATGTGTGAAGATGTTTGAAGATGTGTGAAGATGTGTGAAGATGTGTGAAGATGTGTGAAGATGTGTGAAGATGTTTGAAGATGTGTGAAGATGTGTGAAGATGTTTGAAGATGTTTGAAGATGTGTGAAGATGTTTGAAGATGTTTGAAGATGTGTGAAGATGTGTGAAGATGTGTGAAGATGTTTGAAGATGTGTGAAGATGTTTGAAGATGTGTGAAGATGTGTGAAGGTGTGTGAAGATGTGTGAAGATGTGTGAAGATGTGTGAAGATGTGTGAAGATGTGTGAAGATGTTTGAAGATGTTTGAAGATGTGTGAAGATGTGTGAAGATGTGTGAAGATGTTTGAAGATGTTTGAAGATGTGTGAAGATGTTTGAAGGTGTGTGAAGGTGTGTGAAGATGTGTGAAGATGTGTGAAGATGTGTGAAGATGTGTGAAGATGTGTGAAGATGTGTGAAGATGTTTGAAGATGTGTGAAGATGTTTGAAGATGTGCTCGTGTGCGCTTTGTCTCACCAACGGGGGAAGACGCCGTTTTCCAGACTGGTGGTTTGACTGCGAAGCCATCGGCGCTGGTAGCTGGACGCACAGCTGCTGGTCAGGGAGGAGCCGGGAGACGGGAAGGGAGTGATGAGCAGGCTGCTCAGAGACGCTGATGTGGGAACGGAGAGGAAGATCGGTGGTTGAACCAGAAGAGGATGGAGTGTGAGAGAAGAACAGGTTAATCATTCTGAGTCAGACGCTGGACACACACCGCTTCTACTGAGAGAAATAACTTGAAGAGGGTAAAGGAATTAAGCACACCTCCCACCTTTCATAAATCTCACTACTGATAGTTTGATGTCAGATTTAATGTCAGCCGGCTGGCGGTCACAGGTCACATGTCACATCGCGGTCACATGTTTCCATTGTTTGATATCGTGGCTTTACGCCAGGCTGGCATGATAATGACCAGCAGCCCGCTTAACTAGAGAATACGAGCCTGATCACCGGGTTATTTACGGCAGCAGCAGGATCAATGATCACATGAACCAGTGTGTGTGTGTGAGTGTGTGTGTGTGTGTGTGAGTGTGTGTCTGTGTGTGTGTCTGTGTGTGTGTGAGTGGCGAGATAAAGAGAGTAAAGACATGAGAGATTAAACTCACAAGGTGAGTGCCTGATTGTGAGTGAGGAGGAATAGAGCGACCTCAGGCTCAACCCCTATGTGGGGGGGTGGGGGGGTGGAGAGAGATGAGAGGACGCGGCTTGAATTAGAATCTCGTTTAATAGTAGCAGGTTTGAGCGCCGCTATATTTAATCTTCTGCATGTGACCCGGGTTTGAGCAGAAAGCACAATTCCGCTCATACCAGTCATGCCAGCAAGACATGCTGGTGTTTGTAGAGGGGGTGGGGTGGGGGGGTCAGTGCATGGGGAACCAGGGGTCATATTCCATGGCACAAGGTATTTTACTGGACCCCTGAGGCCCTGTAAAAAAAACTTCATAACATCTACAAACTATCCATCACCCATTTTCTGTGGGCCGACATACTTCAGACGTTCTTCAGAGGGTTTGGAGAGGAGGGGGAGAAATAACGTCTTTCAGCCTCCATCCATCCCCTCCCTCTCCTTACGCCCTCCAGTCAGCCTGGAGCGGGAGGACCCCACGTGTCGTCTGAATGAATGGAAAACCGTGTGCATCAGCGTGCCACACAAGTGAAGCGGCAGCTGAAGCAGCAGAGGTTAAAGTCTCTTGACCTTGAGCGGTGACGCCGACACTGGCCGTCCGTTATTATCCAGGTAGGACCTCACCGGCGGCATCAGTGAAAACGCTGGGCCACGTGCGAGGAGTAAGAGACAAGAGGCTCCAAAAGCCTAACAAGTCAAGTCATTTCCTCATTTATTAATCCTTTCACCTCCATCGTCGGTCAGAAAGAGTAAACGTGAAGCTCGATCAAAGCTCGTGTCCGAACGCTGTGTGGGAATGTGGGTCAATCCGGGCTTTGCCTCCTACTCTCATTAACTCACCTGATCTGGCGATGCCGCTGTCCCTCTCGTCGTAGAGCCCCCGGCCCGGCATGTCCATGGGATGACTGTGGCCTGGAGAGAGAGAGAAGGGAGACGGAGAGAGAGAGAGAGAGAGAGAGGGTGAAGGTTGGGTTAAGGGTCGAGGGAGAAGAATTCCACAGTAGATGGATGACAGAGAGGAAGTGAGAAGGAAAGAGGCAGAAGACATGAAATGAGGTGGATTGCAGACAACAGAGGATGGAATCTTTAAGTAGAGCACCAGGCATGCTGATGATGCTCCACTGATCTGAGGAGCTGCTCACGGCTCTACCATCTAAAAGCAGACATTCCCTTTGGACGCCTCTACATTCATTACTGACCACCGCAAAAGAAAACCTAATCGTCACATAAGAAATGCAGCATTTGTTCACCACATACAAACCAGGAGAAACTTCTCTTGTTCGACGTGAGCTACCGGTCTACAACCACGTACAGGTGAAGAAGTACACCTCCTGGAAATAGCTTTAATATTTTGTTTAACAGAGTAAAAAAGGACTCGCTGCTTATTCCTAACGACTGTGGCGCCATCGGCTGCGATCCACATAAATCCTACATGTGGGTTTGACCCAACACCAAACACACGCAGGACGAATCTTCTACTGTGAAATCAGGAGACACTCTGGGTTAAAAGGGGAAACGTGTCAACGCGTTCGATGTACAGCAGAGAAGATTAATGAGCAAGTCCACGCCAGCTTCTTTAGCAAAGCGTGTGTGTGTGTGTATGTGTGTGTGTGTGGGGGGCACAGTGAACTTTATGAACATACCAACATTGCGTAACTGACAGAGCTACATGCCATACCAACGTAAGGCCGCCCTGAACGGAATTGTAGGTGTGACACACTTTTTACTACAGCAAGGGCATATGTTTACATCCCTGTGAGAGGGGGTGGGGGGGTTGTGTGGTGGTGGGGGGAGGAATCATTTGAACCTTCTGTCCTCTGTCTTATCTCTGATAATGTGATGAAGATTGATGAAAGGAATTTGAGTGGTCACTAAAAAAAAAGAAGTTTGTTTCCTCCCTCTGCATCGACTTACGAAAAAAAAAAATGTTTTTATTTGTATTATTATTTTGCGATATATGCTGCACATCTTTATCCACTACTGTAATTGCTGCAATTTTCCACAACAAAAAGCTTGATATTTGTCTGCCGGCTGAACAGCACTTTAAAATGTCTTGTATAGTTAATTTCTTTTTTTTATTCAATTACTAATCTATTTAGATTTATCTCTCAAACCCCGTTGTTGAAGGGAATATTTGTGTTTTACCGTGTCATCGCAGTTTTGTTGCGTTTCTGTCTGACGGGCGTGTTGCTGACAAATGAAGTCTTTTATGTCTAGATTTTTATTGAATTATTAAACATTGTTCTCTTTCGCCCAATCAGCTGCCTGATTGAAGCAGCTCCGCGGCGCTCAGCAACCTCTAAGAGGGTGCGACCGTCAACCTGTGGACAGAGACGCCACTGATTGTTTGCATGTGCGTTCAGGAACATTTACACCGCATCTTCAAAGGCTTATAAAATAAAAACAAAAACACAAAAGCTGACTAAACTCTAGCAGAATGTTCAAGACATTGTGACAGTGGATGGTTAAAACAAACTTAGCCTCAAGTCATTGCTCAAGCGTCATCACATCACATCACAAGACAAGCGAGGGTATGAGTAAAGAGCGCAGAGACGAGGAGGGGGAGGAGGAGGAGGAGCTGCAGAATCTTCCACTACGACTACAACCAGAAACACCAGTGAGGAAAGCATGCAAACTATGTCTGTATGTGTAACAAACCTGGGTCAGATAGCGCTGGCAGATATCTCATCTTTTTCTTTTCCTTTTTTTACTGTTTGTTTTTGCATAAAGGAGTTCGGGTATAATGAAACGTACTTCAGAAATAAAATCCTCTTCCTCGTACAGTTAAAGGTTTGTTGAGGTTGTATTTACTGGGAGTGTATTTGGAAATAAACACCAACATCTGTTTAATTTAAAGTTGCAGTTTACTTGGTTTGAGGTATTTCAGGTGATCCGGCACCAGAACCGTCTCAGTGAATGGATCCTGCAGCTTATATCTGACCCGGGTTAGGTTGCATGCCACAGCTACCACTTCCAGCGCAGGAATCACCACGCAGACATGCGGCCGCCGGGAGTCGCGGCTAGCGAGCTCTCCTCCTACCGCAACTACGACCTACACACACGCATGCAACTGGCGACCCGTACAAGAGCCGTGGCCAGTTTGAAACGCCAACCTGAAAATAAAGATGCGCTCTTGATGAGCCGCAGAGGGCCCTGTTCTGAGAAGGCCCGCCGAGGGCTGCAGAGCTGAGAAAATCCTGTGCGGCACAAAAGTAAAAAAAAAAATAAAAAAAACATGTGGAGGAATGAAAGGGAAGAAAAGGGAAGTGAGACAAAAAAAAAACATGAAACATAGTTAGGAGTAGCTTCTTTTTTTTTTTAGTCTGAAATGAAATAATGACCAGTTGGTCAGTTGGTCAGTAAGGCAGGCAGGAAGGTGGCATCGGTCACAGAAAACACAGCTTATCAGATGTGAAATAGTCCGTTGTCTTTTCTGTGAGGATGACAAGAGGACACTGACAGAAGGATAGAATTTGCCAACAGCTCTTTACATTCTTCTTTCTGTTAGGAAACTTCATACACAAAGCCAGACTTGCATGTGTGTTTATAATAGCTGCAACCATCGTTCAGCGGGGGAGGCCTATTTCTGATGAAATTGCCCGATCAGCCTCATTTGAGGCCGATTGCACGCGCCGTACACAGACACCGCGCACGAGCTGCCACGCCTCCAAACGTCTCACAAGTAAACCAGGAAACACAAAGCTCGCAATTTGTAACACCAGTAAGGAGAAAACGAAGGAATCTGTTCAACATAAAAAAAGTTTGTCCCAACAAACCTAATCACATACTTATAATTAATCGCCCCGAGGATACATAGGATACAGCAAGTTAAGCTTACGTTAGCAGAGCGGCTAACAATACTACAGCGGCTAACGCCAACAGGAGCTTACAACCAGCCAAAAACTCTGAAGTCCCTGAACAAAGCCAACACAGAACAAAGAACAAACTCAACGAGGCTTAAAAGTTCCTTCAGAGTAAGAGAACTTAAAATACATTACTCATTATTTTGATTTTTACACTCTAATGGGAAAAACAATCAGAGTGACGGAAATCGGTGTCGGCCGGTCAGACTTTACAATCGGTGATCTGCCAAGAAAATGTAAATCGTGCACCTCTAGTGTTTATATGAACAAGGGAACCAATCTGTGGTAAAAGAGTAGCTTAGGTAGCAGCAAAATGTCCTGAGGAGAATCGACTTTCACATTTACTGTACATGTTATTGACTGAAATCAGAGAGGCTGTGTTCATCCTGGGAGTGTTCATCAAGTAGATGGTTGAACCCTGGAAATGAGTCTGTGATTCAAAGTCACCCGTTCGACGGAATCGGATTTTGCTGCCAGGCTGTGAATCCTGGAGCCGCCACCAGCCGACGGGAGAGATCAAAGAAGATAACTCCTGAGTTAAGGAATCCCCCACGTTCGTCTACAAGGGACTTCATTCTGATGCACTTCAATAAAGACCAGGAACGTTTTCAAAGAACTGGAGACATATTGGGCTAATAAGGCTTGAAACAAATCCTATTTTAACTTCCTGAAGAGTCCGGCGCTTTGTCTGCTGGGACAAATATAATGGATGACCTCTGATATAAAGCCATCGTTAGTCACGGCAGAAACACGCGGAGTGTTTTATGAGATAATATTTAGTTCCGCTAAGTTGCTGTGAAAATATGTGCTTGAAAGGCCGGTTTGAAATTCCTCCATCTATTGAGAGGTTAACGCTGGGCACCGGCGAGGGAGAGCTGTTGGCAAAGTCTATCCGAGGCGGTTTGTATTCGTACGGGAACATGAAGGAGGGAGCTGGAGAGAAACAAACAGTTCTGCCAATCAACTTCTAGTATTTAAAACAAACAGATGAGGACATTCAAGTTGCATTTGTTCTAAAATTATAAATAACAGTCAAATATTTCTCCATGAAGCTGTCGGTAGGTTATTCTGAGAGGAAGTCAGAAGAGCCGTTACCGGGGCGACATAACAAACTGAACAACATGTATGAGTTGTGCATGCGCTACGACTTGTCTCCCACATGAACCGAGAGGAAGGCAGTGGGGAGGGGGGTTGTGGGTAATTCTGTTCTGTGGTTACCGATGCTTCCTAGGAGACTATTGGTCCCCGTGTTTTGATCGGGCCTTAGGGTGTTGCTGTCCTGCCCGATGAACTCCAGGCTGTCCTGCAACCTGCAGATGATGAAAGCATAAAACAGATAAATGTTTTTATTCTGATTTTAACAAACATACCCTTTGATTAATCATGTTGGACACAGATTAAATGTACATCGGGGGGGAAGCTCTGCTCAACTAAACAGCTGAACACAGACTGAGGAGCAGCAGAGGCTGGATCTCTGGTGGAGCAGGAGGAGACAGATCTCCGGAGAAGAGGAGTGGGAAAGATGAAGAGATCTGCGAGTGCCGACTTATGAAAGAAGTTGCGGCGGGCATCAGAGCGAGAAGCGACTGTGTGTGTTTCTTACGTGTTGAGGCTGCCGTACACGCTGCCTGCCGTCCGGGCGGTGAACACCTTACTCAGCATCAGCTGCGGTGGCGATCTGACACGATAACGCAGAGGACAAAGGTCGTCAGCAGGCGCGCTGACTTAGTGTAAGTCACTCTTTCACAGTCAACCTCATGGCCTCCTTGTTACACTTCAATCCTAAACCGCCCCTCTTGTCTCCTTCCCCTTCTCTCTCATTTTACTGTGTAGCTGAGCGAATGCAACTAAAACAATGACAACATCCACTAACAAATCTCACGCAGGAGTTGAAAGCGTATATCACGCCATCATTGGTGGCACAGATCTCCATATTAAATATATAAACTTAAGACCAAACTGTGTTACAGACGGAGAGCCAGAGAGGAATCTCCTCTCTTCCTACCTGATCTGGTGAATTTTTAACGTCGAGCCTTTGTAGCTCATGGCCACGGAGCCGAACATCATTTCTCCCAGCATTACCACATCGGAGGAACACCTCGAGCCCTGGTGAGGAAGAGCACATGTTTTTAGATATGCACTCCAGCTGGCCCTGGATGTTTCACAGACAATCGGGTTTTCTCTGCGTGCCTGCTTCACATGAGACCAACTGCAGAGGAGGATATAGTTACAATTTTGCATAAAACACTCAGATACACGTCACCTGGAAGCGAAGGCCCTGCTCCTTGTTTTCCTTCGTTTCAGAGGTGCAGGAGGAGGAGCTGTCCAGGGAACTGCTGCTGCCTCCCGTAGGGCGGAGCTGGCAGCATTTGCCGAACATTTTCACCTGGCCCTCAGAGCTCTATGGGCATAAGAAAAAAAAAATAGACCATTATATGCCAGATCTCATGAACACAGGCCGCCACAGCGGTTACAGCAAAAACAGGTTAATCCTGGAGGTGCGTCGGCCGATCCCGTGCTTCCACGGCTCCAAACATCTCACAAGTAAGAAAAAACGAAAACACAAATCTCGCAATTTATAACACCAGTAAGAATAAATTAAGCTGTGGAGGAAAAAACCCAAAAATGTTTTGCCCAGCAAACTTAATCACACACTTCAACTTGAATCGCCCCAAGGAACATAGCAAGTTTATACATACATACACACACACACACACACACACACACACACACACACACACACACACACACACACACACACACACACACACACACACACACACACACACACACACACACACACACACACACACACACACACACACACACACACACACACACACACATACATACATACATACATACATACATACATACATACATACATACATACATACATACATACATACATACATACATACATACATACATACTTTATTTTTTTTTACCAGTCCTGTCAATTATTTTTGGGGCCTTTCGCGTCACATCTACAAAAGTCTCATGATACATAGTTGGAGACTAAGCAGCTACATAACAAGGAAATAGCAAGTAATGCAACAACATTGAGCCAGCGCCCTCGTCTTCTTCGGATATGATCTTATCTAATGAATATTGTTGAATCAACAGAGACATAAACACAGAAAACTCTCAACGTGTGAAAATATTCGCATTTACTTCACTGATTCCCCAACATTGTAAGAAATAACCCTACACCCATAAAGATTACACTCCTGTGTAACATGGAGGAAGATGAATTGCTTCGGTTAGAACTGAAGCTATAAACCCTGAGGCCCTCGGGTAAACAGCAAACTAAAAGCAATGGGAGCTCAATCAGCTTGTGTCATGTGCCTTCTCCACTTGGCAGACGATTCAAGAGGAATGCGTTTGGGAGGGTGGGGAGCAGAGGACACAGAGAATGCACACACCCTTTGTGTGTGTGTGTGTGTGCGTGTGTGTGTGTGTGTGTGTGTGTGTGTGCGCGTGTGTGTGTGTGTGTGTGTGTGGCGAGGCTGTTGTAATGGCTCATTCGAGACCACCGTCGCTGAGGACGTAAGAGAAACAGAACCAAGAAGAAAACAGGGAGGAAGGCAGAAAGTGACCAAAAACAGGCGGGAGGGGAAAGACTGTGAAGGACTGTGAAGGATTGTGAAGTCCAGAACGCAGACGTGTTCACAAGGGGTTGTTTACATTCTTCATTCTCCTCTCATTAGTAGGAGACATTCTGTCAGACGTGCACACGGACGTATTCATGCTCATGAAGGCAAGGTGAGAGTGTGTGTTCAGAGTGTGTGTTCAGAGTGTGTGTTCAGAGTGTGTGTTCAGAGTGTGTACATGGGTGTGTATCTGCTGCAGTGCAGTGTGAGGTGTGTACACCAAGGCCAGCAGCATGTGACCGTAAGCATATGACTCTTTCAGGAACTCGTGATCGAGCAGAACTGCAATCATCACCCCCCCTCCCCCTCCTCCTCCCTCCACCAATTCAACTTCATTCCTTTCCATTTCCTGCTACTTTCTGCCTCTCTTTTCATGCTGGATTGTTTCCTGGACCAGAATTCTCTTCTATTTCTTCCTCTTTACATTTCATTCTTTTCCCAACTCTCCCCCACAACCCACTATTCTTCATTCTCAACTCTCACCTGAACTTTTTTGCATCTTTTCCATCCTTGTTTCTCTTATCCTAATTCTCTCTGAACCTCCTCTTGTCTCCCCCCCCCCCTGCATTTGATCTTTCTAAAATAAATCCCTCCGAGTGGACAGAAAAACGAGAGCAACCGAATGAGAACCCATAAATCAATCACAATAACCCGTTCAAACTGAGGGGCTCCATTAACCAACATGATGAGCTGAGAAAGATGACCAAACAGACGGTAAACAACCAGGCAGTCATGTGACACCGGTCCTACGTGTCTGTCTGCATCCGTATGATGGCAGGGTTATGGATATGATCATGAGCAGACCTGGGGCCTTAGACATGAACATGGCAGGTGCACAAAAGAAAGAAAGCTCCACCTTCAATTTAAACAATTGGAATTGTAAAAAAAAGAAAAAAAAGAAGAAGTTTGTTAAGAGTTAATTTGCATAAATCGATAAAAAGCCGATCTCAGCATGTGCTTCATCCTCACTGGATGTTATTGAACTTTTTTTCCCCCATTTAAATAAAGAGGTAAACATTCGGATAAACAGCATTGAGAGATCGGAAACCTCCGTCAGGCTTTGTTTTTTCCGGTTCTCGCTGGTTTTTGAAGTTTTGTCTGATGCCCTTTATGTTTATTATTATTATAATAACATGTTCATGGGGAAGAAGAACTCACACCAGTAGCTTTTTCAGATTCCAAAATACTCCAGTCCTAATAGGCGCATGATGAGACACAGCGGCGGATAACACGCTGTTGGAGGACGTGACGAATGGAAAAACAAACTCTTTGATCATTTAAATGATTTAATCAACTGTGTCTCTTTACTTGTGCCCAGAGGCGTCTGCGAGGGCGCCGCTGCTCCAAGAGGGCGGGGAAAGACAAACTATTTTGTGAATGAGTTTCCTCTTGTTTTGAAAATGGAGCCCTAGTTGTTGTTTTTTTACATTAACAGGTTTGTTTGTTTAATGTGACTTGAATGTATTTGGTTTACACAAAGGATTATAAATGACATGCTGTTGTACTGTGCACCTCAGACCTCACCTGTGTCTCCCATCAACACTCCAGTCAAGAGGGATTTCCTATTAAAGCCCGCCTAAAGGGGAGCGGGGGTTCCTGTGTCCTCCTTCCCCGGCCCCCCACGGCACAGACGCCGTAATTTAATAAATGTTTTTCTGACATTTTTTCTATTTATTCTAATATGACAAGGATGACAGGTGTGGGCGTCGTCACAATTCAGGGAAAAGAATGTTTTAATGACAACAGAATAAGACGTCGCAGGGAAGGGTCTTCATCGCAGCATTATAGCAAAGCAGCGAGAGAGAAAAACAAAGACACTTGGGAAGACGAAAAATAAAGCATACCTGGAGCTGAAGAACGATTCTGAGCAAAGCGAGACTAGGAGAGAGTAAACAGAGACCCAAAGCGAGACTAGGAGAGAGTAAACAGAGACCCAAAGCGAGACTAGGAGAGAGTTTACAGAGACCCAAAGCGAGACTAGGAGAGAGTAAACAGAGACCCACATAGATACCAGTTATGAGAATAGGAGGAAAGTGGAAAGAGAGCAGAGACGGACCATCCAGTCAGAAAGAATGACGGACGGATGGTTGTCATGCCAGGATGAAGGAACACAGGTGGACTGTCACCTGAGACTATTATCGTTAAAGATTATAGCACCAGAACAATGTGTTTGGGCTCAAACAGGAACACAACACAGCCGCTCAATGAATAGAATGGGCACGTCATTCCAATTTAAAAGGGCCGATGACAGAGATGTTTGTTTACAGGAAAGAAAAAAAAGGAAAAGAAATCAGGTGACAAGCAAATGTGGGCGAGGCTGTACACCCAATGATAGTAGAGAAACCACATAATTAGTGTGTTTAAAACTATTGTTACAACACACCCTGTCTGCAATGCCGGAACCAAACCCCTGTCACGGTCATGTTGGCATGGTGTGTGTTCACCATTAATCAACAGTGGCTCCTGTAACCACCGCGGGACACAAAGACAGCACTTTGACAGGGAGAGATAGTTGGGCGAGTTACAGCCGGAAAAGGTGACAAGTTATTTGTAGAGTGGACCTTTTATTTTTTGTTACAGAATGAAAAACAAACCTGGAATGGGACTAACCTACTTGTAGTCAAATCCCATTATTCATTCACTAGAGACGTCTTAAAATAATGATGAAGAGGCTGGGCGTCCTGCAGGTTTGAGGTACACTCCTACTCCTAAAGTATCACTCCTACAGTATCACTCCTACAGTATCACTCCTACAGTATCAGTCGCTAGTCTCCGCTTTGATCATACCAAATATCAAAATTTTGTGTATTTAAGTGACTGACCTCGGGAAGTATAATAAACAGGATGGACGGTCTCCTGATCCAGTTGACCTCTGATACTACCACAAACACGGACAGGCAGTGTCTTTTCTACAGCACCAAGAAAGCTCTCGTGAAATGATGCATTAAACGGTAAACTCACTGTGATGGACGTTTCCTCTGTGCCCCTCTTCTTGGCATTGGAGTCGAAGAGGACATTTCTGCCGCGCCTCTCGCAGTCCTGATAGACTATCAGCCTGATCTGACTGGGGTCCAACTGGGGGATTGGCCAGCTTAAAAAAAAAAAGGGGGAGAAAAGTGTAACAAACATGGTGAAGAAATAGGCAGATGGGCAAATAGAAGGTGTGAGAAATGAATTCACTTAATACAAATAAATGGATCAGAGATCAGTCCGATGAAACCAAGAAGAAGAATATGAATATGTACAACCTCACACCGAGTTAAATCACACTCTTTTGACTTAACATTGTCAAACCTTACCAAGAGGGAAATAGACTCCATGAAAAAGTACAGGAGCAAAGGTGCACCCATCATTCGGCCGGCGCTTGCAGGCTTAGTTTGATGTGTCAGCAAAGTATCCACGTATCTATTACTACAAAACAGCCTAAAAGTTGAAATGACGTACCAAGATATTTAGAAAAACTGTCAAAGAATCATCAGTGTCACTCACTGTAGCTACCGTTCATCCATCTCATACCTAAAACAGTGGGGAGTAACAAACCCACGCCAAGATGACCTGACATAAACCCCGACAGATTTACAGCCCAACCATGAAGCAGCTACTCAAGAAAGAAAATCTGCCAGCACTGAACTTGCAGCTCATCCCTACTGTACATTCCTAAATTTCACTGAAGCTTCCTTCCATGAGTAGAACCACGGCTAAAGCTTTTCTCCCAAATAAAGAACTTGAAGAAGTTGTGAATACGTAAGAAAACGGTTGTTCATTGTGAGATTTTTGTGTACTTTTTGCTAATATTAGAGATACGCGATATATTCAATACCAACAAATGAACGACCAGATAATTTAAGGTTCCCATTACGTGTCAGCCGATGACGAACTTTGATCCAATTAACAAATCTGAAGATCAAAGCTAAACAGGAACAGGATATATTATGTCTGATCTACACTCTGATAGAGGCTTATTTAACATTTCTGTAACTTCCCAGAGATGAATATCAAACTAAAGACAGAGTTTGTTCACATTATTCTTAAAAACATGTTTGCAACAAATTCTTGGCAGAGAAAGCCAAAGATGTTTCAGCTTTTGGCTGTTCAAGTTGGCACAAACTGCCATCAATCAACTCAAGAGCAGTCATTATAAAATAATATAGCTTATGTTTTGGGTGTTTATTTCCTATGTTACTTAAGCGTCGGACAGTTAAGTGATGGGTTCTGGGGGTGTTGTTACATACACTGTGGTTTCGTTCATTTTATGAAATATAGTGAAGGATGTTGCACAGTTGACTCTGGCTGTGGGTACAAGGGCGGCTTCTTGGTGCTCTGGCAGTCAACCCTGCTTTTTTGGAAAATGTCTCCTGGTTGATTTAGTTGGTGCTATAAATATGATATTGAACTGGGCCGACAAATAAACAGTCGAGCATTTCAGTCTGATCTGACGGATAAATGGGTCAGGCAGATGGACATCAGTTGGTTCTAATTATAGGATTTATTGGGGAGCCGGGAGGCTCCCGAAACACAAGTGTTTGTAGTGAATGGGTTGGCAGGGAGGGCTGGAAAGGTACAGCTAAGTCCATTTCACTCATAAACAAAATAGCAGAGTGACGCCCACATTCAAAAGTTCATTTAAATTCTTCGTCAGTGAGTCTGGATGAGCTGGAGTGGGGGGTTGGGTTATATATATATATATATATATATATATATATATATATATATATATATATATATATATATATATATATAGCTACTATGTTGCCAATGAGCTGTAATGTTGGTTAATACATTGTAAATATGTCAAGATGTATTTTTATTGGGTCAATATTCGATAAGAAACAAGCTAATCTCATTAGAAGTACAAAACCTTCTGAAATGGCCTCCAAGTTTCCACCACTACTATGACATTAGATCCTAAAGTCCATGCAGGAAATGTTAAACTGTTAAAAGTGATGTCTGGTATCATAGTCGTTTTTGTAACACCACTTCTGCTCCCGTTGTCTTAGACTCAGCAGGCAGAATCCAGACCCGTGTTCAGAGTCATACTCCTTTCCTGTCTTCTATTAGTTAGCATCACAAACTCCATCGGTTCTTTGGGTTCCTATAGGCCCAGACATTTAATAAGAAGGAACGTTTTATCATGATACAGAATCATCTTCAGTTTACTCCTCCTAGCTTCTATCTTGGGGGAAACTGAACCCCTTACCCAGTAATAAAAGGGTGAGATAATGCATGACTGGCTGACATAATGCCATCGAATTGCATTGTGTGGGTTTAGGACCACCTAATGGATGTGTGTGTATGATGAGAAGCATAGTGACTGTTTTAAGTTGTCATATATCTCGTTGTAATCGGTCTGCTGCCGTTGATCTTGCTTGTCACACACAGCACAATTACGCACTGCCAACCCAGAGGTGAAAACAATTAAGTTCTATTAAATAACTGTATTGGGGGAAGGTGCTTCACTGGATAAGTACCGGGCATCTAACCAACAAAGACTTCTGGAGATTATTGTTATGGCATTGTTTTTTGACGAAGTCTACATTTTATGTTCGGTCTATTTGTAACATGTTGTAGGAGTCTGTTGTAACATGTCCCTGTGGAAATTCTGAAAAGTATTGATGTGAGGTTGGCTGGGAGAGACTTATTGTGACTTTATTGTCAGAAAAGATGGCTGACTGAAGCCTAAAAGATTGTTTTGTGATACGAAAGCAAAAAAGAAGAGTACAGCGAAAATGCATTTATTTATTTTATAATCCACAGGTATTTTCTCCTAGTGTTTCAGTCCGTCTTTGCGCTTTGTGGTGCCAATACTTTTTATCTGGTCAGAGTACGAGGTGTCATGCTTCCGCTTGATACACCATTCAATAGTTTTGATTTCATGAGAAAGATAACTTACCTTAATAGTCCTTTTTGCAACCAATGATGACTAGTATAAACATCTGTCACGCCAATATATGCCGATCAAATAGAATTGTCAATTATCAGTGTTCTCGGGGGTTGTGTTATTGCGTTCATTTTGTTTATGTGCAACTATTGCTTCACTAAAATAATGTGTCGTTTTCACACCAGTCCAGGGAATATCTGCTTAATTTGACACCAGGTTGAGAGAGAGAGAGAGAGAGAGAGATCAGTAATGGGCATTGTCTGGGACAGAAAACTAAAACATCGGAAAAAACCCACAGAACCTTTTAAGAGAATCCGTAAAGAGTGAAAACTGTTCCTAAAGTAATGTGAAGAAACAGCCTGAGTGAGACAGGTTTCATCGCAGTAGCAGCAGTAAAAGAACAGAGAAAGAACAAAAGCTGGGATCAACTGGAGAAACTAAGGGCAAGAGAATGAAGCTAGCATTGGAGACCGATGGAGGGAAAAGCGGGAAAACAGACTTGCTAATACAAAGAAGATAAAACGAATGGGAAAGGCAAAAGCATTTGCAAAAGAAAGACATTTGAAGGAGAGGTGAAGCGAAAGCAAAGGAGGAAGCATCCCATCAATGAGCTTGTGATAGTCACGGCATTTACAGAGGAACAGAGTCATTCATAAAAGTAGCACATGACTTCATGTTCGACCTTCCTTCACCTCTCTTCTGTGAGCCTTAAATAACTAAAATAATACTCTAACCTACAAACTTACATGCACATATTTCCTCAAACAACCTGTTGATCCAGCATGAAAGCCTCTGGCAGTTTAGGTTACACCTAAACAGGACGGACGCGGACTCCTTCTAACCACTGCGACACTTTGCCAACCTCCTCAACAAAACTAATATAGATATGTCAAAACAGAAACTCCTTGACATACGGCGCCAAACCAAGTCACAATATGGTACACTGTTGTTTGTTTAAGTACAAACAAACATTCTTCGTGGTACAACATTGACCTCAGATGATCAAATCAATCTTTGTCACCATCACAATGCCCGACACTTAAAACAACGACCAGCTGAAAACCGCCCGGGGTCCCCCGTTTGGGGACAGAAAGAAAACTTCAAACACTAACTGTTTTCAGACCTCCTCTGACTGACACCAGTGTGCCCACCGGGATGCACATATGCCTGCTTAAATATTACAGACTCCTACCTGGGTATCATTGTGTGCCTGCCAGTCTTTCCCGGGCCCTCTCCCCTTCTCTCCCCTTCTCTCCCCTTCTCTCCTCTCCTCTCCTCTCTAAGCCAAAGCAGGGTCTAAGAATAGCGGTGAACTAAATTCACACAACAACATGAGACTGTCAGGTGATCTCAGGAGCTCAGTGTGTGCTGGACGGCACAGAGGCAGCGACAGCAGTGAGCTGCCGCTGCCTGAACGCCAGGAAACACCGTGATAAGAGAATGAGAGGGGGGGATTTGTTATTCTGCGTCCTTTCTTAATCCCACTCTATTCGTCCCCCCGTCTATTGTGTCGGCTATCCCCCTCTCTCAATCTTTCCCAAACAAGCTGTCCTGTTGAAGTATTTACAGGAACAAAATGAGGAGAGAGAGAGAGAGAGAGAGAGAGAGAGAGAGAGAGAGAGAGAGAGAGAGAGAGATAGTGAGCGAGTGAGTGAGTGAGTGAGTGAGTGAGTGAGTGAGTGAGTGAGTGAGTGAGTGAGTGGGTGAGTGAGTGAGTGAGTGGGTGAGAGACAGAGCTATGGAATGGGCCAAAGGAACAACCCTTCACACCTTCAGATGTTCAGATATGGGTGGGACGTTTTTGAAGCACCAGTTGTCCACTGGAGAGAACAAGGTGCTGAACTGCCACACCTGAAGTCAAAGAACGAGACAGGAGAGAGACAGAGACAGAGAGAGAGAGAAAGAGAGAGGGAGAGAGACGGAGAGAAACAGAGAGAGAGAGAGACAGAGAGAGAGAGACAGAGAGAGAGACAGAGAGAGAGAGACAGAGACAGAGAGACAGAGACAGAGAGACAGAGAGAGAGAGAGACAGAGAGAGAGAGACAGAGAGAGGAGGGAAACAAGCAATCACTCTCTAATAAGAGAGAGCTTCCCAGGTATCGATTCCTGTTTTGTTGCTGAACTTTAATTCTGGGTCAGGTCTTGGGTTTTTATGCAGATGCATCATGTTCAGATTATAGACAGTCGAGAAATTTGTCATTCTATTTCCGTTAATTGAAAATATAATGAAAACTAAGCATAAACTCCCAAAAAGTGTTGTATAAGCAATCCCCTTAAATGTGAAGGTATGTCAGAAAAAAAATAATGTTTTATAAAAAAGAACCCTTTGTGACTAAATAATAAATAGTTAGTATTGAAATAATAAAAATTTGCATAAATACTGTTTGAAATATAAGATAGATGTCCGTGAGTCGATTCATATACGGCCAATTTTAGACCAAATCAGACCTTTTCCTGGCAGTTATGTAGCAAATTCTTGGGTATTTGTTTCTGCATGTAACGTCACAGTTTGTGTGCGTGTGTCTGTGTGTGTGTGTGTGTATTGAGTGCGTGCGTTTATGTATGTACAGTTAATATGTGTGACTATAAAGTAATTATATTATGACTGTTGGTTGATGCTGTTCACCACAACCATAAACAATCGGGGTAACGGTTTTCTAAACACTCCACACCTTATCTCCCATGATGGGTTCGCGGAAAGATTTTAAACAGTGGTGCTATAGAACATTCAAGATTGATAAACAATTCCAGGAGGTAAAAGAAAAAGGAATCACTCACTCTGACATATAATATAAAGACTGAAAAAAGGAGAGGCTTCCATAACTGATCCTGGCCGGACGTGTAAACCAATAAAGGATAGAGAAATGCTATCAGACTTCTCCGTCTACTCCCTGATCCCACAGACCTCCCTCTCTCGCCACAACCCCTGAAACATCTGCAGACTGTTTACGGCGCTCTATAACAGATGTCTCTGGTAGTTTGTAATATTTCTGAGAGCCGTACTCCACCAGTTATAAGCATGGCTACATTACTAGCAGCACTTCATCACCTCTGCAAGTGATGACTGCCGACATGACCCGCCACGACAGAACGCTGCAGAGAAACTCCGACAGAACTATATCTCATTCGGCTTAAACTTATTTACATAGCGACGGTGTGTGTGGTTATACGTTTCACACATCCGTCCCTGCACCTCGCCGACTACATGATGCATCACATGCTAAATTCTATTCATTAAGACACAATAAGACACGTCTGAGTAAAGTGCAAGCTTTTGTGCAGTCATGCTGCATTCCTTCGATGGAAGTACATCACTGCTTATAGATATGGACCCCCAATGCGACAGAGAAGAAAAAGCAATCATCACCTAATCTTTCCCAGCTCTGGCCTTATAAAGCACTTTCTCTGGTCTTAGGTCTGCCTCATGGGAAAAGTTGCATGACGAGGCTGGTGTGTAAGGGTCAGGCAACACTCAGAGAGAGGGAACTGGCATTTTCTGTCGCAGACAACATCAAGTTCTTCTCCAGCTAAACTCTTTTTGACAACAAGACGGCAAGTTTGCCCACGTGACCGGAGCCGCACCTGACTACCTGCATAGTTGCTGGTGCCTCGACTGAACGTGGCAAAAACAAACTTAAAGCTGTTTGTAAAGCAATAAGAATGGAGTGAAGAAAGTTTGAGGAAGTGTTCATATTTGGGGGGGTTGCTTCGTGTCCTTTGCAGATCCTGACTTGAGTTACACCTCCATACAAGATGTCTTTACACTGTGTGTGCATCATCTGATGACTCTTTGTACGCTGGAGCCCATTTCTGTGCCACAACTCCTGAATAAGCAACCCATGACAGAAAGGGAGTGATGAAAGTGTGACTGTGTCTCACAAAAATCACATGACTGCATCACCAACTTGACAGGGGTGGTGACAGCTGTGTAGAAATCAGTGTTGACATAGTTCCCTTCGTTCGCCCTCAGAGTGGCACAACCGAAACAAGCGTTGCACCTCAAAAGCAACGTTCTGTTCTCTTTGCTCCATTTAGCGATTAAAAAAGCGTCATGTGACAGGCATTATTGGTTTCTCGGCATAAAGGCAAAGTGATCATGCTGTCAGCCAGCACATCCGGCCTCTGTCACCCCCCCTCCCCCACCCGGTCTCTACTCTGATTCTCTCTCTGGAGACTTTCAGGTTCCCAGCCGATGAACTAATCATGCTGCTTTCTGTCTGAGGACATTGGGCTGTTTGCCCTGAGTTGATAACACTTTGTGATTTACTAAATAAGGTCATGTGTAAATCGCAAATTGGTAATCTTAACTTCTAGGTGAAATAGGAAAGTCAACAAACATTCAGCATTGCATTGATGGGAGTAATCTTCACAGAGTACCAGAGACATCCTCCAGGTAGAAAAAGACACTCACAAACTCAAAATGTTGAGAGAAACGATGAGATTAAAAATATGAATATACACATCACACATCGACTAATGGAGTCTAAAGTATTGCAGGTGAGGCCTTGATTTGGGTTTGAGTTTGTTTTTCTCTTATGTGCTGTACCAACACCTATCGGCTAGTGTTTATTTGAGAAGGGTGAGTTCTTCTAACGACGTGTCATCAGATTATGTTTGCTCAAGATATTCTGCAGTCCATATTAACTTTAGTGCTGCATCATTGTACAACTTGTGAGGTCAGCAAACACCCTAATTATGATTGTGCAGATTCTCTCCTATCAATTTAATGTGAGCTGAATTTAGAAAATGATTGGACTTACAGATGAGAAAATTAGTTTTCTAAATAGAAACCAACCTTAATGAGAAAATATTAAATATTAAATTGAAATAATAATATAGTCAAAAACAGTTTTTTTTTTTTTTTTTTTTTTTTTGGGGGGGGGGGGGGGGGGGGGCGCAAAAAGACCAGCTAGTGATTCAAATAAGGACAACTGCAGTAAAATATGACAAATACAAGTTAGATCTCCTTCAGGCCGTTCATATGACCATTTGGACTAAATCAGACCAACATTTAGGAAGTGATAGAGCGGGGCAATTAATCGTGAAAAGATCGACACCTCGATTCATACGAATATATGATCTCATTTCTGACGTATAGTGATTCTGCAGCTTTTTAATACATAAAGCAGTTGCAACATAAACATGCACCGGGCCTACGCTCTGATGCTGGAGTTAACCCTTTAGTGGCTGCCTCTACGTCTGACAGAATTGCCCATGACTAGGAAGTAGCATGTTCGAGAGAAAAAGGCTTGCCTTAGTAACTAATTTATGAACCATTAGACTAAAATGTGTTATATACAAGATCGATCTCCTCCAGTCTATTCATATGCACCAGATTGGTAATATATTGGACCAATGTATGAGCAATTATGGCCAAAAACCTTTAGAGATCAGATAAGGTTTCCCCTAGTGTCAGAAATATGCAGCAGACCTTTCCCAAAATCAGTAGTTCTTCATCACACTAAATCAGTGGTTCTTCATCACACTAAATCAGTGGTTCTTCATCACACTAAATCAGTGGTTCTTCCTCACACTAAATCAGTGGTGTTCTTCATCACACTAAATCAGTGGTTCTTCATCACACTAAATCAGTGGTTCTTCCTCACACTAAATCAGTGGTTCTTCCTCACAATAAATCAGTGGTTCTTCATCACACTAAATCAGTGGTGTTCTTCATCACACTAAATCAGTGGTGTTCTTCATCACACTAAATCGGTGGTTCTTCCTCACACTAAAGGTCTATGGGATTATGGAATTGTAACTGTAACCTAGAAACCTCTGACAGCCAATCGGTTAACAGCCAACCAACAGACTGAATGAACCACAGTGGCATGTTCGACACAGACGTATTCTGAACCGATGTCCTCACAAAGAGGACATGCGGGTCTAACTAGACATTAAGCGGACATACCAGCACTCAACAGAATGCCTTTGCATGTGTGAGATGTTTGTGCAACTTTTATGTAAAATTATATCTTTACCATGACCCTGCACTTCTGAGAAGCCCGAGTGTGGCCACTTAAAATAGACCAGATAGGAACCCGACGACAACCGCCGTCTTTACTGAACCCTGGCAGCTCTGCGGCATTCACAGACGTACACAGAGGAAACCTACAGTTTAAAGCTAAAAAAACATATATGTATATATTAAACAATTACAATGAAATGCTTTAAATATTCATAAGTAGCAATATAGTGCAAAGCAAGCCCCTTTTATCCAACTTGACTTCCCCCACTCACAGCTTCATGCCAGCTAATGAGAACGCGGCCATGTGATCGTCCCACAAACATGACAGCTTGAGATTGATGAAAGCCTCACATGACACACTGAGTTATGAAAGTACACACTGGAAGAGAAACGCCACGCCAATCACAAACCTGATACACTACTTCTCCTGTCTGCTACAAAGGAAAACTATCTCTACAAACACATTTGATATGCTACAGAATTTGCTCCGTAATATGCAGCCTCATATTTTTCACAGGAGGAGGAGTCCGACAAATGTTCCATCAGGTTGTACGACATTCTCAAAAATGACACGGATTTGGACATTTTATTTGAAATTTACCTCGCGGTTGCACAAGTCATTAGCTTTATGAGAGTAACGCTCAACTTATAGCGATTTAAATATGCAAAGTGGACAAATCATCTACTGAACCTCGGGAAAAAGGTTTTGGACTCCACTAAACGCCTTATTTGGGTTATGAGGTCTTGTAAAATACCGAGTCGGAACAAACAGGCAGCTGCCACACCCCTTCTACCCTGGTTCTTATACGGACTCTCATTTTCTTATTACAGTAAAAGACATCAAGATTGAGTCGTGTGGCCCAGACCCTCAACAGGCACCATTGAGAGGGAGCAGTGGAGCAGTGGAGCAGTGGAGCAGTGGGTGAGGGGGACAAAGCTATTGGGTGGTGACAAGACCCCTGACTTGCTGTGGGTTGAGCCAGGAGCTCTCCGTGTAATGTACAGTATGCTGTCCCTTATCAAGTGCTGCAGCCAGGGAAACAGGAGAGGGTTTTTAGGCTTTCCGGTCAGGGTCAGCCAACCTGCTGCCCTCGGTGGTATTCTGGAGGACACATTGCCGTACCGTGACAGAGCTGTGAGTGATGAGTTTTCCTGGGTCACAACTTTTAAAAAATTGCAAGACAGTTTAATAGTGTGTTAAATAAAGTCCACACCTTTCTCAAACCTTGTTTATTTCCCCCGCTCACATAGATTTGGGCCTTAATAGTATTCCATAATGCCAACCCCTGCTAGCAGATGTTAGCACTTAAATTATGTATTCTAGGCTGTTCTTCTGGTGCAACCATATTGTCTTCTCCAGCCCATCACTCCTTCTCCCTTCATTTGTTTTCTCACAGTTCCACCCTCTCCAGATCATCAAGCGGGAGGTATGAGAAGCCAACTGACCCCTGCATTAGCAGAAACGTCCACGCTAGGATTTAAGCCAAACACCCCCGCTTCCCCCCACACACGTAGAATTTATATCACTGGGCACCGGATACCCTCACAGCCATAAAACGTGCGTTGGCACAGATATGGGTTGAAGTGAGACACACCGCAAGGTGGTGAGCTTTCAGCTCCGCTGGTAAATATATCCAGCGTGGGTGACTGGTCCAGAGCAACGTTTCCCAGTGCAAGTGGGTTTAAAACTAAAAAGAGCACTTTCCCTGGTGGCAGATCTGACCCTGACCCAGAATGTATGTCAGAACATACAGTCCACAGGGAAACAGCAAACCAACTTAGGGAGTATTGAGTATCCTAGTGACCAGCTCAGTGATGCATCGCTCTGTCTGACTAAGGAATGAACAAGTACTCATGCTGCTTGCAGGGAGATTATGTGACACGAATTACCCGCTTTTCCTTACATTCAGACCAAAATGACAAATAAGTTTAAGAATTTATCACGTTAACTGACGTAATTGAATTTACTCTAGTTTTGAAACCAGCTGCTACAGATGACACTTTATTTATCCCAAAGGCAAAATACAGAAGCAGATACTCAGTATTGTGGCATTGTTACCAGCAGATGTATTAATTAAACTTAGCAGGTGCAAATTAAACTGACAACTTCTTAAAATCACAAAGGTCACCTGAGGAGACACAAAATAAAAGCAATAAGAGAATAACTAAAAATTATAAGGGTAAATTGAGAATGTCCTGAATGGGTCCCGAAAGAATTTCATGCCATAAATATGGGACGATGAGAAAGTGATTACACTTCAAATGCGAAAAGTTTGGCACTAATGCCATCAAATTATATATATATATATATATATATATATATAACACAACTTAGTTTGTTGGAAATTGTTGACATAAGTGGATTCTGCTATTCCAACAAACTTTTCTTCTTTTATTTTTAGCATAAAGTGGAAATTTAAGTATTTCTTCTAGTTCATCAGCTTTAGCTGATGTTAGACAAATACAACCTGTGTGGTGTTTCTATTCTGCATTTATACTGACGGAATGTTATCTAGCCTTACAAGTGTACATCTTAGAGTTTGTGTCATTTAATTTTATATCAGGATCACTGTTGAAAATTGTACATGTGAATTACGGCATTCCCATAGAACCAGAAAAATCGTTTTGCTTACCTGAACATTTAAACATACTCTGAAAATGTCGTTTGCATTCCATTACTTTTTGTATGCAAATAACTGCATCTTTAACAATTAAAAAAAAGGGAATTGCAATGGTGAAATATTAAGATTTTAGAATAAAAAAATTGTGCTTAGTAAAGTCATTATAACTGCATTTATTACATGCAACTTAATTGTGGACAGTCAATAAAACATGATTGCATTAAAGTTGAAAGAACTTATTTGCTGCGTCTTTGACAATCAAAACAAGAGAGTTTAAATGCTTTAATCTGAAGAAAAGGTTTGCAGATTCCATAATTGTGTTAAATTAAACATAACTTCAGTTCAATCCAACAGAACTGTATTTCAACTTTTGGTGTCATTTGCTTGAGAGCATTTAGAAATAATGACCTCTGACAAGCAGGGTATGTTTTCACGTTTGTTGTCTAGATGTAGGTTTTAGCTTTTACATACGATAGATCTTTGTGACGTGACGTCATGACATGGCGTCATAATAACATTTTAAGTAATGCGAGATAGGGCGAATTTTTTTATTTTATTTTGCAGTAACTTAGAAATTAATGGACGAATCCTGAGAAAATGTTCTTAATAAAGCGATGTAATTGATTCTGATCATATAATGTCTACCCATCGTGGAGGTTTGCGGTGTTTGGGTGCTTACATTTACATTACTAACTTACATTTTTTTTTCTAGCTAACTTACATTTTTTTTTGGGTTGCTGGCGGACATATCAATGTGAAGTACATGTGGCTTTTTATGGTTTATGTTTGTAGAGCGTCGAATGCCTCCGGAGGCTGGGTGGCGTTGAACGATCCGTCATCGGTGACGGACTGATATGATCACGGATGATTCTGGACCGGGGACAGCGGGTCGTCCTCAGCTGTCTGACGGCACGGGGAAAGAGGGCAGAGCCGCCGCACGACTCAGATAAGCCTGGTGTACTTTGCTCCACTGCTTTGTCTCAAGACTAGCGGAAAGATGAGCTCGACCCGCACGGAACCGACTCGTTTAGCAGCAAACACTCGGGCTTAGCCGCTGTTACCACAGTAACACAAAAGGGGGGCACGAGGGAGACAAGGGAGAAAAGCGGGAACTTCACGGCGATATAAACAACCAATGTGCTGCTTATACGACACTTCATGAAAGGAGAAAGCGTCTACTATCACTCTATTCCAAACAGCCTACGCGTTATAACGGTAATTCTCGCGTAAACAAGAGAAAAAGTTCTGGCTAACGAGGTACCACCAAGCGACGGCGCGTGCAGCAGCCGCGCTAACGTCTGGCTAGCTTTATAGCATGTAAGCTAACCTCACCAACGGGCGCAGCACGTCCCCCACGTCCCCCTGCACTTCACCACATCCGCTTTAGATTACTACTGTGCTGTTGTGTGGACAGTTCCAGCGAGTCCTTGCTATTGCCACGCCAGAGGTTTGACATGCTCCCAGGCGCGTGGAAATCATAAACCTCGCGTAAAACGATAAGTTACTCACAGAGCAGAAGCACACAGATAGCTTACCTGAAAGCTGGGTCCTCTCTGCTACATCTCGGGGGCGGCGACGAAAACGCATTTCTCTTGTTGAAAAGTTTTTGGAAGAGAGTCGGGGGCATTTTGTACCGAATTAAGTCGGGACAGAGGGTCTCCTTTCTTTTCAAAGCCAAGAGCAATTCTTGATTCTTGTAACTGTCTCCATGGGTGTCACAGTCATATGACAGGCATTAGTCACGGGAGCTGCTTGGTAACACACAATTTTTCTGATTGGCTGCTGGGACGCTGCTGCTACTACGAAAATCCTGATTGGCTGATATTTTTGGCCCCGTACCACGTGGTCAGTGGATTCGCTGTGTTGATGTTTTGTCGGGAATCGTGACTGCCTGAAATGTGTTCGCTGAAATCATACAAGTGCAACTAATAAATATCTTGTAAGATATGATTTAAGCACACTGCACGAGACTTGAAGAATATCACAATTATTCTTAACACAGCGACATATCGAAAAGGAACAGTTTATTCATATACGTATTTACATTTTTTTTTCCTCACACAAATCACAGACAAAAATGTATAAATTGACACGAAAAATATTCTGACATTTTGACAGCCCTGACACGGAAAAGGAAACATATACATCAAGAAGCACTGACAAAAACATTTCATGTAGAAGTGAACAATAATCATTGTCATGTGAAAGATGTCTGTTCAAAGAAAGTAGATAGAGGTCTGACATCTAGTGGCCATATTTTAAATAACAACAACAACAACGGATATCAGGCTATTTTAGAGGGATGACAGGTGTGTGAAAACAATACATTGAAAATTGCTTTGTTTTTTTTCATAAAAACTAAAGCACTTCAATTAGAAAAGTTCCCTTACACTGTGTTTTCGAGGTACAAGTACATACAGTACACGACTAAGCGTCCTTTTGAATTATTCGTATACTTGAATAACATTTTCTAAAAATGTACCAGTATTATGGGAGAAATATACTTTCAATACCAGCTTCAGGTGTCAGAGCACAGAATCTTCTGAGTGGGCAGCTGTGAGGGGAAATAAAGGAGCACTTCTCAGTTTGGACCACCTCTGCCACATCCTCTGAAAGAACGCATCCCTGTCCCCGTCGTCCATGAAGTCAAAGAACCTGTTCGTCTCGGAGACATTTTCAGCCGGCCTTCTCAGCCTCACCATCCTTTCTCCAAAACTGAACTCGCATGCTGTGAATGCGTCTTCATCAGCTTTTAGCTGCTCGACCGGACTGGATTCTCGGACCGGCCCACTGGCGTCGTGAACGCTTAATTCAGCGGCCAGGATGGGTTTCGCTTCGAAGGTGTCAACGATCATGGGGCTTTTGAACCGAACCTTCTTCTTGCACACGATAGGCTTTCTGTTGGTGAGCTAAGGGAGGAAAAATACAATTACCATGACTACAAGTCCTCTCATTTTAGATTAAAGAAATCCACATCATCATATTTCTTAGTCTTTCATACTTTTTGAGGGGTTTTCCACGGGGAGGATTTGTCTGCAGAGTTTAAAATAACAGGAAACATTGAAGTTTGTGAATGATTTGTTGGATTCATGATAAAGAATTGGTGTTTTATGAAGCAAACAGTGTGAAAAAGAAACAAACTCACAAAATGATTCTGCTTCAGATGATTGGTTTCATTATGAGATTTGAACAGGATAAACATTTAAATTGGAGTCTTGCCTGTTTTTGATGAGTCGGCACATATCTTGGTCACGGCTTCAGGTCCTTGACTTTGACTTCAAAGAGAAAAAAGACAAGAGTGTTTGTGTGAATGTCTGATTCTATCCAATATTAATATTAATGGATCGCTGGGAAGAAAAAAAACAATCTGCTTACTTGATCTCACGTTTGTTTTCATCAAGAATCGCGGAGGCATCTGCAGAGAAAAGTGTTTTTTCTCTTAACCAGGGACTGATAAGATCAACGCCATCAAATTATATTTCAATATATGTGATTAGAAATGGAAATAAATTTCCCGTAACATCACAATGATGCTGTTTGTTTGTTTTTTTTAATGGGATTTTAACAGAAGATGTTTAAATTCTTAATATTATTTATAAATCTTTTTTTTTCAGATTGAACATTGTGGTACGACTTAACAACTGCAAATAGATGAAGTTGTTACCAAAGGGCTTTTCAAATTAAAAGGCTATTAATATTAATGGGTCTAAAACTGTTAATCCAGCAATCTTGAAATGACTTTGGGTCTAAATAATGGATGTGCGTATTTTAAAAATCCAACAAGAGGAACTGCATGAACCAAATTTCTTGCTACAGTTTTTGAAACAACAAGATGGGAGTGTGATTATCTCAAACTATGACCGCTGATGGTGGAAAGGTTAGGGGAACGCTGCAGGTGGATGTTCTCAGCGTGGCTCTCATCCAGCAGGGTAGAATTTTTGATCTGACGATTGAGGCCCAGCAGATCCTCGTTATCGGGGAAAGTCACCGTTTCCCCTGTGGAGAGAAGGATCAAAGATATTTAATGGAGAGAGATTGTGTTCTGGTCGTGACCTCTCTCACACTCACACACACACACACACACAATAAAGAAAAGGAAAACACACCAGGATGTTCTCTTCTGAAGATCTCCGGGGAGGGAAGGCTGGAAGATGTGGAGCCAGAGGATTCTTCCTCATCAGAGGTGAAGGTTGAGTCCGACTCCAGACTAGAGGATGTGATGTTCTCCTGAGTCACACTCAAGTTCCGCCCTTCTTTACTTCTCCTTTCTCCACCTCTGAGAGCCTCTGTGTGGGCCGCCATCGTGACGGTCGGGTGACCTGCTGGTGCCAATTTCCCTCGAGGGTTTTCAGTAGATGCAGCGCTGATCCGCTTTCTGCCCTGGACCGGTTCACGGCTAACCTGTCGGACAAACATGGAGAGTGAGGAGAAAGTTTGACATTTTCTTAAACCTAATAATTCAAAAACAAAGTTTAGTTATTCCAGAAACCACTAAAAAGGTTTTTACTCAGTTTTGTCTTAGAGGTTAAGTAGTTTATGCGAGTAAATGTACAGAACACTAAATTATTCTTTTTTTGGGAAACACTTGAGAAACTGTTTCCTCCATTTAAAATTGATCAGGTTTATAATAATACTAAAAATAAGAAGCTTTTATCACTGATTTATGTTCGTGTAATTGAGTCCAAACCCCTTTTAACCCACCCACATTTAATTTATAACGCACTTTACATTTAGATCAAATCTCAAAGTGCTACAAAGTAAAAGCAGATAAAAGCATCAATAAAAAATAAAATAATAACTATATAAAAGCCTGACCAAAAAGCAGCAATGTTAATTAAAGTTATAGGTTCTGCTAAAAAGGAATGTTTTAAGTCCTTTTTTTAAATGTGTTAGTCGTCTGTGGAGCCCTGAGATGGTCAGGGAGGGCATTCCACAGACGAGGGGCAGCAGAACAGAAGGCCCGATCCCCCATGGAGCCCCCGTGTTTATACATATATCAGCGATGGGAGGTAATGTAGTGCAAATATTGAGTTACTCTACCTCACCAGAGAGTACTGCACCTGAGTATTTATTCTTCTGACATCTTTTTGACACACAAGCCTCTACTTTCTACTCTTTACCTCATCAAATGAAGCTTGTCACTGTTCTTTTGTTCCAGCCAACCGACACTCACCCTGATTAGTTTGTTTAGAAAGTGAATGACAGTGATAGAAGTTTAAATAAAGTCTCAAATCTCTCAAACTCTATTGATTATGTCGGGTTCAGTTAGATTTGCACAAACACAGCCGGTAAGAAATGTCAGTCAATGAGTTGTTTTTCAGCTAACCAACTTAGAATATATGTACGTTTTCCCACCTGTGGAGAATATGCATCAGAGCTTGACGTCCTTACATGGTTTTTGACTTTGATGTCCTCCACCTCCTCGGGTTCCTCCAGCAGTGCTTCATAATGCTTGGTGGGAAAAGTTCTCCTGCACCCTGAAACGTTTTGAAAAAAGGATTAAATTGTTCAGGCCAAACAAAATAAATCAACGCAACGCTGTGCATCATATTTTTGAGTTCTCGCAACTTCTAATGGAAATGTTCAGCAGAAAAGTTGGTAAAATTACATTTTTTATCTAAATCAAAAGAAATTTGAATGTTAAATCGAGTTTTCCAAAGGAATTTTTGCATCTTATTTGAATTGTATTTGCTTAATTACTATAAATATGAACATGATCTTCTACGTTCACATGCAGTAAAAAAAGATTGCTTCAGCTAAATTCTCTTCATTCGTGTTTAGTGACATATAGTGAGAGATTACACTGATAAGTAAGATTCGCTGCACTTACTTTGAGTTCAATGACATCAAATACTGAGTTGTTGTAATGACCAACATCATTAAATCACTTCAACTTATCAAAATTATTTAAAGTCCACACTATTCATCTTAAATCAAAGGTGTAGCTTTTGTTTTTTTTAAATCTTGTGAACATGCTTGAATTTCATGAACAATCTTGAATTTTCATAAATGCCATAAAATGAATTTAATCCATCCAAAAAGCAGTTTACTGATTATAATCTAGTGGGTTCGTTATGAACGTAATTTCGTTTTGTGTCGCTGACAGACATGTTTGAACATTTTTATTTTACGGTTACATTCCTGTAGATGAAGAAGCTCAAAAGTGATGTTTAGGGGGTCATGATGGGCTGAAATCAGTCTGTTGTTGGTTCTTACTGTAACGTCTGCCCACTGCTGATGTCACAGGTGTGTCTCGTCTGTTAGGTAATCCGCTGTCACGTCTCACGCGACGCCTCATTTCCGGAATAAAACAACTTCAAAATGATGGTCGGCAGAATAAAACTGATGCTATCCCCACCTGAAGTCACAATACTGAACTAAACGAGTCATATCTCGTCATAAAACGTCACAACAGTAAGATAATAGCCGTTAAAAATCAGTTATGATGCTTGATTACATGAACTCGTCCGTTCCGGTCCGTGCGTTACCTAGCAACCGAGAACACCTGCAGCCAATTAATCAAACGGCCGCTGTGGATGATTGACTTCCGTTTGGAGGACTTTCAAAATAAACAACCGGAAGTCGACTGTTTGTTTGAACACACGTATAGTCAGAAGTTAAAATGTAGTATTTATAGGTTACTTTAAGTCATTTAGAGGTAAAGTGAAGGCACACTATATTACTATTATTATTATAATTATAATTAAAATTATTATTATATAAATCAAAACTGTTGCCAGTGGAAATGTGTAAAAAAAATCTCTATAAAGCAGTGGAGTTATAAACATATTTTGTGTCATTAATCACCTTTCTACACACTTAGACATTAGAGTTCATTTTTTTATACGTCAATATCCCCATTAGTTTTGCCCTAAATAACGAGTATTATTTTACTTCTTACTTAATATCAACTCCGTACTTAGAAACTGATTTGTGCCTGTAATATAATGACGTTTTATCACTTTGACACTGGATCCTTTAATGAAGGGAACAATCTGAGCACGTCTTCTGTCTCTGCTTGACGACAGTAACGTTACACCCTCAAAAACATGAATGCCGTCAAACATCATTGGATAGACGACGAAGAAAGAAGCAAGACTCCAGTTCAAAAAAAATCATTCCAGAGTATCTTTTATTCCGTTGACCGTGCCCTGTATCCCGCCCTCCCTCCTCCCTATTGCTGCTGTAAAGCATGACAAGGATATGGTGCTGATTCCATTTAACAGCAGAATAGATAAATAAATAAGTACAATCCATCTTACTAGACCCGAGAGAGAGAGAGAGAGAGAGAGAGAGAGAGAGAGAGAGAGAAAATCATTCGACCCATTGATTCAATAAATACTCTTCTATCTGGCTGGCTGTCCTCGTTTATGTACATCCACATTGTTTATGCTTTGGACGGTTAATCAACTTAAAATATACAGTACTTTTTTATTTTTATCCCCCTCCCCCCCCAAAAAGTGTTTCTTCTCTTTGAAAGTTGTTCTGGTTCCCCTTGAGTGAGTGGCATTAGTCAGCTTTGCCTACACTACAAAGCCGGGTTCTAGCAGCAGTGACAGAGGGCAGATGCGTACAACTCAACATTAATGGCCACAAACAAAAAAAAACCAAAAAACCCGCTAACGGTCCCGAAGCGCTGCCGGGCAATCTGCATGCATTACCCCGAGCCCTGCTTTTGCATTATTCTTCTTTTTGTCATTTAACTTGACGTAATCTTTGTGCAACGATGGAGGCAAAGGAGGTTTGATTGAGTGCAACCCTTGACCATGCATGCTATAATACGACTCAACGGTTCTGTGGACAACTTTATCGACAACTAAATACGCGACGGCGCTGCTGCTCCCTTATCATCTTTATAATGTTCTGCGTTGAGAATTGTTTGAGTATCTGTTTCTTATCGGGGAATGTGACTGAACAGGCTTATAATCTGACCCAGTGACAGCATGTAAAGAGAAGGGGCCGAGGATGGAGCCCTGGGCGACACCACGGGCCAAAGGGGCCACCGAGGAAGAGGCATTAACCATGATGAATTGAGAAAGTCCGACTTACTAAAAAGAATTATGTAACGTATAGTTTTCTCAAGTCGTGCTTCACCAAAAGGATTAATCTAATAAATATTGACTAATTTCCATGAATCACAAAATTGTATCTAAAATTAAAAAAAAATTTTAAGTCAGGTATTTTTACAGTTTAAAAACCGGCTTGATAAAATTATTTGCCATTTTATGGTGATTTTAGAGAACCTACGATATTAAATTAGTAAATGCCCCAAAGAAATACAAAATGCAAAGAAATAATTTGTCCATATTTGGATTTCTCGGTGTGGACATGAACGGGTTCTGATGTTCTGCTCAACTGTTCGGTTGAGCTCATTTCGAGTCTCTAGTTCCAACTGGAAAATGCAACGGAATCTGTTTAGCATATAAAAGCTGCCAGTGGATCATATTATCAAGAGTAAGGGGCCGAGGATGGAGCCCTGGGGGACACCACAGGTGAAAGGCGACATCATGAAGGAAACCTATTCAAAGTAGGATGTTTTTTGGTGTATTAAAGCATGTGAGACTGACTGAACAGATTTATGTATTTTGACAGAACACAATAAAAAGTTTTAAAAAATAAGGGTCAAATAGTTTCTTCAGAACATGCTTTTTTTTCTGTTTGTTTTTTAAAGGTCGAGCTAATCTACTTAAAATGGACAATTTACCATCGAAAACAATGTTTCATCATGAAATACATTTTATAAATCAGATTTAACGTAAGAGTGTTAAGATAAATATTTATAGATGAATTAAATAAGCAAAAAAAAGAAAAGAAAAAATCACTTTTCCGTAGTTTTTCCTTGCGAGGACATTAAAGGGTTAATTCAGACCTCACGCAGGAGGTTGTGGGTTCCACTGCAGATTCATCAGGCCCTTAAAGCAAGATTTTCAATCAAATGGATATTTACTCTTTTTCCCACAGGGGAGGAAGTCCATCTCTGTCCAGCGGGTCAGCACCACAGACCCGGACAGGTCCAGAAACAAGATACAGACACTGTGTGTGTCTGTCGTCACACAGTAGCCGATTCTGGGTCATATTTGTAGACTGATTGAACAGAAGGAGCGATGAGCTGCAGACTGACAGGAAGTACCGATGGATTCTGCTCAACATAAAAGTGCGGAGGGATATGTGATGAGGGAGACGGCGTTCTGATGCTCGTATGCGGCGGATGGCTGGTAATAATGCACGGAAGATTTAAAATGCCTCATTAAAACATAGAAATAATGTAGAAAATTCACTTTTGGATTCTTGTATTTCCATTTCTCTTCATGCATGTGATGGAAGTAAGAATTATTCAGCTGCTGCATCTCATTGTTTTTGGTTGTCATCAGTTTTCCAGATGAATAATTAACATTAAATCATAACGTTAAGGGATTGATGCATATCAGTGTTGTGCAGCGGAGGATTCATTGGTTCTGAGACACCGCGTCGGACCTGGTGACTAACAGAACTAGTGCACAGACTTCCTCTGACCTCTATTACACATTTATTACAATAATGCTCTGGTTGCAGGCACAAAAGTGACGGATGAAGCACCTTTGATGTCCTGCTTAGCGGTTTGATGGACCAGGTTTTTGTCTCTTTCTGGTATTTCCAGGTAGGAGTACCTGATGCTAAAAAATAAATTCACCAAATGTCCCTTTGGCTTAGAATAGGCAGAAAAAAATCACTAAACGTTTGTTTAAAATGTCAAAAAAAGGTTTTTTGTTTTTTTTAGCACATTAAAGCATGTAATAATTCTGTAAAAACAGTCTTTAACAAACGCTTAAACGGTCAAGCTGTCGTTTTTGAATAATAAAGATAATAATGTTAATCTAATGAACATTCTTGATTTTTCAGAAGCTGCATCTCTTTGTTTTTCATTGTCATCAGTTTTCCAGATGAATAATTCACATTAAATCATAAAGCTGTCATCATGATACATCACATCAAATTACACTTTTATACGGTGGCCGACAGACGCAAACGCACTAAAAACATCAATTTGACATTATAGTGAAGCGACGGCGTCACGGCTGATCAAACATCATCATAGCCGTTTTATTCACTAAATGAAGCCATGAATAAAAGCGTCCGTAGTAAACACGTCTGTTGTCTGGTGTCTGTTGTCTGGTGTGTTTTTCTTAATGTGTTGTATTGTGGCTTTGCAGCGTGGCGTCAAATTGATGTTTGCAGCGTGTTTGTCCCTGTCGGCCAACTTCATCTTATATTTAATTCATAAATGCCCTGAGTGAATAAAATATGACTATACATCTTTTTTTTTTGGTGATGCTGATTCATCCATCCACTGATTCATCCATCCACTGATTCATCCATCCATCCATCCACTGATCATCCATCCATCCATCCAGCCATCCATCCACCGATCCATCCATCCATCCACAACTGAGTCATCCATCCATCCATCCACAACTGAGTCATCCATCCATCCATCCATCCAGCCATCCATCCACTGATTCGTTCGTCCATCCATCCATCCATCCATCCATGAATCCACTGGTTTTGGTGTTTTGTCTTTGAGGACATTAAAAGATTAAACTCACATATTTTATAAACTGATAAGAAACTAACTGTCGACACTTGTGGACAATTAGGCTCCTCCTTCAGAACCATCCATGACTTGTAAATTCTGTCCAGATTCGGACTCTGGCCCATGAGCCCAGAGAAAAGTATTTGATTTCTGTAACTTCCCGTGTTTAAAAAGAATAAAAAGTCTCCTTTGCATCGCCTCATAATAATGTTTGCGCGCGTGTCGCCCTCTGCTGGACAACTCTGATATGCAACACATTGATTCAAACTAGAAAAGGACGTTTTGGTAAAAATGACACACAGATGAAACTGTCACACACATAATGTGACGTGTGTTATATTTCACTGAATGACTTTGATTTACAAGCGTCTTAAATCTTCCATGCTCGGACCAGGTTTGGCTTTGATTCCTGATGCATGTCAGGCGGGAGGCGTGGTCGTGTGAAGCAGGTCTTAGTGTTGAAGATGCTTGAAGGAGAGCGAGGTCTGGCGACCATCACGTGGAGATGCCGCTGTAGAGCTGCTCGATCTTGTCCTTGTAGAACTCCTTCAGCTCGGGCCGTTTGGCCTTGAGTGTCGGCGTCAGGAGGCCATTTTCAATGGAAAACATCTCGCTGTGGATGTAGATGTTCTTCACCTAAGAAAAAAGGAAGAGACATTTAGTAGAAGCGCTTCACTACTGCTGCCAGTATTTAGTGGCCCAGTTGAAGTATGACATGAATAATTGCTTTATTCTAAAAAAAAGTTTTTTTTAACATCTTCCTGTTTCCATTCATCAATTATCAACATCCAGGTAAGGACCAGAACCAAAACGATATGGACCTGTTCTGTTCCTCCAAAGAGGTCCGAATACAAAGACATTATGACAGGTATATAGCGTTTAATGTGTGCCTGATGTTTGGTGTGTATCTCAGTACTAACATTGCCATTGCTCAGTCCTTTTCTGTTCTATGGCGAAGGATCTACGTTTCCCATGTTGCCATGGTAGCGATCCTATGGACGTCTTCAGATTGATACTTTTAGACCACATGTGATGTTAGAAGCAGATTGTGCCATGATAAGTGGAGGACTGACATTCACTATGTTGCCATGGTAACTCCATGTTAGTGACATGAAACTGTTTTTTAAATCTAGCTGTGATACAAACGTCTACTGGATGTCACAAATGTGGCTGGATCTCACCCGCTGCTCTTTATGAAATAGTTAGCCATTTGGTTACGCCCATGGCCACACCCACATAGCCCAGACCACACCCACATAGCCCAGACCACACCCACATAGCCCAGACCACACCCACATAGCTCAGACCACATTCAGACACATCTAACCACATTCACATAGATCTGACCACACCCACATAGATCTGACCACACCCACATAGATCTTCCATTAATTCTTCTGGAAAAGTCTTTGAAGTTTTTTTGCGATTTTTGCGTAAACCTTTTTGCTAATCACTACTAAAATTCCCCCGATGGAGCCACATGTCCTGAGGTTTGTGTTGGTCCTCTGCTGCAAGACTAGTTTTACGGTGAAAAATGAAAAGGAAGATATCTTTACGTTCTGTCAGCACAAACGCGTGACTGTAGCTTTAAGAAGGAGGTTGTTCTACATGTTCCTGCAGAGAATAAGAAATGTGTAAAGTAGATTTACCTGCTCAAAGGAGTGGAGGCCGCTGGCTTTGCCCAGAGACACCAGATCTTCAAGGATGGCCTTCTTTAAGTCCTGTTCCAAAAATAGTAACAGTCAGCATTTTTAGAATCGCTGCCATTTCAGAACATTTATGATGTCATTACTTCATCTGTGTTTCCAGAGCAGCTATGATGTCATTATTTCATCTGTGTTTTCAGAAAATTTATGATGTCATTACTTCATCTGTGTTTCCAGAGCAGCTATGATGTCATTATTTCATCTGTGTGTTTTCAGAACATTTATGATGTCATTACTTCATCTGTGTGTTTTCAGAACATTTATGATGTCATTACTTCATCCGTGTGTTTTAAGAACATTTATGATGTCATTACTTCATCCGTGTGTTTTCAGAACATTTATGATGTCATTACTTCATCTTTGTGTTTTCAGAACATTTATGATGTCATTACTTCATCTGTGTGTTTTCAGAACATTTATGATGTCATTACTTCCTCCGTGTGTTTTCAGAACATTTATGATGTCATTACTTCATCTGTGTTTCCAGACCAGCTATGATGTCATTACTTCATCCGTGTGTTTTCAGAAATCTTATGATGTCATCCGTGTGTTTCCAGAGCAGCTATGATGTCATTACTTCATCTGTGTGTTTTCAGAACACTTATGATGTCATCCGTGTGTTTCCAGAGCAGCTATGATGTCATTACTTCATCTGTGTGCCACCTACTGTGTCTTTACAGAGGTCGTTGTAGGTACCCCGCATGCCTCTCTTCTTGGCCCACTCAGGCATGATTTCTGGGTCCGGAACCACAATCCCCACCAGACAGGACTGGAAAGAGAAAACATGAACTGAAGACGACAAACAGCTGAAACAATGAGCCAAAGATAGTCGTTGTTTATTTGATTTATTCATGGGTTCAAATGGAGTCAGATGTAAAAACAATAAAACTGTAATTCTATCAAATCTGACCATCTATCTACATCCATCCATCCATCATCCATCCAACCATCATCCAAGCAACCATTCACCCATCCATCCATACAAACATCATCCAACCAACCATTCACCCATCCATCCATCATCCATCCATCCAACCATCATCCAACCAACCATTCACCCAGCCATCCATCATCCATCCAACCATTCACCCATCCATCCATACAAACATCATCCAACCAACCGTTCACCCATCCATCCATCATCCATCCAGCCAACCATCATCCAATCAACCATTCACCCATCCATCCATGCAAACATCATCCAACCAATCATTCACCAGTCCATCCAACCAACCGATCATCCATCCATTCATTGATTCATCCATCCATCCACTGATCCATCCACTGATCCATCCACCCACCCACACATCCATCCCTCCATCAATCCATACATCCACTGATCCATCCATCATCCCTCCAACCATCATCCATCCACCATTCACCCACACATCCATCCATCCATCCCTCCATCCATCCATCCATCCATCATCCGTCCGTCGTGTAGATAGGTACCAGCTGTGTTCTGGGGGCCGTGATGGTGATCAGGTGTCTGATGTTCTCACCTGGAGGCTGTCTCCATGAACATAGAGCTGTGCCACAGGTTGGCTCCTAATGTAGATGTTCTCTATCTTCTCAGGGGAGATGTACTCGCCCTGCGCCAACTTGAAGATGTGCTTCTTCCTGTCGATAATCTTGAGTGTACCGTTCTGCAGGAGAGGAAGTTGAGTCATTGACATGAAGAAGAAAATCCACTTTAAGTGACGGCGACAGAAACGGCGGCTGACGCGATGATGATGATGATGATGTCAGACGTACAGGTAACCATTTGCCGATGTCTCCTGTGTGGAGCCAGCCCTCTGGGTCCAGCGTCTCAGCGGTCCTCACCGGGTCTTTGAGGTAGCCCTTGAACACGTTTGGACCCTTCACACAGACCTTGGTGGGAGATGAGGACGGTGGAAGAGAGAAGAAGGACAGAGGTCGTTCATCTGCAGGTCAGAATTTGAATCTAACATTTTACATGAGCTTAAAGTGATCCAGCCAGCGCGAGTGGAAGTTCTGCTGAGACGAAGATGGCTTCTTCCTCACCTCTCCCTCTCCCTTGGAGGCAAAGTAGTTCTTCTCAGGAACGTCCACCAGTTTGATGAGGTTACACGGCAGCGGGGCGCCGACGTGACCTTTTAAAGGGTCAGAAAACGTAAACAACTTAAACTCAAAAGAATGTCGACATATTTTCTATCTGTCACTCCCTCCACACAACAACATTGGATTTCCTACTGATGGTAAGTAACGAGGTTACCTGCTCTCTCTCTCAACGGCGTCTTTTCAACCTTTTCTGATTTGAGTCGGAATTGTGAGAATAAAGACAGAATTTTGGGATTTAAGTCAGAATTCTAATTTTAAAGTAGAATTCTGATTCTAGAGTCAGACGTCTGAGATTAAAGTCGGAATTCTTAGAAAAAAGTCGGAAATCTGAGATTAAAGTCGGAATTCTTAGAAAAAAGTCGGAAATCTGGGATTAAAGTCCGAATTCTTAGAAAAAAGTCGGAAAACTGAGATTAAAGTCAGAATTCTTAGAAAAAAGTTCCTAAATGCAAACAATAGTTAGGAGGTTATGTCTGAAAAACGTTTTTTCATAAAAAGCTCCCCCTAGTGATTACGTTAGGAACTATCAGAGTAAAATATGAAATATATTAGACAGAACTCCTGGAGTTGATTTATTTGTACCGTGTTTTTGTCCCTCCTGAAAAACAGAACTTGTTCTGAACAGAAGTGACTGTTTGAACAGGAAGAAAAACAATGAAATATAAAAGTAATAAGTGTGGCGTGGGCTTTGAAGCATGTTTTATTTTTAACCTTTAAATGACAGGTTGTGTAAATGCAGCAGAAAAAAAGAAACAAAAGTTAGTTTTTAACCGGGTGTCATAAATATAAACGTTATCTGGAAGCCCGGCTGATTAGATCCGAGAATCTAACAGTGGGTTGCGAAACTTTTGATTTCCTAAAGCCACGACTCGAGCGTTTGACGGTTTCCACCTTTGAGCCGAGCCTCTCGTTCAGAACGCAGCCTCAGAGAGTCGGACGGAGGTGAAGGTTCGGTTCTCTTCTCTAGGCCCGGTGCATAAATGAACCCACCTGAGGTCCAGTCTCCAGGCGTGGTGTAGGTGCAGCCGGCGGTGCACTCCGTCTGTCCGTACGCCTCGTACACCTGCAGACAGACAGCGGCGTTGTTGAGACGAAGGGCGAGCGACAGATTACACGTGTGTCTCGGTGTGAATGCGTTGTGGTTCTGGTTGGTTCAGATCTTTGTGAGGACCAACTGGACCTCGAGAGTGAGAACATTTTGAGTGAGCTCTACTTCTTAAATGGATGGTTTGATGGATCGCACCAGAATTTAGGATTAAAGCTTCAGTAAATGTTTATCTGGTCATTGGATCTTTCCGAGTCCAACAGTCCGTCTGTAACAAAAGTCCAGTTTGAAGGGAAGCAGATACAACACAGAGAGAACTTCACTTCCCTGTGGGATCAATAAAGTCTTAACTTAATTTAAGTCTTCCCTCCATTTGTAGGGAAGCCATTAGTGAACTTGATTATAACTCATTATGAAGCTTCATGTGATGCAAAAGGTTAGAATCAGGAGAGTCCATTATCCTAGTGGGTGTCCCCACAGAAATAGAAAAACAAACGTGTGTGTGTGAGAGAGAGAGTGTGTGCGTCGTGCGTGTGTGTGTGTGTGTTTGTGTGAGTGTGCGTGTGTGTGTGAGTGCCTGTGTGCGTGTGTGTGTGTGTGTTTGTGTGAGGGTGCATGTGTGCGTCGTGCGTGTGTGTGTGTGTGTGAGGGTGCATGTGTGCGTCGTGCGTGTGTGTGTGTGTGTTTGTGTGAGGGTGCATGTGTGCGTGTGTGCGTGTGTGTGTGTGTGTGTTTGTGTGTGAGTTTGTGTGTTTGTGTGAGGGTGCATGTGTGCGCGCGTGTGTGTGTGTGTGTGTGTGTGTGTGGGTGTGTGTATGTCTGACCTGGCATCCCAGAGCTGCTCTTAGAAATCCCAGGACACTGGGCGAGGTAGGAGCAGCTCCTGTTATAATCATCCTCAATCTTCCTCCCAGGCTGGTCTGTTCAGAGTGAAGAACGTTAATGAAGATAAGATGGTACATGGTTGATGCCTGATGTTGTTGTTAATGTTGGGATGTCACTGTGGGCTCTGACACCTTTTATCAGATCCAGCTTTGGATCTGGGAACACGACCCAGTGGACCAGTTTTACCTGAATCTTACTGAAGAAGATTTTATCCCAGATGCTGTCGCTACGAATGACCCCGCTGCTGACCTCAGCACCTTTTCTCTTAGCAGCAAAGTTGAGCAGCCAGCGCTTCACTGGGGTGTTCGCTTGGCTGAAGATCTGCAGCGTAGACAAGAGACAAACGAGGACAAACATTTCTCATTTGAGCTGTGAAATAAACAACTAAGTAGGTTATTATAGAGTAAGCTCACACACACGCACGCACGCACGCACGCACACGCACGCACGCACGCACGCACGCACGCACGCACACACACACACACACACACACACACACACACACACACACACACACACACACACACACACACACACACACACACACACACACACACACACACGTTTGTTCTTCTATATTTGTGGGGACCCTCAGTGAAATAATGAACTGTCCTGGCCGTGTTCCTGACGTTATGCGTCACATGAAGTGTTAAAAAGAGTAATATTCACTTGCACTGATGCACTCTGCAGCCGCTCTTTACTTTTATTACCCAGCATACATTCCTGCGGAAGCCACAGTAAAAGGAATTACTCAGAGTGGATAACTAATATGTGAACCAGAGTCTACGGAACTCATAAATGACTCATAAATGACTCAGTCCTTTTTGAAACCAATTTCAAAACCACAAATCCCAGGCAGTGCAGGTATCAGTTCACGAAAGCAGCATTTTTACAGTTGGCATGTTTACATTGTCTTCTTCTTTTATCACCAGAAGGAGGAGAATATGACACGTTCTTGAAAAGCCTTTTGTTATTGTCTTAGTCTCACCTTGTCGTACATGCGGTTGAGCAGTCGAGGCACCACAGGGAAAATGGTCGGCCGCAGGGCCTTCATGTCATCTGGGAGGAGACGGATATCGCCCTGGTAGAACCCGACCCGTCCTCCATGGCAGTACACCACCGACTGCAGGGACACAAACACACTATGAGCATTCGTCTCTTTCTTTGTTTGTGAGCAGGATTAATGAAAAACAAATTCACAGATTTGCATGAAATGTTACCCAGAGGTACCTGCATAAATTGCAAAAAAACTGCATAAACTGCAAAAATTAAATATGAATAATGCAAAATCACCAATTATTACTAAAATTCCACTTGAAAATAATTGTTCGTAAAAAGGAAAAAACAAAACGTCAGATCAGACTCTTTTCTTATATACAGACGGTGATGTGATAGAATCCGTTAAATGCATATTTTCATTTAATGAAATTAAGCCACGATAAACCTCCATTTTGGGTTGGCACATTGAGCTGAGCAGAGACGCTGAAGTGAAAGGCGCAGGAGACGAGCGGCTACAGAGTATTTCAGAGATACTCAAGAGTTTCTTGGAGTTGTCGGTATTTTTAGAGGCTGGCGATAATTCCAACATTAAAGGAGCGATCTGCATCTTTTTCCGTTACCTAGGCAACTTTTGTAACTTGGCGGAGGTTTGAGTTTCTTTCTAGTTCACAATAATAAAAAAAAATCAAACAAAATCCCTGCGCTGAAAAGGGTTCAACTGTAGGAGTTTTGGGATCATAATGAGGCAAAAATATACACCAATGAGCCAAAACATTAAAACCACCAGCCTGATATTGTGTAGGGTCCCCTTTTATTCTGTGTTATCTGACACCTTTGTATTAGAAACAGATCCAAACAATCAACTTTATGGACCACAACGTTCACCTGCTGCCTGATATATCCCATCAACCCTTTGAAAGGTGTCACTGAAATGATGGATGTTAATCTGACCTGACCTGTCAGAGGTTTTAATTGGACCTCTCAGCGCTTTTAGGCAAGGAGAGAACAATTCTAGAAAGGAACCGGCGAGCGGCCCCTCGGGAAGTTGTAGTCAACATTCCAAAAGGTGTGATACACTGAATATAGGACAAAAATATATATAAAAGTACAACTATCAAATATTTTAGACAAGCTAAAGTCATACTTTTAAAACCACTTTTGAGTCAAGATAAAGACTTTTGGAACGCTACTAGAATATTTGTTGTTTATGACATTACAGGAAATCAACATGTCATTGTTGCACCAGTAGGTGGCGCCAAATGTTACTTTTATGCATCTATTTCAAGCTGCTGTGTTTCTTTTTTTCCCCCTCCAATATTTGTTTTGGTGAAACACAACTGTCTTCTTTGAAGAGTATTCTAAATCATATAATGAAATAAATACATCTAAGTCTTCAAGTCTTCATCAATGGAAGAAGACTCGCATGAAACGGAAACATCAAAGTAAAAGCATCAGAGGTTTAATGGTTTATAATCAGGCAGAAAATCTCACAGCGGCGAGACGACTCTCGTCTAACAACCAGTGCAATCCAAACATCTGACATGAGATTTCCAGTTTCCGATGTTTCATTAACACTGTGGTACTTTCTGCCGACTGAATGAGGTCGGCTCACATCTTTTTAAGAGGCAGAACAAAAGTGTGAAAAGATACAGGAAATGTAACCCTCTTCCTGTTTCCTGTGTCTGTTTAATTTAAAACATTGTGGCAATGAGAGAGAGAGAGGGAGGGAGGGAGGGAGAGGGAGGGAGGGAGGGAGGGAGGGAGGGAGGGAGGGAGGGAGGGTTCTCGCACTCGCCCCAGTTCTCGGAAGTCTTAGAGGGTTTTCTTTTAAGACGGGTCCTGAAACGTTTTTATTGAAAGTGATTTTGGTGATATGTTTTGTGCGAGCATCAAAATCGTTATTATCATTAGTATGGACTATGGATGTTCCGCTTGTGTACGTATGGGGGGGGGTCCATACGTACCCCCTAGAACCGGCCGGTTCTAGCTTCAAAAAATTGTAGGAAAAAAAAGAAGCCCGATCCATGTCCAAAACGGCGTGTCGGGCGCTCAAAGTCCAGAGATTGGTTTCCCGTAAAAAGCCGTTGAATCCGAAGAGGAGCTGGTAAGGCGTGGAAACCCTGGGAGGCCAGAGTCAGACCTCTGTTGTTTTTGTTGCCTAAAAACAACAGAGGTTAGGTGGCCTTCTGTTGTTTTTGTTGCGTAATCTTCTTCCTGGGGAGGTTAGGTGGTTTTTGCGCGTCTGACTCTCTGCCAGATTTGCCAAGCACACTGCTGCCACACAAACGAACCGGGCTGGTTAGACCGGATGCCACCAAACTGG
>JBBDHG010000056.1:6017500-6027500 GCA_037951165.1 Lophius americanus
TTTGGCTTGAATTTTATTTTAAATTGCGGTGATGGGAAACGGCGTGTTAGGTTGTCCCGTTCGACCTGTTAAGTAACTTAAGCATGCAAACATCTTTTTACTTGTCAGGTAAATCCAACCTGATTATCTGCAATTTAATTTTATTATTTATTTAAGAGAGAGTAAATAAAAATAAACCCTATGCCAAGGTGTTTTTTAAATCCGTTTTTATGGTGTATTAAGTGTCTCTTTCTTTGTCACATTAAATCCATTCTCGGGATAGGTGCTGCAAATGAGCCTCTACATAATGATACCTGCACTGGATTGTTGCTTCCTTTCCATATTGTGAAACTGCCACTAAATAAAACAGATCAGTGTTAAACCCACCAAAACATATATTTTGAGTTGAAGATCTTTCACGCCAAACTCATTAGATTCAAACTTGTAAGACTGGAGATGAAAAAACTTAAGATTTCTTTGCAGAATCGGCAAAAAGAAAATTATATAAATGTGAATTAAACCCTAGAAATTGCAAGAATTAACGATGTTGATGTAAAAAACAATGTTTAAGATTGTTTTCCTGATGCCACTCTGAAATGCATCAGACAGGTGAGACACACACAGGTGATCCATGAGAGTAGACAGGTACTTAACAAGATTTTGTATTTTATATGAATTCAAAGATACTTTCTTTTAAAACTTTTAAAACCCAACAGCAAATTTGAAAAGAAAACGTGGGTTCGGTTTATGAGTCACAGAGTATTTTATTACAAGGATTCTGGTCGGGTCCAGTTGCGATAAGGCAAAAACATAACTTTGACTGACACTCGATGAGCTGGGGTTGTTCCTATTGTTTTTCGGCATCATGTAAATTGTGCCGTTAGAGGAATTTCTTATTTAACACGAGGCTGCACAAAAGATGATCTCAACAAAGCAGTTTAAAATAAAGTTCCCCCATCAAATCTGAACGTTCTTAGATACTCCTGGACAAAAACGTGACGTTACAGTTAATTTTCCCAGAATAGTACGACCTCTGCCCTCAAACTCGGCAGTTAATTACCTTTTAAATGACATATACAAATTTAACAGCAGCTGCATTTATCAGTATTTCAGCTGCAGCGGCCATAAAGATGCCTGACCTGGCTATGAAGGTGTTATTACACAGTTATTACCTGTGGTCCCACTGGTGAAACACACGATGCTCAGGTCGTCTGGTGCTGGTGGCTGTGGGCAGAGGATGGGAAGAAAAACTTGAGACTGACATGTAACTCATCATGAGATGAACTTCCTGCAGCTGCATGACCACAAATGTATTATTATTATTATTATTATCCTATAAACACCGCAAAAAGAGAATGGCTGTTGATTTAAATTTAAAATATTTAAGACTGTTGACACAATTTCATTAAGTGTTTAAAGCTTAAATTAACAAGTAAGAATCAAAAACACTTGATTTAATTTGGGTTACTATTTGATGTCATTTTCTTAAAGTTCTTCAACAACGATCCTTTTACAGTGCCCGGTTAAACCCTTACAGCTTGAAAAGGTGCAATTCCAGCTTTGGAGATTCTTCCTATCTCTCTCAAAATTAAAAACTTCTAACTTAAATTTCAGACTCAATATTACTGGAGATAATTGTGTTAGCGGCGAACCAATTTCTACTTTTCTTTTTACATTGCAGCTGCAGTATGTTTGTTTTTCAGCGTGACAAAAAGCTGCCAGCTGAAGTGTAAATATATATAACTGAACATATATATATATATATATATATATATATATATATATATATATATATATGTATACACACCCAAAGGTGATATATAAGGTCATATTTCCTGATAAATCCGGACAGAGTTGGATTCATGCAGGCCTACTGAGCACATTTGTTCAAATATTTCATTCTAGACTAAAAGAGTCTTGAAATATTTCATTTTAGACTCAAATAGTGTTGAAATATTTCATTCTAGACTAAAGAAGTGATGATATATTTCATTCTAGACTCAAATAGTGTTGAAATACTTCATTCTAGACTCAGTGTTGATATATTTCCTTCTAGACTCAAATAGTGTTGATATATTTCATTCTAGACTCAAATAGTGTTGAAATACTTCATTCTAGACTAAAGAAGTGATGATATATTTCATTCTAGACTCAAATAGTGTTGAAATATTTCCTTCTAGACTCAAATAGTGTTGATATATTTCATTCTAGACTAAAGAAGTGATGAAATACTTCATTCTAGACTCAAATAGTCTTGAAATATTTCCTTCTAGACTATAATAGTAATGCTGATGCAGCGTTTGGAGTGTATAAAGGGTGTACTTTTAAATTGCTACTCACTATAGGCTTTCTGTGGTGGTCTCTGCCCCGAGCCTGTAAGACATACAAAAAGAAAACAGCTGTAGAGGACTTCTAGAGATGGAGATAAAGATACGTCTCCATTTACAGGCAGATGTAGTTACAGATGTCACTACATATGCACACACACACACACACACACACACACACATATATATATAGAGATATATCTCTCTATATATACATATTTCTGCATAAATGACGCTGACATTAAGGAGGACAGAGGAGATCCCTCTGGATCAAAGCTTGTATGAAAGTCTCATATATGTTGACGGGAGCAGCAGGACGTTGGACTCATGAAGCTTCATAGTGTTTACACTGTCAGCACTGACTTTGGACCTGATCCCCGGGTCAATGTTTGACAGCCCTTACAGATAGTCTCTTTGTTTCTTTTAAACGGTGTGGTGAGCCTGAGGATCTGGGCGTCGGCCACAGACAGAGAACGGCTCGGTTCCTCACTAGTGTTGACTGTCACTGAGATGTGTCACGTAAGCACACATGTGACTACCAGCGACTCTCCCCACGTTGTCCGTGAAATCATCATTTGACGCGGGTACGCACAAGTCTTCGTCGTCCCTCCTCGTTCTTTGTCTCTGCTATGGAATCGGAAATAAATAGGCTCGGTGAATCCGACAGACGCAGCCGTCAAACGCCGAACCAGTTCTACTGGCCTGTTTGTCACGAGTGACGCTGATGAAGCTTTGAGCGTCGCAGCAGTGAGAAAAACAAAAACAAAGGCGTAACAACACGTGACCTCATTGTCGCCCTAGTGTCAGAGGTATGCAACCGACTTTTCCCCAAATCAATCCAGTTCTTCCTCACACTAAAGTCTATAAATTGAATACGGTCCATGAAAGATTTTTTTTGAGTTATCGCGTTAACACACAACTTTTCGCGGATACCGAGCTCCGACCCGGCCCTGCATAATCCTCCTGCCGGGTCTTACCTCGACCTCCATCATGGCCTGCACGTGGACGCCACAGCCCCTCCCGTGCTCCTCAAGCGCTGAGTCAAAGGCGTCCATCAGGATGATCCTCTGCAGGCCCGGAGTCTCCCTCCGCTCCACGTTGTCCAACAGAGCCTGAGCTTTGTTTACTTTGTCACAGATGACGGTGGAGATGTCGGCTGAAACGACGGGAAAACATTTGAATATCAGCAAATATGAAGTTTCAGATCATTTCAAACACACACGACAACCAATATGAGTTAATGTATATAAGTATACATAGATATATGTATACGTATACATGTATAGACATATTTATAGGGGGTCTATGCTTGTATATGTATGTATGTAGAAGAAGACATTGAGAAAATCTATCCCATATTCCAATAAATAACTGTTAAATTGTGAATAACTGAGTGTATGGGTGTGTAATGCTAATTCTGTTAGCGTGTCTATGGCTTTTCCCATTAGTCGTTAGCATTAAGCTAACTGACCGGATCTTTGTGTGTGTGTGTGTGTTAGTGTGTTTGTTTCTGAGAGAGTGTGTGTGTTTGTGTGCGTGTGTGTGTTTCTGAGAGAGAGTGTGTGTGTGTTTGGGTGTGTGTGTTTGGGTGTGTGTGTTTGGGTGTGTGTGTTTCTGAGAGAGAGTGTGTGTGTTCGGGTGTGTGTGTGTGTGTGTGTGAGGTGTGTGTTTGTGTTCTTACCGGTGTTAATGATGAACCGTATGGCGTCTGGGCCAAGTGTGTCATAAAGGGGAACCACCACCATGGAGTAGGTGTAGCAAGCCAGTTCTGAGATGATCCACTGTAATCACACACCAGAGGTCAGGGGTCAAACACATAACTTTACACCTATACGATGCTTGTAGTGGAATGGACCCATGAGAGAAGAAGAGACAGCAGAGAGAGAGGGAGTCACCTCGGGTCTGTTCTGGGCGAACACTCCTATGAACTGGTCCGGGTTCGGCTGGCAGCCCTGGTGCAGAAGACCCGAACCCAGATGCTCGGCCCGGGCCGTCACCTGTAGAGGGAGACATTATCTGGATGAAGGATGTTGTAAGGCAGAACAAACCTTTTAAAATAGAACGTAATGAAAATACAAGCATCCGTTTTTTACATCTTGAGAAATCTAAAACCTTTTTTTTTTATTTTGCTGTGAATTTGCTGAGTTGGCAAAATCTTACTTTTTCTTCTCACGTTATGGTGACTGTGAAAACCGGACAAGACAGAAAATCCACTGTGTCAACAAACTCTAACATCCTCCATTGAAGGAAGTATTTCACAATTCTTTCAACCATCTAAATATAAGAGGCATTCCCGAGAAGATCAAAGGAACTCTTTGGAAACAGCGTGACGTCATCGCAGGCTTTTGCTAAATCCTCCCCTCACATGGTACGAGGCATCGCTTCAGTGATGACTGTCCTCGTGAAATTCCCCTCAAACCGCCACCGTCTCTTCCAACACCACGTTCCAGAACATATCGGGTTAGGTCTCACGTTCAGACAGACCTGATGAAACATGAAACCGCTACCAGGGAAGTTCGAGCCTCCGGGTACGACTTCAGAGATAATTACAAATTACCTAACAGAACTTTTAACAGTCCAACGTGAGTCAGCGCCGCAGCTCAAATCCAGCCCTTGATGTTATTATACATTATAATATAGACACTTAGTGTCCATTTAAGGCAAACACTTCCTTTTTTCTCTAGTCCAAACAACTCCCTGCATGTTTTTGTCTTTTTCTTTCTTTTGTTGCTGTAGTTGAAGCAGTCATTGATGATATTCAGTGTTTCCCACAGGTTTATATCCAGATTCAAGATACAAGATTCTTTCTTTTGTCCTTTTAATGCGTCACATAAAAAGAAAAATCCTGTTTCACATCAGTAATCCATAATTTTACTTTTATTTAAAAATCTTTATTTAACTTGATTATAAATGTATACATAAGAGTACTCATAAATAAACTGAGGTTATTCTAAAATGTAGAGTTTAGTGTGAGGAAGAACTGGATTTATTTCACATTTCCATCTTTATCTCTAAAAGTTTTCGGGCCATAATTTCTCGACTGTTGTTCATGTTTTATTCACTAGGGGGAGATTTTTTATGAAAAACACTGTTTATAATATTTCACTCGGACAGTTCATATTTTACCCACTAGAGGGAGTTTCTCCAAGGGCTTTTTATCGGGCATTCATATAAATGTATGCCTTCGATGTCAGGGAGGACACTGTAGGCCCAAGATGTACTGACCTCTTTGTAGGATATCCACTTGTAAGGCTGGTTCGGGAGGCGCGTGCCTAAGCAGGGTCCATCCCCTGTTGAACGCAGACAAACACACCAGATAAACAACAAACACATTTGAGTCTGCAGGAATTATCCAGCTGGAAGGATCAAACTTTCTTATTTCTCATTATTTTTCCACAAAAAATAACCAAAAGAAACACTTGTAAGAGCAGAAAACCCAGAAGACTCGATTTAATTCATCATTAAATCAGGCAAATTCAGATTTAATGATGAATTCAATCAGAATTTCCCACCTGACCAGGTACCCACCTGATATGTGGAGGCCCCTCTGGAAGACCTCATACATGGTCTTGGCGTCATCGAAGTAATGAGTCAGCAGCTTGGAGCTGTCGCCCATCAGGGACCGGCGACCTCCACCTTCATTCTGATGTGGAGGAGAGATATGAAGACAAAAAGAGACAAAACAAAAACAGAAGAATAATTAATCCACCTCCATCAGACACCAATCAAAACGCCAGAAACCCAACGGGTCCCGCCCACCAAGGACCTTCAGTGTTTCCCACAGGATAACAGTTTACCTGCGGTGGTGGGCGGAGCAACACAGCGTGTGACCGAGGGTTCGCTAATAAACCGGTCAAAACAAAAGTTTATGACCAACTTCATTTACTGCATACGAATAATTACTCTAATTATCTCATCTCAACATTTATAATGAAAACAAATAAATATCTATTCATCTATTTATTGACTAACACATTTTTTTAAAAGCAGCGTTTCATTAAAAAACCCTTTATATATTTACTCCATGTAAAGTGAAATCGTTTATTTGTACATCCTTCTTTGTCGTTTGATTGTGGTCGCGGCGTCGATGCTAATTATTCTAGCATGTAAACGGCAATTCCCTTTATATGTTAGCATTTAGCTAACGGACCAATCACTAATTATTTGATTGTTGTGAGGTAATAAACATTCAGACTGAGCTATTATGACTATCATTCAAACAATAAAAATATATCAACATGTCACTATTATTATTATTATTATAAACTAATAAATAACAGTTTCAATAAGTATTTATTGAAGCTTTAAAAAGATATGAAGTTTATCGTCATAAATACTCCATTAGCCTCTATTTGTGACTTTTACCGTCACATTAGTGTAAATTAATCAAATTGGTGAAAAGTCTTTAATGAATTGAACTTTCTATAAAGTTCAACAAAAATAAATTGTCTTTATAAATACACTTTTGCTGATTAAAATATCTATTTATCTAAACCAATGAGCATGCTAATGCTATGTCGGCCTGATGCTAATGCAATGTCGGCCTGATGCTAATGCTATGTCGGCCTGATGCTAATGCTATGTCGGCCTGATGCTAATGATATGTCGGCCTGATGCTAATGCTATGTCGGCCTGATGCTAATGCTATGTCGGCCTGATGCTAATGCTATGTCGGCCTGATGCTAATGCTATGTCGGCCTGATGCTAATGCTATGTCGGCCTGATGCTAATGCTATGTCGGCCTGATGCTAATGCTATGCGGCCTGATGCTAGCAGTGGTTCCTGTCAGCGCCTGCTCACATTTAAAGGTGACTTAAAAGCATTTATTTCATTTATAAACTTTGATTATCCCCATTTATGTTTTTGAAAATGATTGTTTTTACCCAAATATACATCTAGAAAAAAGCATTTGTGTGGGGAGAATGCGCTTCGTCTTACCGGCACCTCCTCAGACTGGTGCAGGAGGCTGCAGGGGGCCTTGATGGGACGAGGTCTGGTGGCCAACCAATATCCCAGCATGGCGGTCAGAGCGCCGATGCCCACCAGCACGGAGGCGGGCAGAGAGAAAAGTAACTGGCCGAGCTCGCCCACCTCTGGGACGCTCTCGCCGCCCGTCACCTCCTGGGCCTGCATCTTCTCTATCAGGGTGGAGCTCAGCTCTGCAGGATGAAGGACAGACGTGTTTACGGAAACGTCCTGTTCAGGTGAAATAGATGATGGAACCGATCGGATTCTCATTCAGACTTTTGTCTCTGCCTCAACGTCATCAGGCGTTATTCAAAAAGTACCGTCTGGAGCTGATCTGACCCCAGAGCAGTCTGTTCTGGGCTCACATCCCATAGTGACACAGTCATGGAGATAAATACAGTTAACTACTTTTTCTGCGCTCGATTCAAAGCAGCTAAATTTAGACACAACTGGACTGATCGTTGGAAGGTAAGGCCAAAAAAGTGTTCTTGTTTTGTTTGTTTTGATCAAAACATCTCCCCTACATGTCGGATCTCCTGGAGGCGGCTCGTGTGACATGAACCTGGACGTTCTGACAAACGGTCAGGACGTTATTTGTTTGTAAGAAAGATCCTCTGGTGAGTCAAATGTGATTTATACGAGATAAAAACCTCATTTACTCTTCAAAGGAGGATGAAGTCGGGTTCTTCCTCGCAATAGACCACCGACGCTACAGCAACACACACACACACACACACACACACACACACACACACACACACACACACACACACACACACACACACACACACACACACACACACACACACACACACACACACACACACACACACACACACACACACACACACAGCCTCCCTCCGCTGGGAGATCATCCAGAAGAACCACCCGTCAGAATAAAACTGCTGCTGCGGCTGACAGCCAATCAGAATAACTTCCTGTCGGCTCGAGGTGTTTGAAAGAGGACGGGGCCGCAGACGACCAAAAGAAAGTCTCTCTGATTATGCAAGACGGTGGGAATCCCGACTTCCTCATTTGTCTATTATTTTGGGTCAAGTCCCCATTACTTATTAACATAAGGGAAGCTGAGTCATGTGACCATGCCCGACATAGAAGTCAGGTTTCAGGAAGCGGAATGCACGACTTCTGTTAACGTGCCCATGGGGGCACCTTTGACCCTTTAGGGTCTCATGATGGGTGACATTTCCTCTTATCGCCAGAAAAATGTATTTTCCCCATCTCCATACTCAAACATTCACAAACATTCATTAACATTCATAAACATTCATAAACATTCATAAACATCCATAAACATTCATAAACACTCACAAATTATATTGATTATAAGATCTCTCTCCTCACTCACCAGTGTAACCATGGTAACGCACCCCCCTACCTGAAAGAACTACTCACCCCACTGACCTCGACACGATCCCTCCGTTCTACCCACTCATACCGCCTCCTCCTTCCCCGGACTAAGCTCAGCACCATGGGAGATCGGGCCTTCTGTTCTGCTGCCCCTCGTCTGTGGAATGCACTCCCTGACCATTTCAGGGCTCCACAGACGACTGACACATTTAAAAAAGGACTTAAAACTTTCCTTTTTAGCAGAACCTATAACTGTAATTAACATTGCTGCTTTTGGTGATGTTTTTATATAGCTATTATTTTATTTTTTATTGATGCTTTTATCTGCTTTTGCTTTGTAGCACTTTGAGATTTGATCCAAATGTAAAGTGCATTATAAATTAAATGTATTATTATTATTATTACAAATATTCACAAACAATCAAACATTCATAAACACTCATGAACATTTACAAACATTCATAAACACTCATGAACATTCACAAACACTCACAAACATTAACAAACATCCATAAAAATGCATAAACACTCACAAACATTCATAAACATTCATAAACATCCACAAACATTCATTAACCTTCACAAACATTCATAAACATTCATAAACATTCATAAACACCAACAAACATTCATAAACATTCATAAACACCAACAAACATTCATAGACATTCATAAACACCAACAAACATTCATAGACATCATAAACATTCATTAACCTTCACAAACATTCATAAACATTCATAAACATCCACAAACATTCATTAACCTTCACAAACATTCATAAACATTCATAAACATTCATAAACACCAACAAACATTCATAGACATTCATAAACACCAACAAACATTCATAGACATTCATAAACATTCATAAACACTCACAAACATTCACGAACATTCATAAACACTCACAAACGTTAACAAACATCCATAAAAAGGCATAAACACTCACAAACATTCACAAACATTCATAAACACTCATGAACATTCATAAACACTCACAAACATTAACAAACATCCATAAAAATGCATAAACACTCACAAACATTCATAAACATTCATAAACATCCACAAACATTCATTAACCTTCACAAACATTCATAAACATTCATAAACATTCATAAACACCAACAAACATTCATAAACATTCATAAACACCAACAAACATTCATAGACATTCATAAACACCAACAAACATTCATAGACATTCATAAACATTGGTCCGATTTAGTCTTAATATGGTGTTTATGAATGAACTCGACTTCTATCTGCTTTTATCATATTTTAATCCAAGAGTTCATATATATATATATATATATATATATATATATATATATATATATATATATATATATATA
>JBBDHG010000056.1:6032500-6080000 GCA_037951165.1 Lophius americanus
CTGGTCTATTTTGGGCCTGCCGGGCCGCCGTATCACACCACCATCAACTCCACCGACTCTGCATTCCCTCACTCCACGCCCAACCACTCCTCCCTCTCTACCTCTCACTCTCCCTCCCCACCTAACACCCTCCCCCTCACTAAATATGAAGTCACCATCCTCTCCATCGTTTAGCGATCCTCGGACGCACGGGAAAGCTACGACACAAACGGATTGATATGTGCTTATATATATGTGTGTATATATATGTGTGTATATGTATGTATATATATATATATATATAACTGTGTATATATATATGTACACACACATGCCTGTATTGTTATTTCTTTACAGCCTGAAGGGAGCTTCACTGACGCCGCCCACACCTCCCTCAGAGACGGGTCTGAAAGAATTCACTATGTTGTAATGTGTACGAATATAAAGTTATAAGCAGATCATTTTCACGTTTGTACATCTTAGTTTTCGGCTAATGTTCAGGTAAATTAAATTAAATTAAAGAAAAAGGTATTTCGATAAGAAATCATGAAATGAGACGTATTGTAATTTTCAGAAAAAGCGCTGAGAGAGATCAAATCTCCGCCGAGGAAGAACAGTCATCTTCATCACCCCTGTATTATTATTATTATTATTATTATTATTATTATAACAGTAGCAAAGGTTACGGAATAATTCCTGCAGATTCCTCCGTTAATCTCCGGGTTACTGCCAGCCCTCCTAAATCTACCAACAACTCCAACAAACTCTTTGAGTATCTCTCAGATACTCTTCAGCGTCTCTGTTCAGCCCACTGAGCCCCCAGCTCCACTCCCAAAGGAACATAACAAGAATCAAAGGGAAACTCTTGAAACTGAACCACCCCCAAAGAAACATCACAGGAACATCAAAGGAACTCTTGAAACTGAGCCCCCAACTCAACCCTCAAGGAAACATCAAAGCAACCACAAGAAGTAAGACAGCAATAGCCACATTGTGACGTCATTACTGCAAACGGCTAATTGTTTTATATCAATTTAATTTCAAATTCTGTGACACATGGAATCACCTCTAGGATATTCCAAAACTTACCAAAGGTTAAAATCTCATACAAATCTGTCCTGTAGTTTTCCATAATCCTTCACAAACAAACAAACAAACAAACAAACAAACAAACAAACAAACAAACTGGACTTAGAACGTAACCTCCTTCCTTGGCGGAGATTAAAATTCGACTTTGGCAGTAAGAAAACTAAGAAAAGAAAACCGACCTGATTCAGCACTTCAGTCGGAGCCATTACTGCCATAAATCTTCAGGCATCGATTGCTGAGTCAGCAGAACTCAACGCAGACGGAACGCTGCCGTACGGATGTTTGAGGCACTCAGATATGTAGATATTATTGATTACATTACTGGTGTACACGTCGTCTAAAACTACTATCACCACACAAGTCTGTGCAAAAAGAAGTTTTTTCCACATTAGAGGAACGGTTGAGTTCTGAGTCGTTATCATTAAATGTGACTGCTATCAACTTTTATTCAAGATACTTATTAAACTTTAACTTGTCGAAAAGACGAGTTCAATTTGGATAGTCAAAGTTGCTAAGTTTGACTATCCAAAGCTTGAGAGGCCAACGTACAACAGGTGACGCCGTTCGGCGTGACGCTCGTCTTTGTGTTTAATCTTTTTGTAAATAAAGTTTTGCTCACCTGATGAGATTCAAACAGAAGCTGCTAAGAAAAAAACACCGGTGTTATTTGCTGATTCCAACCACAAGTGGGCAAAAAAATCAAGCGCTGCCTGGTTTATTTATAGTGGGGCCGAGATCGTTTGTTTTGCGACGTCATCAAACGTCGGAGTCGTGACGGTAAAGAACAAAGACATCCACGAAGCGACGATAGCGCGGCGTTAACTATTCTTGTGTGACGTCACGGCTCTTATCCACAGGATGGGAGTCGTGAGACGTCCTCTTTTATTTTTTAGAATGTTGACCATAAGTTAGTATAAAGCGAGAGAGGCTCTGAGACTCGTCGTCATGACATCACACAACACATTTCCTCAATTTGTAACTTGCTCAAAAAGGAGATTTCAAAAAAAATTCAAAGACTAAATATTTTTATTTGGACTTAAACGCTCCCATCGGATTCTACAGAAGCGCTTTGATGTCATGAAAGAAATTTAAAAATGTCACTATCACGATATAACGTGATGATTTTCATTGAAACCATTATGTAAAAACCTAAAAAATTTAAAAAATATCACGTCATAATGTGAAAATCCACATACTGTATAGAAACGTGAAAATTAACAAAATTATCAGAAAATATCAAAAAGACAAAAGTAATGTTTTATACTGGAGAGGAACAGGAAATACCACGATACTAGACACAGCTTTGATGTTTTACACTGGAGAGGAATAGGAAATACCACAATACTAGACACAGCTTTGATGTTTTATCCTGGAGAGGAACAGGAAATAATAATAAAAATAATAATACATTTAATTTATAATGCACTACCACGATACTAGACATAAAGCTTTGATGTTTTACATTGGAGAGGAACGGGAAATTGCGTATAAGTTGTTATAAAGCTTTGATGTTTTATATTGGAAAGGAAAAGAAAATGACATGTTACGCGTCATAAAGCTTTGATGTTTCATATTGGAAACAAAAAGAAAATGACGCGATACATGTCTTAAAGCTTTGATGTTTTAGACTAGAGAGCAACACGGAAATTACGTGATAGTTTCATAAAGCTTTGATGTTTAAGACTGGAGAGAAACAGGAAATGACACGTTAATGTGATAAAACTTTGATGTTTTCGACTAGAGAGGAACAGGAAAAACTACAGGATGTATTTGCATGAAATTTTACCCAGACGTTGTTTTTTGTCATATTCTACAGATTACTAAATTCGGGCAACATTATTTGTTTGGAAGCATTTAAAAATAACAAAACACTATTCTTAACGTTTTAGTGTCCATCATTGTTCATGCCTTTGTTACTTTGATGTTCCTGTTGGGGGCTGGGACAGGAACAGAGGCTGGCAATAAATCATCCATTCTTTCATCTAGGATCATGTTGCTTTGCTCCTTTGATGTTTTTATACGCATCATATCGATTTTTCCAGTTGAAATGGATTTAGTTACACGAAATACAAAATTCCTGATAAATCTGTCATAAGGACACATTCAATGTTATTTCATGACGACATCATATCATAAGTTCCTCCTTTTCTTTCTGTTTAAAAACTTGCTTGACCAAAACAAAAACCGATTTTCCCATTTTATTTGAAATTTAGAATGTCTGTGATAATAATAATTGATAAACGCCTCAAATAAATAAAATATTATATCAGTATATCGTATTACATTGAATTGTATAACAACTGACGGTAAATTACCCAGAGTACAACAGATACAGTTCCAAATAAATTGAGTTAACTTCAGACTTTTGTCAACCATCAAATCACTAGTATTTCACAGTTATACACTTTTAACATTTGGCTTGTGTAGAAGTGAAGGGATCCTTTTACGGTAACTTCAAATGTTACCATTACTTTTACGGTAATGACTTGTTTAAGACATAAGGTTGTTTTTTTATTATTAATTAACACTTTTTACAGTGTTGTATGTACATGTAAATTTACAGTAATTAATTAAGAGCCTTTAACCATCTAACAAAAGCACACCGTCATTTTCTATAGACCCAAAATCTTAATAGTATACAGCCGTAAAAAAAACTTCATTTCAAAGTCTAAACTTTTGTGGAATTTATTGAAATATACTGTCATTTTGTCAATATCATGTCAATTTACATGATTTTACGACCGACCTTTTAAAGTTTTAAAGTTATTAGAATTTCTTTTCAGCTTGATCAAAAAAGTCGTTTGAATGACAGAAAAGCCAGGCGCCACCCTGAGGTGTCACAGCAGGTGCTGCCAACCCAAAACATTGTTCGTCATTGTTTGCCCAAAGGTGGAGCAACTTGACGGCCAGCCTTTAAATTAAACATTGAAGGGGGGGTTGTTGGAAGTTGGGGGTGGGGGGTTGGGGGGATACGTTTCTTTTTTGAGCTGCACTCGATGTTAATTATAATGAATTATTGATAACGAGGAGCAGCAGGGTGCCGGAATGCGATGACAGCTGGAGGGTGTCATGCTGCTGCCCTCCCGGGGGGGGGGGGGGCTTGCATTGCCTTCGCTTCAGCATAACCCTGCAGTCGAATTTAAACTAATTCAAGCCTGAGTTCAGGTTTGATACAGAACATGAACATGAAGCGCCTTGTGAGTTTTCCTGTTAAAATGTAGAATCTATAGCAGATATTATCAAACGACAATGTGATAATAATAATAAATACTTTCCGGGGACATAATGAGCAAAATCAGCTTTTTATTCTAAACAGCTTGTGACACTTTTAATGAGTTTTGACTTCACTATTATGAAGTCAAAACATCCTGTGAAACAGTAAAACACAGAGATGTTCCATTTACTGAACAGTGAGAACTTTTACTTTGAGGACATTTTAGTCACAAATAAACATTTTCCTCCTGTAAACTTTCCGATGCAGGACTTTTACCCGCTGTGGAGTTTTTTCACATCGTGGTATTATTGTTTCACACACGTTTACTCATCCGATGCTGCTTCCATTCTACACAGAATTATTCCAACACTCCGTTATTCCCTGACACTCTGAGCGAACGCCTCGAATCCTCAGTGTCCAGCTGTAAAAATATCTTGGAAAAGCTTCATCTGGAAAAAAAACAACAACCTCCATGAGGTTGTTTTATTCTGAACAACGTCCCTAAGCCCTGCTGTGTGTGTGTGTGTGTGTGTGTGTGTGTGTGTGTGTGTGTCTGTGTGTGTGTGTGTGTGTGTGTGGAGGGGGGTCGGTTAGAACGACGCATGCTGTTCTCCCTAGCTGGCCGGTGGGCCACGGGATTTCAGCACCCCCCCTCCGTTGGACAGCTCCGTCCAATCGGATGCGTCACTTCTGGCGCGTCATCCTCCCGTCCTCCATCACTGACACGTCACACACCAAATGTTTCACCGTTAACACGCTTCAGTCGAAATGAAAAAGCAACGCATCTAACATTTAAACTCTTTAATTCAGGCAGAAGCTCGCGCTGGATGATTTGTGTGTGTGAAAAGACAGGGTGATTCCTTGCTGTCGTGACGTGTATCCGGTTTTCACGCACAATGTCACACCACCTTAGCAGCTGGCCGGCCTCCGATGCGCACGTTTTTATCCCGTATGTCTTAGTGACAGCAGTTCATGAACTAAATGGTGTTTAAATATATATATACATATATATATATATATATATATGTATATATATATATATATATTCTTTTTCACATAAAACACACATTGATGAACTCAGTCATGCGCACAACGATCCACACCACCAGGTCTGACTATAAGGTGAAACGAACCTGCAGGAATGATAAGTGACAGAACAGGAATCCGAAAAGCACCGGCAGTCGCAGCTGGAGCCCGTTAAACCGGAATATCCGCCAAATCAAAGTACAAACTCCATTAGAGCGAAATCTGATGTCAGAATATCACCTGCAGCTGCAGAAATGTTAATAAAACTCTTTCTGTTCTAGGAGAGTTCTGCTGCATCTGTGTGGAAACCAAAGGCCTACAAGGATGGAGAAGCCGGTAACACACCGAGCCGCATCCGCTACGGAGGCAGGTGCGACGATTATTATCACAGATCCAGGACGCAAAAACCATCCAAATGAATGACAGAGAAATCCAGACTCACCTAATAGAATCCAGAGCGCCCCGGAAACCAAAACGAAGGCGAGCATGTCTTTGTCATGGAGTCAGCGGTGCCGGTGCTGGAGCGCCTCAGAGCTGCAGCCTCGACTGCAGCAGGTCGCCGACAATCTGGCAGATTAAGGAGGAGGAGGGGGTGAAGGAGGAGTGGAGGTGGAGGAGGAGGAGGGGGTATGTATCTGAGAAGGAGCTCGGTGGGGGAGCTGGGAGGCGATGGCGATGTTCGGCAGGCTTCGCTGTGGAGCTGACTGAGGAGAAGGACCGAACGATGCACCCTTCCCCCGATCGAGATTTCACCTTCACCTAGTTGGCCGCCGCCGCTGCGCAGTGGCAGACACGCCCGCAGAGATGGGGAGGTTCTGGAGGTCGGATGAAAGATACGACCCACCCCAAGGTTACATCTTACCATCAAAGCTCTCACACTCACTGTGCAACAATCATGTTCACCGTCAGTGACGTCTGAGCTGAATGATCGTGTCTTTAATTCCTTCTTAATAAAAAAATAATAATTAGAATAATCCCAAATCATGACCTTTAATTTATTCTTTTTTCTTTTTTCTAAATGTGGGTTTATGTTTGAAAGTGTCGCCGTCTTTAAAGAATGGTAAAGTAATTGTGGCCCATGTCACCTCTCACCAAACCATCGATGGCCCTGCAGCTGAGCATAGGGGTAACTGTGCATCAGCGTCACGTGACGCCATAAGCCCCTCCCATTGAACTAAAGTAACCTTGAGAAGGATTGACGGAGCGACGCAGTAGGCGAGGAGAGAGGAGACAAGGCTGGAGGAAGCTGACTTTGAAATGATTTGTGCATTTAGACTCCTGAGGTGAGATTATTGTTCGTCTCCCCGGAGCTTCAGCGGTTATATTTGATGAGGTTTGACCTGGACCCCCTGAGACGGACCCTCATGTCTGACATGGTCCCTCCGTGATATTACTCTTCTGGGGTCCCATAACATTTCAATTTTTTCTTTTATCCTCAGTATCCTCATGAGTTACCGATCAGCCAAAACATTATAACCACAGGCCCAATATTTTCAACACAGAACAGTTCTGACCCACGAAGGCTCGGACTCTGAAGGTTTCATCAAATCAAACATTTACTCTACACTGTTAAAAAGAAAAAGAAAGAATAAATGAATAAATTAAGTGTTACTGAGTCATAAATTTAAGGTGGAAATATATTTCCTGATATGGAATTTCACTATTTTGTGGCTTTTTAGGGTAAAAGCATGCACTGTAAAAATAAAGCTCTGGATAAACTTAAAGAAATTGACTTCAGCTGGTAACCTAAATTCAATAACGTATTTTTTAGTCCAACTAATCAATTTAAGTTCAAAATATTTTATGTTGTGTCAAAAGTTAATGTGATTTTTCTTTAACATCTCCCACAATTCTCTTTTTACAGTGTAATATTTGCCTTAAAACGCTCCAGGAACAAAATCATCCGAGATTTGTACCAATAATATACAAATAGTCATCAACTATTTTATATTTTAGGCTTTTCAAAAAAAAGAAAAGTTTTTCAAGACAGATTTGAAGAATTTTGTAAAGCTGGAATTCCCTTCACTCCTTAGATCTAATCTTAAATTTAAACTTAAAGAATTAACTTCAACTAGTAACATGAATAAAATAAAACGTTTTTGAGACTCATTTATTAGTTAAGTAGGTAAAACTAAATTAGATTGGGTCTTTTTTGAGTTCATCCAACAATTCACTTTTTTACAGTGTAGCTCATTTATCTATCGTTGGTGCATCTACGTAGTGGCTGACAAGCTTACTGTCTTATTGTGCTGCTGTCATGTGACCAACCTTATTAAACCGCCGGTTGTCAGCACCCAGCACTGAAGAGTAGGAGGAGGACGAGGAGAAATGGTGAAACAGACACAAGGAGGGTATCTTAAAAAATGAAAACATGTTTATGCGAAGGACTGCCGGTAAAATTAATTACATTTTATGCTATGAAATAGTAAAAAAAACAATTCTAAAACCTGTCCCATCATACAGATATAAGTTGAAATGAACTTTTTAATGTCCTCATCAAGAAGAAATACATGTAAAAACTTTATTCATTTGGATCTTAACCTGCAAATATGATGTACAAATGACAGATAATTTAGCCAAATATGTCTATATAACAATTAAAAAAACAATAATTAAACAGTATTTAATGAAGAAAAGTTGTGTTTCATGGAGAACATAGATTATAGGTTATAGATTAGCTCAACCGTTTTGGTAAATTATGTTTTTAGAAAACTATTTGACTCTTACTACACTTTTTTTTTTTGTAAAATAAAGATACATAATTCTTTTTTTGAAGTATTGGCACGCTTTAGTAATCCAGAAAAAGAATCCTACTTATTGAACCGGACTCCCAATAGCTGTGGTTAATCCCTCCTCCTTTGTGGCCTTTTTGACCGCTGGTGTCCACCAGGGCTCCATCCTTGGCCCCTTACTGTTTAGCAAATACATGCTGCCTCTTAAAAACAGGTTCAGTCACATTTTCCGATAAGAAATAGTGAATCAAAATGTTTCCAACCCAACAGTTGAGCAGGACATTAAAGGGTTAAGTGTCCAAAGGCACCAAAACAGGGATTCATCAACAAGTTTATCTAAAAATGGAAATTCCTTAAGTCTCAAGGTGAAATTCTCTGTAATACCACTTATATAAAACATGCATAGATCAATAAAGATATTATATTTTTGTTTACATAACAAGTGTCTACTTGTAAAGTCAAGGACGTCCACAAATATTACATTATATATATTTAAATAGCTTTGAATGTAAAGGATTAGAACAGGACGAATTCTATAAATCTGAAACACAAAAACATTCGTATCGTTCCTCCTGTGGATTCTTTATCTTTATCTGACAGTTTGTTCTACAGCCTTGAAGATAAGAACCATCCAGCAGAACCACGACGTCATTCTGACCCAGAGGACTTCTGAACACATTTTACTGTCTGTCTGCCTGTCTGTCTGTCTAGATATCTGTCTCTCTGTCTAGATATCTGTCTGTTTATCTGCCTGTCTGTCTGTCTGCCTGTCTGTCTGTCTGTTTATCTGCCTGTCTGTCTGTCTGTTTATCTGTCTGTCTGTCTAGACATATATATATATGTATCTGTTACAGTTTCAATATTTTACAAATTATTATTACACAATTTATGTTATTTGACATAAACACATACAGACATGCACAGCAACAGTAATAATAATAATAACAACAGTAATAATAATAATAACAACAGTAATAATAATAATAATAACAACAATAATAATAACCATTATAATAATAATAATAATAAAAACAACAATAATAACAACAACAATAATAATAACCATTATAATAATAATAATAATAACAACAGTAATAATAATAACAACAGTAATAATAACCATTATAATAATAACGATGATAATAATAATAATAATAATAATAACGATGATGATGATAATAATAATAATAATGATAATAATAATAATAATAACCATGATAATAATGTTGACCTTGCAAAAAAAAAAGTTAAAAAAAAGTGTAAAGATGCTGTAAACTTCAAACAGCAAAGACGTTTAAGATTAAGGCGAGAAAAGAATGTAATTATTATTTATTACTTCATTGTTTTTATGTTTTTACATTTGTTGGGTTTGTTGTTGTTTTTTAAAGGTGCTATACACTTTTTTTTTTAAATGGCAAATAATATGGAACTCCTACCGTTTATTTTCTGTTAGAACTATTACTAACTCTAATCATGCTCAATCAAAAGTGAAGCCGTTGGTTCTGATCCACTTGAGTCTCGGGGGATTTATGCAGACGCTGACGATTATAAAATCTACAAAGTTTTCCCGCCGTCTGTTTTGTTTCTCTTAAAAGAAAAAAGTAATGATTGATTATTTTGTTGTAGGTTGGTTCTGAATAAAGTTCTGTTGATGTTTAATATGATAAATAAATGGACCTTTGGTCGGTTTGGTAAAACCTTCGACCCACTGCTCCCTCAGGGATCGGTCCAATGCAGAGAATGAAGTCGGGACCAATCAAGTATGAAATAAAAACCAGCCCGGTTCTGTTTTTGTGTCGTGCGTCTCCTCTGGATCCAACTGGGTTTACTGCGGGTCGTAGCCGCTGCCTGGCGCTGCTGTAGGAACATTAGGTGTGATGAGGAGAAATGATGCACCGTTCTGACAACTACCTGGTCACCTGTTCCACTTCTAAACACGCCAATTCTTCTTGCCTCCACCTTGGTTCCGTCTGGGACGACTGGGTTGCAGCGAGTCGATCCTGATGTGGTTGTTTTTTTTCACATGGTCGTTTAGGTCGGCGACGCCCAGTTTTTAATCCTTTGGTGTCACAATGCTGGCAGAGATCCACCGCTGTGGAATGGCGAGCAGTAGCCATCATGGCACCTTGTTTGGTGGATTGCCCCTCCTCCTCTGGCATGTCTGGACATATTCATCCATGACTTTGTTCCTGCAGACGTCTTCTGTTCCCTTCTCTTCATGCCGCTTCTCTTTTTACTCACAGTTGTTGTTGTTGTTGTTGTTGTTGTTGTTGACGCCACATATGGTTTTGGCTACATGCAGGTTTAGCTGTGGTTGTCTGTGCAGAGAGGAAGAGAGAGAGAGCAAGAGGGAGAGAGAGAGAGAGGGAGAGAGAGAAAGTGAGGGAGAAAGAGAAGGAGAGAGAGAGAGAGCAAGAGGGAGAGAGAGAGAGAGAGAGAGGGAGAGAGAGAGGAAGAGAGAGAGGGAGAGAGAGAGGAAGAGAGAGAGAAAGAGGGAGAAATAGGGAGAGAGAGGAAGAGAGAGAGAAAGAGGAAGAGGGAGAGAGAGAAAGAGGGATAGAGAGAGAGGGAGAGAGAGAGAGAGGAAGAGAGAGAGAGCTGGAAAAAACAGTTGGGTGGGTAGATTAAAAATAACAAAGAATACACTAATCAGCCATAACATTAAAACCATCTGTTGTTTAGGTGGTGTTAATGTTATGGCTGCTGAACCACCTGCCTAAAACTGTTTAGGTCCCCCCTCTGATGTGACAGGTGTGAAAGTCGCTCAGATCCTCAGGTGCTTTTATAAGGAGATATAATGAATAATGTTCTGACTCTGACCGTTACCCTCTCAGGTTTGTCTCTTTTCTTAAGCTGCACTGCATTCAGGTCTCAGTCCACCACGACATACCATAATAACATCTCAGGAGGTGGCGACAAATAATCCATGTTTTATAGTTCTGAAAAAATGGGCTTTTACTTTGAAAGGACAAACACGCATCACATGACCAGGAAACCCTGTTTGGACTAGAGTTGGAAATAAAGTTGTTTTTATATATACAACGTTACTACAACGTTGTTACAACGTTATTACAGCGTTGTTACAACGTTATTACAACGTTATTACAGCGTTATTACAACGTTATTACAGCGTTATTACAACGTTATTACAGCGTTATTACAACGTTATTACAGCGTTATTACAGCGTTATTACAACGTTATTACAGCGTTATTACAGCGTTATTACAACGTTATTACAGCGTTATTACAGCGTTATTACAACGTTATTACTACTACACTTATATATATATGTATACATATATACATACAAATGTAAATATATATATGTATACATATATACATACAAATGTAAATATATATATGTATACATATATACATACAAATGTAAATATATATATGTATACATATATACATACAAATGTAAATATATATATGTATACATATATACATACAAATGTAAATACTGAGTTCTACATTTTGGATTCATTTTGTCTTGATTTCAGTATATTTGAAGTTTTACATAAAGATTTGATTTTACAGTACTAGCCATAATCGGGCATTGAACAAAAAGAATACACTATAAAACCATAAAAACCATACCAAACAAACAAACAAACAAAAACAACAAACAACAAACAACTACGTACAAAACTAATTTACAACAAAAAACATATTGGACAAAATGTGAGTTTTTCGACGCAGAGGATAAACTTTGTGAGGAAAGATGATTATCCCTTCAACTACAATTCATATAGTGAATATATATATTTAATATATATATATATATATTGTTTGAGTAGATGATTAAATAAATCATTTGTCGTTTTACGGTAAACATTGAGGTTCTAAGACATAATTTTAGTTTTCCTCTCTCTTGTTGTCTCTCCCAGTCCCCCACCCTCCTGTGTAGCACAATTACAGACTAACTACCGAGGGCTTTGACTTGATCCGCTGTCACTCAGCTGTCAAAGCAGATGGCGGCGGGTCAGGTTGGACGCTCAAGCTGCTTCCCTCGTCCCAAAGCCCCGCCTTACTCTCTTATCCTTTCAGGTGGCCTAAATAATCTCAATTACCTTCTCTGGACGCAGGGCCACATAAACGTCCATCAACTTAGCTCGGCGTTTGTGAAAACACGGGATTAGGTTGTAATAAAGTTAATTGATTCTCTAACGCCGGGGGAAAACGATTAGCTTGTTATTTTAAAGTCATATTCTATTTGTTGGGGGATGTCAGTAACATTTGAGCCCTTGTTGTCTGTGATGGTGTTTGTGACCGGAGCCGGGATATATCCCCCAAAAGTCCCCAAACCCCTTTGTCGTACAATACGATAATACAATATTATCGAAAATAAATAGATATCCTCAAGTCCATTCAGACGCATCAAATTTGGATTAAATCGGACCAAAGGTTGAGAAATTATGGCCCAAAACCTTTGGTGGTAAAACTCCCCCTAGTGTTGGAAATATGAAACCGCGCTTTACCAAAATCTCTCCAAATCTTCTTCGCGCTACGGTCTAGGTTGGTACAAAATTTTTAAATGATCCAAGAGGTTTTTCTTTAGTTATTGCGTTAACATGAAGATTCCATAATATTCCAGACTTTTCCGGGGATGTAATTAAATTTTACTTTAAAAAAACAAAACAAAAAAAAATCAGCATAATTTCTATTAGTGGGAAACCTGTCACATGATCAATGCAACAATTTGTTTTGACTAAAACATATGTCATCAGTGAAAAGGTACGATTTCGCGTTATTAAAAGAAACTTTCTACATTATAAACGGCAGAAGTGACATCACTCAAAATAAAAAAAAAATTGTAATAACCGGAATAAGTTTAATATTTTACAAAGGAGTATTTGAATCACACGTATAAAAAAAACAATATGCGGGAATATGTCACTATAATCAGAATTAAGTTGTAATATAAGGAGGATAAATGAAACGATTTGAGAGGAAAGCAGCAACTCTGAGAGAATTCATATTTTGAAATATTAGGAATATGAAGTCAGAATTTTACCAGATAAAAAAAACACAATGCTTCAAGGCTCAAATGATGACATTTTAAAGAAAAGTCCATAATATTTAAAATGATATCTTGATAAAGTACCAAACCACTCATTATTTCTTAAATTGTGAAACCTCTATAAAAGTTCAAAGTGAGAAAAATGCTCTGTTATGTCACAAAAGTAATAATAATCATTATTATTATGAATAAAAAGGGGAACATGGCGGTTGCATCACAGCAGGAATAATCTGTGCGTTTTTTTTGTTCCCTGCTGTACAAAAACATGCAAGAAAGGAATTATTGACACTAAATGGCCTCTAGTAGGTGATAATAATAATAATAATAATAATAATAATAATAATAATAATAATAGCTGTTATTATTACTAAACGGTAATAATAATAACCTGTCTGATGATTGGCTGGATGATTTCTTTCTGAGGATAAGTCTTTCACAGTGGCGAATCGTTTTTCATCAGCCATTTCAGTGAAACCACATGGTTTATTTCTGCGGCGCGTCATCACCCACGTGGTCTTTGTTTGACAGCTGAGCACCATGAAACACAACAACAAGGCTGAGATGATTTTTCCTCACCAATCCAAAACTTTGTCTCGATTGGGAAATCCCACTAACTGATCTAATGGAGGAAAACTCCCAGATATTCCGCCCCACATGGCAGAACAATCCCCTCACAACACGTGGGAAGTCCCTGGAAGGACACCTCCTGCAGCCTCGAGACCGACCTGGAGTTTCCCACACTCCCATTAAACACACAACACATCCATATTATCACCAGACGGGAGATAATTCTTCTCCAACGGAGTGTAAAAAGCTGCAGAATTAAACCAGAAGGCATTCCTTCAAACTTTTGCAATTGTTTGCGCGCGCTTGTTGATGAGTCGTCACCACGCGCATCTGCCTCGCTTTGGCGCCCCTCCTCGGCTTGGTCGCGGTGACGTCATGGCCCCACAGCGATATGCTTTGCTGTGCTGCCCCTGGCGGTGACTGAAATTACTGCAGCATTTCTTATAAACGACCCATTTCTCAGCGGCGCAGCTGAGCTTTTACCTTAAGCCTGCCACGCTGGAATCCAGTGGGTGAATAAACGCGCGTGGTTGTGTAAGCAGGTTGTTTACAAGAGCAATCACAGTATCATTTATAATTATTACTGTTTTTATTATCGGCAGACCTTGGCATTAGCCCCGCCCCTCCTGCACAACTGCGTCAACACTTTTATGCATATATGAATTGTCTCTGTGCATTTGTTTGAATATTATCTTTTATAACATTTAGTATTTACATGTGTAATACCTGTGTGTCTGATTAACCTTTTGGATTTTCATGCTTATCAAAAGTCCACCTTGATATTGCACATTAAAAAACTCCTATAGTCTGTTATTTAGAGATTAATATTGATATTACTGCGGTTATAACTAATGTTTGGTAAACTCAATGTGCAGAACGTTTTTTTTTTTTAAATATCTTCATCAGGGCATCCGTCTGCAGTGATAAAAATTTTAGGATTGACAGTTTGGCAGGTTTGTCTCTACGTGTAAGAAGCTTCTTTAATAACACTCGTTTATCGTTGACTTCCGTCTTACATTCAGCTGCATGATTTCTCGGAAACCGGTCCGGTGCAGCTCAGCGCGGGGAGGAGGAACCTCAGCGCACTGTAAAAATCTGCAAACCTGCACTTCTTTCATACTTGGTTGTTTTAATGTCTTTAAATCACAGGTTTGAAATGATACGGATGGATTGCAGAAATCAGATTAATGATTTAGATGTGATGAGTCCGCTCAGTGACGTAGGTTTATTTTGCTGACCTATATTCCTGATATGCAATATATATATATATATAAATATATATATATTTATTTACCAGGCAATGTAAATGAAACACACCCGATGATGAATCATGAAGGGAAATCGTGAAAATGCTCCACGATTAAACATGATCCTCAGCCAACTTGATTTGTGTGTGTTTTTTGGGGGCGGGTACTTTTACAGTGTAGCGTCGGGGAAAACCCACTTGTGAATATAAAAGTTGCTCCTTCTGTGACATCGGTCAGTTTTCTCACCTCTGATCGGGACGAGTCTTTCCTCAGACAGCAGAGAAGACTGTGAAGATCCTCGTGGACAAAGCCAAGAAGGATTATTCTTGTTTTTAAGGATTAAACGTGGAGACAATCCTGTAAGTGTTTCTCATTCAACTATTTTCAAAAGATCGATATTTCTGTGGCGTTTAGCTGCTTTTGACAGTAAATTCTGAACAATTATTCAATCTTTAAAAGCACATTTCACATTTAGCCTCTTAAGGCGTGGAATAAAGAGGAGGTTTGGAGAGTCCGATCTCTGCGGACAGTTGAGGAGGAGCGGCGTGTTCTTTTCGCGCGCACGCGACAGGCTGAAGACGCACCATGTTTCATGCACAGCAAAACAAGCAACCTCTGATTCACTAGTCGTTATTTTCAATCCTCCCGGGAATTGAGTTTTGATCCATTCCGACCGTCATAAATAAAACCTCCCCTCTAGTTTCGCCTGCAAGCCCCGACCGTGAACTCTTCCTATCCTCCTCCTCCTCCTCCTCCTCCTCATCCTCCTGCATTCTGCTGTTTATCTAAATGCATTCGGTCTGACTGCTATCAGCAACTTTCCTCCTTCTAAACTATGTCCTCTTTTCCACTGGGGAATACTTTAGGTAGACATGCCAGTGGAAAGGATGAAGATGAGGCCGTGGCTGGAGAAGATGATCGAATCCCGGTCCATCTCGGGTCTGGTCTGGTCTGACAAGGTGAGAGGCCGACTGGGTTCTGCGCCAGAAAACTCTTGGCTTTGAGAAAAAAAGTTGAGTCTTTGTGAACAGACATTTAGAACCGGGTTTGTTGTTGGGTCGGTGCCCGAGTTTATCAGAGGGAAGTGATCTTTCAAACATTTCTGCATATTTGACCCCTAGCTGCTCATACACTGTAAAAATAAAAATGTCTGTGGAAATGATGTTAAAAAGGTGACAAAGGTTTATCCATAAAGAAAGAGTGAATAAATTATGTTGATGAATATGAGTATGTAGAAAAACAAAGAATTTTATAGTGAAAATATCAAACTTGTGGTAAAATAATGGACAGATACCATTTATTTTAATAAAACAGGTGATTACTGTAAAAGTATTATTCCATCTAGGTGACAGAATTTGCTAGTATACACATTTAAATTTACAAAAATAAAAACAGAAGAAGAACTTAAACCACCATTTAAGAGTAGCTTAATGCTAAAAAAAATAAAATGCTACATATTTGTGAAATAATGTTCAATTTATTGTAATTAACTGCTTTTTATGTGATTAATTATGTAACTGTAAACAGACGGATATTATATCTATTTTCCCTCTTTTTGTAATTTCAGTCACCATATCTGATCTTATCATTTTTTACAGTGTTGACTACGTTCTTGCTAGTAGAGTTTATTTGAAGTTCGGAGTTGCTGCTGGTTATTGTGCTTCACCAATAATCCATTTTAAAAATATTAGATATGCATTTGGAAAGAAAAACCCTTTTACCGACACCTGGAATCTTTTGCAGTGAATATTTCTGGGATTTGTCGTTCGAACGTCTCTGTTGTTTGTTTGTTCTGCAGGCTAAAACCATGTTCACCATTCCCTGGAAGCACGCCGCTCGACAGGGCTGGGAGTTGGACAAGGACGCGCGTCTCTTCAAGCAGTGGGCCATCCACACAGGTGAGCGAACACGCAGCAGCCGCCGGATCTGACGTCATTAGAAGCTCCTGAAACTGACTAGCGTGGTTTGTGCAGGGAAATACGTGGAAGGGCAGACGACCGACCCTAAAACATGGAAAGCAAACTTCCGCTGTGCGATGAACTCGCTGCCGGACATCAAGGAGGTGAAAGACCGGAGCGTCCACAAAGGAAACCACGCGGTTCGCGTCTTCAAGATGCTTCCAGCCACCCGTAAAGGTGAGGCGGCGCCGCCCGGCCGGGCTCTTCTGCTATTGACTTGGCAATATGAGATGTTGAACTGATACCAAAAACTGTCTTTCCTCCGTTCCCACAGTCAAACGGAGTAAAGTAAATGCGAAGAATCCCAGGAAGAAGGTAAAAACTCCTCATAGCTAACGACGGCCCAGATAGTTTTACTAGAAAAACAAGCACAGGTGTATTTTTTTATACCTGAATTTCACTGAATGTGGCTTTAATGTGTCGCTTCAGAGCTCGGTGAAGGTGGAGGAAGAGGAGGAGGAGGAGGAGGAAGAGGAGGAGGACAAGAGCGATACTCATTCCGCTGCAGACATGTCCATGTCTTCCACACAGGAGGACACGATCGACAGCACGGTGCCCACAGGGCTGAATGGTGAGCAGAAACATCTCCTGTGGTGCACTGTAAAAACTTTGTTTCTGCCGACACATGATTTATGGTTTTATCGAGTTTATTTAATGGTGTCTCCAGCGGGCGTCATCTTTTTACCCAAAACAAAAACATTATAGTTTTTTTTTTTTTTTACAGTGTGTCACGCTTGTCTTCAAATTCGGCAGGAATAAAATTATTCATAAGCGAGTAATGAACAAATATTTATTTACTCTATTATTTCTTTCTTGTTTTTATTATCTTTTCGTGGAAAAACCGAGAAAAAAGAACAAAAAAGTTTTTGGAAAGATTTGAACAATTTCCAAAGCTGGAATTATAACTTATAAAATGTGTTAAAAGAGAATTGTTGTCATTTTTGTCAAAGTCATTTTTTTTTAAGTACGTGAAAATCTATTTAGCACATCTTATTTAAAACATGTTTTTACAGTTCAAGAATGATTTCAGAAATGTTAGGACGCTGCACTGTAAAAACTGTAAGAACTGATCGAAGGTAAATTAACAAGTTTATTCATCTTATTAGTAATAATAATAATCATAATAATAATGGAGCGGTACCAGTTGAAATAAACTTTTGGAGTTCATCAACAAGTCTTTTTTTTTACAGTGTAGGATCGACACAGACAGGAAATGCTTTGTTCTGATGCCCTGCACATAGAAGAAGTCTTAATTACTCGACTTTAACCTTCTTCTTTTATCCATATTGTCAGAGTTGACGTCTTTTCTGTCCGACGACGTTCCCGAGTGGTCCTTGTCCGTTGAAATCGGAGGGACGGACCTTCCATTCCAAAACAGATTTGAAGTTTCACCGGATCACAACAGCGGTAAGAGTGCAGCTCATCGCACATTCGCCTGGAGGGAAATGGCGTGAAAGCAGAAATGTAATCCTTTTCTTCTCTCTCTCTTTTTTTTTTTGGTGTTATCCTCCAGATCACGTATTTAATGAAGAAATGATCGAGGTAAGCCCCGCCCCCGTCTCCTGCTAACTGCATTCGTTCCGCTTTATGGGTAATTAACCCTAAAGCAATGCACCAAATTTGTCAAAGTGTGGGATTGTGTTTATCCAAACTCAGTCCAGTGTCGCTCCTTTAGATTTGCCATCAACTGGAGAAAGATACGAACTGGATGGGCGTTGGTTTAGGCGGCAAGAACTTCTTGAGCAGTGAGGCGTGCTCCAGCCCCGGCAGCCAAACGAGTTATTCTTCCTCAGGTAAATGTCTGTAGTTGATGAAGTCTAAGTGCAAAATACAGAATAGTTCGAAGGCTCAGTCGCTGCAGCACCCGACCGTTGGATGTCGGTACGTTTATGCACCGCTAAACGCTAAAATGTAGTTTATATATACCGTAAACCACCAGCGGGGGCAGCGTTTCAATGTTTCTTCCGTTTGTATTTTACCAAAAATGTTTAAAGTTTTTGTCTAAAATCTGGTTAGAGATGAAACAATTAGGTTACATATTTAATATTCAATATTATTTTATCCATGTTTTACCCACGGAGACGGTTCCAGGGCCAGTGCCTAACTTGGAACCAGACCTTAAATCCGCTGTTTGTTTTCTTGCAGAACCAGACGAAGTGCCTCAGTACATCAATTTGGGCTCAGAATTCACATGCTCCACCAATGAGTTCTGGAGCAGCTTTGCCAAACCCTTCCCGTCGCTCTGAGGAGGAGATCGGGAGCGGACGGGGGAGCGCTTTGAAAACCAAAATGAACTTTAAAAGAGCTCCTTCTGCCCGACGCCGACACCACCTGACTCCATCACGTCTGCTGACTAACCCATCATCATCATCGTCATCGTCATCATCTCATCATCTATCAATATCAGTCCGGAGAGCTTTCCTCCCTGAATGTATGAATTGCACTGCTGCGTAAGAAGAATTATTCTACTGCTCATTTTTTCCATCAAAACAGTTTGCTGCTCCTTTGTTGCAAAAATGTGAGTTACGCCCACAAATATATATATATATATATATATGTGTGTGTGTGTGTGTGTGTGTGCGTGTACACGAGCATACTCACCCAGACAAACACAGGAGGTAGCATTTCAAACTTCAAATAGGATCTTATTAAATATACTCACCAGGTAATCTATTACTTTTTCTTCCGTTTTGTGCAAAGTGAATTATAGTTGAAGGGATAATCATATTTCCTCTCAAAAATCTATCCTCTGCTTCGAAAAAACTCACGTTGTTTCCAATATGGTTCTTGTTGTAAATTACTTTTGTACATAGTTGTTTGTTGTTTTCTATTTTGTTTGTTTGGTTTTTATAAAATAAAAAAAAATGTCTGACAAATGAAGGAATGTTATGGTCTTTTATTAAAATCACGCAGGGGAAGGATGAAAGACTGAATTTAGTAAGACGTCCCTGAAGGCAACTGATGCCTAGAACTCAATATTTACATTTGTGTGTATATATGTATATATGTATACGTATATATAAGTATAGTAGTAATAACGCTGTAATAACGTTGTAACAACGCTGTAATAACGTTGTAATAACGTTGTAATAACGCTGTAATAACGTTGTAATAACGCTGTAATAACGTTGTAATAACGTTGTAACAACGCTGTAATAACGTTGTAATAACGCTGTAATAACGTTGTAATAACGTTGTAATAACGCTGTAATAACGTTGTAATAACGCTGTAATAACGTTGTAATAACGTTGTAACAACGCTGTAATAACGTTGTAACAACGTTGTAGTAACGTTGTATATATAAAAACAACTTTATTTCCAACTCTAGTCCAAACAGGGTTTCCTGGTCATGTGATGCGTGTTTGTCCTTTCAAAGTAAAAGCCCATTTTTTCAGAACTATAAAACATGGATTATTTGTCGCCACCTCCTGAGATGTTATTATGGTATGTCGTGGTGGACTGAGACCTGAATGCAGTGCAGCTTAAGAAAAGAGACAAACCTGAGATTTTGATAAACAGTATTGTAAACTAACTTTGATGCGTTTCCAACGACAAACCTGAGAGGGTAACGGTCAGAGTCAGAACATTATTCTAATTATCTCCTTATAAAAGCACCTGAGGATCTGAGCGACTTTCACACCTGTCACATCAGAGGGGGGACCTAAACAGTTTTAGGCAGGTGGTTCAGCAGCCATAACATTAACACCACCTAAACAACAGATGGTTTTAATGTTATGGCTGATTAGTGTATTCTTTGTTATTTTTAATCTACCCACCCAACTGTTTGTTCCAGCTCTCTCTCTCTTCCTCTCTCTCTCTCTCCCTCTTGCTCTCTCTCTCTTGCTCTCTCTCTCCCCCTCTCTCTCTCCTCCTCTTTCGCTCTCTCTCCCTCTTCCCCTTTCTCTCTCTCTTCCTCTCTCTCCCTCTTTCTCTCTCACTCCCTCTCTCTCTTACTCTCTCTCTCTCTCTCTCTCTCTTCCTCTCTCGCTCTCTCTCTCTCCCTCTTTCTCTCCCACTCTTTCTCTCTCTCTCTCTTCCTCTCTGCACAGACAATCACAGCTAAACCTGCATGTAGCCAAAACCATATGTGGCGTCAACAACAACAACAACAACAACAACAACAACAACTGTGAGTAAAAAGAGAAGCGGCATGAAGAGAAGGGAACAGAAGACGTCTGCAGGAACAAAGTCATGGATGAATATGTCCAGACATGCCAGAGGAGGAGGGGCAATCCACCAAACAAGGTGCCATGATGGCTACTGCTCGCCATTCCACAGCGGTGGATCTCTGCCAGCATCGTGACACCAAAGGATTAAAAACTGGGCGTCGCCGACCTAAACGACCATGTGGGAAAAAAAACCCACATCAGGATCGACTCGCTGCAACCCAGTCGTCCCAGACGGAACCAAGGTGGAGGCAAGAAGAATTGGCGTGTTTAGAAGTGGAACAGGTGACCAGGTAGTTGTCAGAACGGTGCATCATTTCTCCTCATCACACCTAATGTTCCAACAGCAGCGCCAGGCAGCGGCTACGACCCGCAGTAAACCCAGTTGGGTCCAGAGGAGACGCAAGACACAAAAACAGAACCGGGCTGGTTTTTATTTCATACTTGATTGGTCACGACTTCATTCTCTGCATTGGACCGATCCCTGAGGGAGCAGTGGGTCGAAGGTTTTACCAAACCGACCAAAGGTCCATTTATTTATCATATTAAACATCAACAGAACTTTATTCAGAACCAACCTACAACAAAATAATCAATCAATTACTTTTTTCTTTTAAGAGAAACAAAACAGACGGCGGGAAAACTTTGTAGATTTTATAATCGTCAGCGTCTGCATAAATCCCCCGAGACTCAAGTGGATCAGAACCAACGGCTTCACTTTTGATTGAGCATGATTAGAGTTAGTAATAGTTCTAACAGAAAATAAACGGTAGGAGTTCCATATTATTTGCCATTTAAAAAAAAAAGTGTATAGCACCTTTAAAAAACAACAACAAACCCAACAAATGTAAAAACATAAAAACAATGAAGTAATAAATAATAATTTCATTCTTTTCTCGCCTTCATCTTAAACGTCTTTGCTGTTTGAAGTTTACAGCATCTTTACACTTTTTTCTTCTTCTATCGTTTATTCATTGCTCCACTGCCTTCGTTATGTTTTTTTTTATATTTGTTTGGTTTCCTCTTCCTCCCTTTTTTTTTCTTTCCATTTTTTAAAAGGTGCTTCACAAATTTGAAAAAAAAAAGCGGGTAAATAATATTGGACAACTTAGGAGTTAATGGAAACAAGTTCTTACAGTCATCTCACATAAAATAACATTCGCATTCCAGCTTTTCAATTCGTTACGAATAAACACATAAACAACTTAAAATGAGAATTTTATATTTTTATTTTATCTGTTTTTTTGTCTGTTATGGTGAAGAAAGCGCCGGGTGGTGAGTCAAAGCCCTCCATTTACCGTTCCATCTACGTCCAAGCCTTCGCCGCTGCTCAGGAACTCTGGGTGGTGACAGAAAGAATGAGGTCCGGGATACGAGCGGCTGAAACGGGCTTCCTTCGTAGGGGGGCCGGGCTCAGCCTTAGAGATAAAGGGAAGGACGGAGCTCAGCTGATTAGGACGCCTCCCTCTGGAGGTTTTTCAGTCACGTCCGTCTGGGAGGAGACCCCCGAGGTGGTACCAGAACTCTCTGGAGGGACTATAATCCCCATCTGGCCGGAGAACGCTTTTGGATCCCCCACGGATGAGCTGGAGAGTGTTTCTGGGGAGAGGGATGACTGGAAATCCCCTTTTAGCCTGCTGCCACCATGACCCGACCCCGGAAAAGCCAAAGAAAGTGGATGGATGGACCAAGATTTCTTTACCAGGTATGTTTTCAGTCAGACGATGGGTTTGTCAAAGGAATCCCAAACCACCTGTCAAAACAAAACAACCGCAAAAAATGCATCAAGATGGTGGAGATATTAAACTGCCACAGCCGGGCCAACGTGAGCGGGCATGCTGAAGGGGAGGCGGTGCACCAAACAGGTTGCCAGGGCGGCGCATGCTCACCATTCCACAAGAGTGAATGTACGGCAGCATTCTTGTTCCTCCACAGGAACAACAACAGGGCGCCATCACCACGGTTGATCATGGGTAACAGGCCAGGATCACAAACCGGTTCTGAGCAGCAACAACCAGATTGGTTGGGGATTGACGGATGTTCTGGTGGTGCCGGGTTTTAAACATGTTAATGTCATTTCACCCAAGCCGGGTTAAGAAAAGTCGGCTTCCTGGTTTTTCTTTCACTGGTCTTCTATCTGGATGTGTGGTGATAAAAACCTCCACGCCCTCCGCCGCCGGATCAACGCCGGATCAGCGATGGATAGGAAACCTTCAGAGATCCAGATCCAAATGTTAGATAGTTTATGATATGTGGCGTTTCAGTAAAGACAAAGTGTCGTAATAGAATAAATACATCCACAGGGAACGAACGCTGACAGCAGGGCGGTTGGTGGGACACCAGCCGCAGCTTTGACCTCCGGTGGGTTCATCTCCGTCCGTCCGTCCGTCCGTCCGTCTGTTGGTTCCGGCTCCACTTCAGTCCAGTCTGCAAAAAACATTAAATGACATACGTTGAAACCAGACAGTCACATGTGGAAGGAAGCAGCAGAGAGACGATTACAAACATCTTCCGCAGAGAACAAACGTACATTCTTTAATTCTTGAAACCCTTTTCTTTTTTTTTTGGTTTTGTTACATTCTGATCCAATTAATTTCTCTCTCTCTCTCTCCCCCCATCTCTCTCTACCTCTCTCTTTCTCTCTCCCTCTCCCTCTATTTATATATAATTCAAGATTTCTTAAAATACAAACAATAAATTCTTAATTCTTATAATGGTTCTAGTTATTATAGAAGTCTTAAGAATATTGTGTTATCTTTAATAAAACCTACTAATATACATTTATTTGACAGTTCATTTAATTTTTCCACTATTTGGAGATCGTTCAATCTTCTCTGGATGCAAATGCTCTTTTTTAAACTTTTGTTTTTATCTTCTTCAAAGATTTGGCGGAATTTTTAAGTGTTTTTTTTTTTCAAAAAATTCCTCCAGCTCAGTAACAAACTTTGTTCAATAGTGTTTAGTGTGGCGGGTCGCAGCGTTTCCATAGTAACGACCCGACCGTGTAATGGATGAGTCTCAATCTGTGATCACCCGGTCCTCTCGGCGGCGCCAACCGTACCACAACATACCGTAAAATCTGTTTACATTGACCAAAGCCCCAGAAAACACGCTGCAAATACCACAACACAGCACAGTAAGAAAACACGCTGCAAATACCACAAAACATGGAGAAAACTTGCTGAAAATACCACACCATTTAAAGAAAACGCTCTGCAAATACCACAGCACAGTAAGAAAACAGGCCGCAAATACTACAAAACATCAAGAAAACGCGCTGCAAATACCACAACACATTTGGAAGTGTTTCAAGAAGACACTTTTAAAGTGACGCAAACATCCAGACTCGCTTTTTTATCCCTGTAGTTAAAGAATGAATCGGATCGAGTCTAAATGAAGGGAATTAAAAAGCTTCGTATCGGGTTTACGTCTTTAGCTCGGGTTTAGCTCTTTTCTCACAGCGCTGGTCATGTGACTCAGAATGAAAGATTGTGAAAGCAGCAACTATGACTCAATAACAGTGACTCAGACAAACAGACTCCTTTTAGTCACCTCTTCTACTCGGGTTTTTGCAGTGCAGGAGTTTTTACACTAATGATGATGATGATGATGATGATGATGATGATGTGTTGTCTTCATTTTGCGTGTGATTTGTCTATTTGCTTCTGTTTTCTTGAGTTGCAGCCCGTTTTGCACCTGTGGGCCGCCGTGGTTCTATCCTGGGAGGAGTCAGGAGATATCTGAAACTCTTCATCTCTTATTTGTTTGTAGATGATGAAGACACTCACCTCGTTAAAGGAAAGAGGAGGGTGAGAGTGTGTGTGTGTTTGTGTGTGTGTGTGCACAAAGTAGGGGAAAGCCACGGCGATATTCTTGGTGCTTTCCACCTGGGCAATCTGAGATCTTCTCTTTACGATGTTTACTTAACGAGACAACAAACGAGGAAGAACTGAAGGAGTGTTCCTTTAAAGTTGTGAAAGGAGAGACGGAGAAGAAACAAAGGTTATTTCCACAGACACACACACACACACACACACACACACACACACACACACACGCACGCACGCACGCACGCACGCACGCACACACTCACACACACACACAGGCTCACACACACACACACACACAGGCTCACACGCACACACACACTCACACACACACACACACTCACACACACACACACAGGCTCACACACACACACACAGGCTCACACACACACACACACTCACACACACACACAGGCTCACACACACACACACACCCTCACACACACACACACAGGCTCACACACACACGCACACACACACCCTCACACGCACACACACACACTCACACACGGTTTGGTATTTCCCTCCTCTGTCCAAAATTAAATAAAAGCATTTATTAAACATTAGATTTTGTCGGGGGAAGATGTAAAAACACAAACTCAATCCAGAGTTTTTTTTTTTTCCACACAGACGTTGGACTGTGAGTTTTACCAAACAGGAAGTCTTACAGTTAGAACTCTGCTAAAGCTTTCTGAGACACTAAACAAACGGTTTCTTTCACGCGGTTTGTTTACTCTGCGTTATTTGTTTTACTTTATTTTATTCCATTGTTTCACATCATCAAAAAAACAAGCAGTGAGCAAATTTGCTCCACATCCTCTTCTCCTTCTCACAGCCCACAAAACATTTTTACACCCAACAAAACACACAAAAATAAACTTTAACATAGAAAGATATTTGTTTGTTAATTTCTCAGTGAATAATGGATTTCTCACGTTAAAAAAAAAAGAAAAGAAAAGGAAATTTATATTTTGGGGGTTGGAATCCATGATTCTTTGCAATTTCCATTTAAAAACCTGATCATCTGCCTCAACAGGGTCATCGGCCGCCGCCACCACCACCACACAAAATTTCTACAGTTCAATCAAGTCTGAATTGTTCAAAATGTGTCGCAGCCAAGAAAAAAACCCGACAGAAATGTATGAATTTTCACATTTATATGCAAATGAATCAATTAGAAACTCTAGATTTACTATAAAATGACGGAAATGTTTGGCAACGACTTCTTTGCAATAGTTAAAGACCTTAAACTCAAATTCAATTTTTGTTTTCTAGTATGTTTTTACAGAAACATTTGATTGTATCCAGTTAAATAATTATGTTTAGTAAGTCCTCAAATGCTTTAATCTGCCCCTAAAAAAGTCATTTATGTATTAATTAGGACTTTCTCATTAGCCATGTTTAATTCCTCCTCGGTGGTTTATCGGAACTGTGGTGTCCCTCAGGGCTCTGTCCTTGGCCTGTTACTAATTGAATGAAAAAGTAATTCAAAATGAGCAGAACCAACACGGACAGCTGCATGCATCTGTCCGGGTCAAACACGGACAGCACATGTCCGGAACAAAGGCAGAAGTTGTGGGGAAAATTCTGATCTCAGTACTAAGCAAACATTTTTTTTTAAATCTGCAACTCTAATCGTAGCCAGAAGCGTCACTGCGTTAGCGCCGCGGTTGGAGCAGCTTTGCATGTTGCACAATGCAGACAGGAACCTTGAAGTGTGAAGGGCGAGAAAGCATGGCGGGAGGAGGACGTGCAGGTAACGCCACAGAGACGGGACTTGTGATCTTTGACCCGCGAATAGAAAAGGTTCTAATTCAGCGCAGAAGGAATGAGGAGGCGTTCATCATCTCTCAAAGGTTTTATCGTTTCTCCCAGTTGAAGAGAATCTTTGTATTGTGTCTGTGGTTGTCTCGGCATCATGTCCTAATCCAACTTACTGGAAACCCAACCTGCTCCACATCCAGCGCCGCCGACCTTTAAAAAATGGTCTATGAATAATGTTTTCAAATATTTCATTACCAGGTTTAACTTTCAGGTCAACTCACACAGAACCACATGGATAGTTTTATCGATTTCTTTTTGCATATTGCATGGTGGTGAAGGGCGAGAGAGAGAGAGCGAGAACGAAAGAGAGAGAGAGAGAGAGAGAGAGAGAGAGAGTGCAGCATTCATGAGAGCTAATCAGACACAGAAGAGAAAAGACGCTGAGAGAATCACCGATGAGGAGACATGAAACTCCGCCATAAAAAAAACAACCCGACTGAGTAAAAACAACCCAATCCCCTGCGTTGTACAAGCCTCCATGATTGATCTCCCTTAAAATGAAATGTGAGTTTATCTCCCGAACACGATTCCCCCTAGTTTTTTATATTATATAATTATTATTATATTTTTTATTGATGCTTTTATCTGCTTTTACTTTGTAACACTTTGAGATTTGATCCAAACGTAAAGTACGTCATAAAGTAAATGTATTATTGTTATTATTATTCGTAAGGAAACTGTTGGAAATCCGGATGAACCTGTTTGAAGGTACCGGCGTCACGGATTGAGAAGCGATAAATGTTTCTATTATAACCAGAGTTTTAGATTATAAATAGTTTTCTCAGGCTTCACACAAATGTAACTTCATGTCTCCTAATTACAAGATAAAATCTTTGAAGTGTTTTAAAGTGTTTTATTTGGTGACGGCAGTGAGTTTCTCTACTCTAGTGAGTAAACACTCACACACACACACACACACACACACACACACACACACACACACACACACACACACACACACACACACACACACACACACACACACACACATTCACACGGAGACACACACACACACACACTATTACTTAGATTGTGTATTAATGAATAATCAGGATTAATAAACTTTATCGTATCTTCAGTCTTCTATTGTTAGTTCATTATTTTGTTTATTTATTATTTTTTATTGTATTCTATCTTTTTGACTTTTTTTATTTTATAGTCTGCAATAATGAGTTTTTGCAGTATTTCATATACATAACAGTTTTTTTTGTTTTTTCTGTTTTGAATCATAAGTTGTGTTATGTTATTTAAGTGAAATGAATAGTGTGTGTAAAGACAAAAAAACACACAAACAAACGAACAAACAAACAAACAAACAAACACACAACGAACAAGAGGGAAATCTTTTCTTTTTTTAATATCCTGTTGTTTCGTTCCATTTTCACACGCAGCCAGTCAAAACCCAAAAACAGTAAAAATAATAAAGATTCATTCGATGAATCAGGAAATACTCCAGAATAATTTTTTTTGACCAACAGAAAACATGTTTGTTTAGAGAACTATACTGTCAAAAAATTAAAAAGTAAAAAGACAAGACCCCGATCCCCAATCTGGACCCGGGGCCCATAAAAGGGTCACCGCTCCTCCAGAACAAAGAGCCCGCTTGAATCTTTCAAGATTATTTATATCAATTCATGTGTGAAATTATATTTTTGTAATAATTTGTGCTGAGCTCATTATTCCGGCTTCACTGTCGGTGGTCATAATGTTTTGGCTGATCGGCATGTGCTTGAAGCGACTCATTTCAACACACTCATAAACATTCGTCCCGAAAAGATTGCGAAGCCTCCCTTTTCGAAGTCGCCCCAAGTGGTTTGGGGCTGTTCCTGGTATGACATCATCAGGAAAATATCTTCAAACAGAATTTTTTCCACGTCTGTAGATTGTTTGATTTTACAGGTAGATAAATAGATCGATAGAAAGTTTATTAATCCTAGAATCCTAGTCAGTGCAGTGGTGTTTGACAAAAGAGAGAGAGGGTAGGAGATGTGGTGCTGGGGTTTCTGGGAAATACGCCACTTCCACCAAAAAAGGCCGTTTTATTTTAATGCTTATTTTAGGTTCTTTTATCCTTTGATCTCAGATTAGATCTGTTTTTTATTCGTGTAATTTATGCTATTACTTTTTTGGTGAGTCGTATCTGTTTAAATGTGTTTAAATGTGGTCTATAAATAATACATAAACTTTGATTTGACTTGTATGTATATATATAGTATATATATATAAAAAAGAAGAAAAAGGTCAAAGGTCAAAGGTCATTTAATATAGATAGAAATAACTTAATCCACATTTGACAAGCAGATACTTGACTTGCTACGACAGGAAGTGTCATTCTTTCAAACTTCATATGACATGATAATAATAGATGGTTAATGTTCACGCAGCTTGTGGCACCACAAGTTCTACACCATAATACCAGAACCAGGATTTATCATAGCAGCTCCTTAAACGTGGAATAGGAATCAGATTACATTTGGTTATTTTAGATGTTTTCCTATCTTTAGATTAGAGGGGGTGGCACTATAAACACTCTCTGCCCCCCCCTCTAACAGTCCCCTCCAGGTCTAGTTACTCTATTTACACCTGAAGGTGTGACCATGAATCATCTCACACTAAATGTGTGATAATAATGATAATAATAATAGTAATAATGATAATAATAATAATAATGATAATAATAATAATAATAATAATGATAATAATAATAATAATAGTAATAATATTAATAATAATAATAATAGTAATAATATTAATAATGATAATAATAATAGTAATAATGATAATAATAATAATAATAATGATAATAATAATAATAATAATAATGATAATAATAATAATAATAGTAATAATATTAATAATAATAATAATGATAATAATAATAATAATAATAATAGTAATAATATTAATAATAATAATAATGATAATAATAATAATAATGATAATAATAATAATAATAATAATAATGATATAATAATAATAATAGTAATAATATTAATAATAATAATAATGATAATAATAATAATAATAATAATAATAAGGATAATAATAATAATAATAGTAATAATATTAATAATAATAATAATAATGATAATAATAATAATAATGATAATAGTAGTAATTCATGAATCATGCATCTCTGCATGAATAATCCAGAGGCAGACTCTGCTGAGTCGATTCAACCGACTCCTATCTGTGTGTGTGTGTGTGTGTGTGTGCATGTGCGTGTGTGTGTATGTGTGTGTATAAGTGCGTGTGTGTATGTGTGTGTATATGTGTGTGTGTGTGTGAGTGTGTATGTGTGTGTGTGTGTGTGTGCGCGCGTGTGGTTGTGTCACTAGCTGGGGCATGAAGGGTGTGTGTGTGTGTGTGTATATGTTTGTGTGCGTATGTGCGTGTGTGTGTGTATGTGTGTGCGTGTGTATATGTGTGTGTGAGAGTGTGTGTGTGTTGGTGTGTGTATGTGTGGATATTTGTGGTAGTGTCACTAGCTGAGGCATGAAGGGTGTGTGTGAGTGTGTGTGTGTGTGTGTGTGTCTCTGGATTTACGGGAAACGTCAGATGTCTGCAGAATAAATTGAAAGAGCTCTTCTTCCTGCGTCTGAACCTTGTTCAGTGTTTAGACGATCTAACGATCACATGAGTCTCCGTCTACGGTTGACTGACCCCCTCCCTCAGAGGGGCACATTGACATGAGCGAAACCAAGGTCATGCTAAAGGCTAAGGGTCCGAGGACGGAGCCCTGTGGGCCACCGCGGACAAGAGGTAAAAAATGTGAAAATGAACACTATAATTTTCTTTTCTTCTTTGTGACGATACTAAAGGGGTTTATAATAATAATAATAATTATTATTATTATTCTTTTAAATGATCATTTGTCTTTGCCTGAGAGTGAGAGAGAGAGGTTACAAGAGAGAGAGAGAGGTTGAGTGAGAGAGAGAGAGAGAGTGAGAGACAGGTTGAGAGAGAGAGAGAGAGAAGTTGAGAGAGAGAGGTTACCAGAGAGAGAGAGAGGGAGGGAGAGAGAGAGAGAAGTTGAGAGAGAGAGAGAGAGAGAGAGAGAGAGAGAGAGAGAGGCTGTAAATCAGCTGACTTTCTGGAAGGACCAACATTTGTCTGCCTGCTCTGTAAGATTCGGTTTCGTCGTAGGGTGTAACTGTATGTGTGTGCGTGTGTGTGTGTGGGTGTCTGTGTGTGTGTGTGTGGGGGCGGGGGCAGTACAGTGGGAGTGTGCTTGACAAAAAGAGAGAGAGTGTAGGAGATACGGTGCTGGTATTTCTGGGCAACACGCCAATTCCACCAAACCGTTTCCTTTCTCTGTCAGAAGTTCTTCTACCGAGTCTCGCCTCAGAACCTCCTTCTGTCCAAAGCTTTTCCCTGCTTCTACTGGAACGCTGGAGCTTTTAGCTATTTATTTTCTTACTGCTTGACCCTGATTGGTATGTTTTAATTCTCTGTCACTTTTTAACACGGTTTTATGGCTTTATTTCTTTTATTGGTTCACTGTAAAACACTTTTATCACAGTGTTTTAAAAAGGTCCGTAAACAAATAAAGTTAGAACCTTATCAAGAGAAGACAGAAAATCCAATATTTACTCAATCCAAATGACTTTAACGCCTGACCAAAACTATGGCATCATTTCTCCAGGACGGGCTGTTGTGGTGGTTCTTCTTCTTCTTCTTCTTCTTCTTCTTCTTCCTCTTCTTCTTCTTCCTTTTCTTCTTCTTCTTCTTCTTTTATTTAAAAAAATAAAAAATAAAAAAATAATAAAGATAAATATTTTCCTTCCATAATTAGCTGGTCAAAAAGACAAGTACCGGAAGTTCCCGATCAATCCCTTTTTAAAAAAAAATATCATTATTATTAATATTATTATTATTTCTATAGTTATTATTAGCACAGAAACTATGACAGTAAAAAAAAAAAAAAGGAGAAAACCCCCTAGTGGGTAAAATAGGAACTATTAGAGGAAAATGTCATAGATCACATGGAAATAGAATTCCCCCTAGTCTCGCAAATACACAACTATTCTTTCCCCAAATAAGTCCAGTTCTTCCTCACACTAAAATGATCCATGAAATAGTTTCTGAGTTTCGGCGTGACCATGAAGGATCTGCGGCGGCGCCGTAAAAAACCTCGACCTTTCGGAGACATAGTAACAACAAACTCTCTGACTCGATTTTACATGTAGGGAAGGGATGATCCCGACACATCCATGTCTGGTCACGAGTTCCACCAGACATTTTTTCTTCTAAGGAGTAGCCTAAAGTTTATTGTAGTGACTGGATAAACGCTGACATCCGACCGCCGAGGAGCGGAGAGAAGCGCTGGCGCTCTTGATTAACGCACTGGCTACTGCGGTGCATTCTGGGATTTGTAGTATCTGTGGTGTTTGAGCAGAATACCAGGGGGTGAGTTATCATAGAAGCTAGATAACGTCTTATTGGTCGGATAGGACCCGCAGGCCTTGATGCACCAACATCGTTGAGAGTTGAAATCAAAGATCTCTGCGGTGTTGAGAGGTAGTCTCTTCACTCGGAGAACACCGGTTACCGGGTTACCTACAACTGTGCGGATCTCATATAAATATTGACTCCTCTTACTCATACTCCTCTTGCTATCAATCATCCTCCCTGTTTTCATTCCGCTCCATTTTCCCTTCCTCATGTTAGCGCTCCCCTGCGGCCTTGTGTACCTGTGACAGGTGAGGTTGTGGGTTGAGTTTGAACAGGTGAGAAGAGACTGAGATCAGTTGAAAGTAATCTCGGGTTGATCTCTATTTCAGGTTTACAGTACTGACTGTAATGAGTTACATTCTTCTCCACCTCGCGTCAACACACTCTTTATCTGCTCAAACAGGAAACAAAATCTCAACACACGCCTCCCACATCACGACAACACAAGCGTGCGGACCGCCCACCTCCAAAACAAAGTTTTAAAAAATGCAGCATTGACCTGAGAGTTGTGAGTACGACTTCCTGAAGTGGTGCCTGTTGCGACTGCATGACCTTTTGATGGCTTGTGCGTGGCGATGCCAACTGATGTGGCGTGAACACCGCTGATGTGGCGAGCGATGGAAGGACGGCGTGAAGTTCAAAGACAGGGAACCAAAAATAACAGAGGTGACATGGAGATATTATCTCTGAAATGGAGATAAAACAAACAAGAGTGGAGTCCACACCCTGTTCAAAAGCACGCCACGGATTCTCACTCATTTCCTCTAACGAAGATTATTTGCTCTTTAAACCTTTTTTATTTGGGGCAATAAGGGAAAAAGCTGCTTTTAAAAATAGCCACCGGAAACTAAAAAAAAGCGAAAAGAAAGTTCAGCAAACGCCGTTTTCCGGTTTGGAGCCGTTCTTCAAAACAATGACAACATCTGGGACGTTATTTCCTTTTGGAGAAGGGCGGACCGGTCCGTTTCAAGCCAACTGAACTACAGGCAGCAGAACTTTTAGTCTCTTTTATTTGTGAGGCCTCTGGTTGAATATTTACCTACAGTACCGGGTCGATGAATAATTTACCGCGGGTCGTTTCTCCTGCTCACGTTTATATCTGCTCACTTAAACTTACTAAGTTTTCACGTTTATTGATGGGTTTGTCCGGTTTTGGTAGCGAAACGATCGATGCTCCTCCTAAGGATTGTGGAAGGATGAAAAGTTTCCTTAAACATTTCTACTAGTGGTAGCACCAGTCTACGTTTGGGTATCCCATCATGCCCGGGGGTTTCCCCCCCTCCTTTGATCCACAGAGAGTTCCTCTAAAGTTATATCTTTCTCTACACCTTCATTCGTTGCTTCTGATATCCTTGGATTATGAATGTTGTCCAAAAACATCGGGTGCTTTTGGACAACATTGGCCCCCCCTAGTGGGCAAAATATGTATTATTCAGGTAAATATGATTTATGCCAGAGAAATCTCCTCATGTGGATTCATGTCCACCACATTTGGACTAAACTGGACCGAAGTTTAGGAAGTAATGTTAAAAAAACTGTGTTTTGTTTTGCTCCCTCAAGTGAGCGAAATATGAACTATTATAGTAAATAAATAACACGGTATTCAAGAAAACTCGCCCTGAGGCCAATCATACGAACCAAACTTCGATTCAATCGGACCAACTGTTGAGAAACTATGGCCTGAAAACATCCGGATATAAAGCTCCCCCTAGTGGGGGCAAATGAACACCTGACCTTTCCTCAGAATCAATTCAGCTCTTCCTCACACTAAAGTCTAAGTGGGTATAAAATCTACGATTGATTTTTGTGTCTATATATACATATATATATATATATATATATACATATAAATATATATATATATATATATATATATATATATATATATATATATATATATATGTACATTCTTGTTTGCTTGTTTACACCTGCGTGGCGCTCATGGGTGTGACGCCGCCTGTTCAAACAAACCCTTAAAGAAGTGAGAGAAAGGACAGGTTCTGTGACCCGGTGTCGGTTCACACAGGACTCATGAGGCAGATTTCCAGCGAGCGTCAGATAAGAGACTAAAAGCAGACTCTGTTGCCGTTAAGAAACTGCTGAGTCAGGAGGCTGTGGACCACCTGACTTACAGGAAAGCACGGCTCCACCCGACTCTCCCACAATCACTGACCGAGAGGTGGTGCTGTCTGCCACTCTGGAGGAAGGAAGAGAGCCAACGTGGGAACCCACTGGCCGGTCCACATGCATCCACACTGAGAGTGTGGGTTCTGGTGCGACACCACGTGAGCTCCACAGTCACGGCTGCAGACCGACTCCAACCACAGCTTCAACCATGGAGGTGGAGAAAAAACACAAAACCCTAAGAGGATCTCAAGTATGGCTTCACTCTAGGCTGTGGTGTGAAACATCAGAGTTATGAAGTCAGGCCCGGTTTTATTTTTGTCATGCACAAATATTTCACGTCACCAGACAGGAGAAAAGGTTTCTGAGCGAACGGATGATTGATGATTGATGATTGATGATTATCACACGTTTCTCTTGAATCTCGACAAAAGGAATTCTCTTCCTGCGTGTTTTACATCCGTCATGAAAGCTTTTCTTTTTCTTTTTTTAAACATTGTGACCTTTCTGAATTATTTCTGCTGCCAAAATAGGTCAGAGTCCACTATGTGGTTATTTCCTGACGTGTGCCGGACAAACGGGTTTTCCCTCCATCCAAGGGTGGAGAACTTAAAACACATAAAATATATGTAATAAATGAGTGCAGGGGAATGTCGTACACACAAAACGTCACAAAATCTAAAAAATACAACCCATCAGAATTGGAAAAATAAAACCTTATTGATGTTGATTTGTAGGTTTGTGTTCTTCCTCCATTTCCTCTTCCTCCTCCCCTCTTCCACACATTCCCTCTGCCTCCCACTCCCTCCTTCCTCTCTTTTTGCACGTCCCCCTCTCTCCTGCATTCCCATCGATCTCTCTCTCTCTGTCTCTCTCTCTCTCTCTCTCTCGCTATATGAATAAAGTTTGATTGATTTGACTTTGATGTTCTGCTCAAATGTTTGATTGACCTCATTCTGGAACAAGTGACAGAACCTTATTATTATTATTATTATTATTATTATTATTATTATTATTATTATTATTATTATAATTATTATTATTATATAAACCCAGTGGAAGCTATATATATATGTATATATATACAAACACAAACACATATTTACACATATAAAATATATAAAGAATAATAAAATTCAGAAGCATAAAAAAAACATTTGTATACACGTATACACACATATATATATGAGTGTGTATACGTGTAAATATTTGTTTGTGTGTGTATATATATATATATACACACACTCACAAACATATATTTACACATATAAAAATAAATTAAATGTATTATTATTATTATTATTATAAAGAATAATAAAATTCAGGAGCATACATTGTTTTCGTATACAAGTATACACATATATATACATATGAGTGTGTATATGAGTAAATATTTGTTTGTGTATATATATATATATATATATATATATATACGAGAAGAGGTCGAGAGGACAGAGGAGGAGAAGAAGTCGGAGTCTGTGTGGCACAATGGCGGCTAACGCTGTTACGTGAACGCCCCTCCCTGCGCGCGCGGGTTCACACCAGGTCACCAACGACTACTGGATGTGAAAAAAATCATTTCCTCCTACTACTGTATTCACTGTTTATCTTCCCCACCAGCCCTCCTGTCTCTGAAAACACGGATGCAGGCGTCAGATATGAGAAGTTTTAGGATAATCTTCTTTTTAAAAATGATACGTGAGCGAATAAATGGCCGAGTCAGAGATTACGGACATATAATCTCACTTCTCACTTCCTCTGTCTCCTGCCCAGAAACAGACCGCGGCCCCACAGAAGTGGGTCAAACTCACACCGGTTATAAGGCGGGCTTCACCGCCATCTAGTGGCGGGTCACTGCGTTACAGCGGTAATACAACTGCTGCACGATGCTGACATCTAGCGGTCGGAAACAGAAAACATTCTGTTCCACTAAGTGATGTGAATTATGGAATTAAGCTAAAACGAGCCCGAAAAAACAAAAAGATATATGCAAAAAGTTGTGACACATTTCAGATTGATAGAATTAAATAGTCAAAATTCAAGAATTGATGTTTAAGCTTTATATATAAAATATATGGAACTAATGTTATTTACATGAAATAACTTCCTTACCGTTTGTCCGATTTAGTCTAAATTTCGTGGATATGAGCCGAGTCGAGGGGAGATCTGTAGTTCAAATATCATATTTTATTTTAGTAGCTCATATTTTACTCACTAAGGGGAGCCTTTAAAAAAAGCAACAACACTGTTTTATGGACATAACTCATTTAAACTTTATAGCAACATAGATCTTAGTGAAAGGAACAACTGGAGGGATTTAGGGAATGCTTGGTGGAATATTTCCGACACTAGGGGGAGCTTTAGCTTCAAAAGTTTTTGGCCTATAACTTCTTAACCGTTAGTCCAATTTAGTCCAAATGTGGTGCATATTGACCGATTCACCGAGCTTTACTTTAAAAAGTTTTCAGCCCAAAATATTCTCGACCGTAGGTCCAATTTAATCCAATTTGCTGAAAATAAATGGAGTTACTGAGATCCATTTACCATATATATTATATTTTACTCACTGTGGGAGTTTTTCTTTTAATCGTTGGTCCGATTTAGTCCTTTGGTGAAAATGAAAAATACTTTTTTCGGACAGAACTCCGCATTGAATTTGAGGAGAGTTCATATCAGGGGGATGTCTGGTACAAAGCAGGGGATTGGGGTTAGTTCTCCTTATAAAAGTCTGAATTTAACCAATAATGATACATAATAATTTAGATATTTCTTTAGATAATTCTAAAGAGATAATAGAATAAGGATATTGTAAAAGGATGGCGGTAATTGACAATAAGTAGTGGAGAAAAAAACACAATATTTGTAAACAATTAGTAAGAAATAGAAAAACTTCCCTTCTTATTGAAATTGCTGCTATTTTTGCCAGAGAGAGATTTAGGATTTTTTTTGAATTTTATAATTCATTCTTTCACCAGGCAGGATCCTCGCTGAGATTTTATCCACCTATAACGTTTACAGTCTTCAAACTCCACCTTCACACAGCAGTTCAAACTCTGACTGCTCCTCAAACCTGACGTTATCTTTTATACGAGTAACAGCTGATGTCAGCAGGAGCCGATCCGACCCTTGACCCCGGCTGCACGGCCACAAACACGCTGACGAACAGCAAAAAATGTCATAAGTGTTTTTCTCTGTTATCAAAATAAATAAAGGCGCTTCATCTCCTCTGTGACGAGGAGAAATTCTGTTTTCTCCTCTCTTCTGGGGATAAAAAGAGGATTTTATGGCGGCGTTTTCCTGTTTATCTTCAACATTCAGACTCATATGTTTGATTCTTTGATGTTCAAAAGAAGGAGGAAGAAAATCTGATCTGAGTCACATGTTTCCAGCAGAGTGAATGAAGAAAAACCACAACCGGAATCCGCCTGTAGGCGCATCTGCTGACATCTAGCGGCTGCCTGCGGTACTGCGCGTAGCGCGTCAGTGGGCAGACGGAGGCCGGACCGCGGAGCGGCCGCGGCCGGTTAGTATGACGTTTAACAAACGGATACCTGTTCGTGTCTACTCGGATCTTTCCTTCCGCCGCGTGTGTGGAACAGACGAAAGATGTCTACGTCACCAGATCTGATAGAATCTAGTAAAAGTATTCTATTAAATGAACATTTTAATGAGCATAAAATCTGTTACATTAAGGCCCTTTTGAAATTAAAGCCCTACTTTTAAAGTTTTAAGACATTATTATCTACACTTTACAAGTAAGATACCCAAATGCATTTCTTTTACATTATAATTTATTATACCTTCTCTGATTATTCCTATTATTCTCGTCATTGTTTTGTACAAAACCTAAACACCAGACGCGTAAACGTTTATAGTAGGTGGGGAGGAGACTTTAAAAAGTGAGACATATGATCATGGACTCTCGATGGAAACATAAAAAACATTCTGTTCTCACGCTTACTTTCACTTTTGACACATTTTCGTTTTTCTTCCAACCATCACGGAATAAAGCCGAATAAAAATGTGTTTCACAGCACGTGCCGAATAACTGATGGTCTGATTGTAGATGAAGGGTTTTATCCTAAAAGTCACATTTTTTTTAAAACACATGATTATCATGAAGTGAAGTAAATCAGATTAATGGCTAATATCTAGGAGAAAACTCACCTTTAGATGATGCAGAGGTCGTTTCTGTCCACAGAGAGACTCCGATCCAGGATTTAAATCCAGACCCAACAGCAGAAAAACAGCCGTTTCATAAAAGGGAAAAATCCGACTAGGTGCGTCAGAGCACGCTTTACTTTCACTTTAGCTTCTGTCGTTGCTTCAGAGAGAAATAATCTCAGAACAGCTGACCTGAGATCTGTTCAGCAAAAGTCCTGTCCTCCAAACTGGAGCAGGAATATTTGGAATCATTTTTTTTTCTCATTTGAGAGATATTTGCTCAATAAATAAAAGTTTTATCACGTCTCAGGTAATTGTAACTAAAATAAATAAAGAAATACTGATACAACAAAATGTATATAACTAAGTGTCTACTGATATGTTCTTTAAACGTAATTTTACTGTATGATTCCCATCATTTCATTCATTTTTTGACCTTTTCCTGATTGTCTCTTTATGGCTTTTTGCCCTGATGAAGAGTTGCATCATCCGTGACCTAATAAAGGGTTTTGAACCCATTTTCAATTTTTAAGTAAATAGTAAATAAGTTGGAATGTATTATTTTCATTCATATTCAAAATAGTTGAACATTTTTCCCACCAAAACTTGAAAAAACTAAAAATCTAAATATTCAAGCACAAAAAAAACAACCACTGCTTTTATTGTCTTGATGAAAAAACCTTTTATTATTAAGATTTAGATTTACAGTCAGGTGTCAGTACAAACAAATCAGAGGGACATTTTTATGTCACACAAAAACAATATTTAAATTCTGATCGGGCTTCAAGTGACAAATAAAGAAATATGTGTTATCTCATAAACTACTGATGAGAAACGAGGAAAAGAAGAAAGAAAGAAAGAAAGAAAGAAAGAAAGAAAGAAGGAGAGAAAGAAAGAAGGAGAGAAAGAAGGAGAGAAAGAAGGAAAGAAAGGAGAGAAAGAAGGAGAGAAAGAAGGAAAGAAGGAAAGAAAGAAAGAAGGAGAGAAAGAAGGAGAGAAAGAAGAAAGAAAGGAGAGAAAGAAAGAAGGAGAGAAAGAAGGAGAGAAAGAAGGAAAGAAAGGAGAGAAAGAAGGAGAGAAAGAAGGAAAGAAGGAAAGAAAGAAAGAAGGAGAGAAACAAGGAAAGAAAGAAAGAAAGAAAGAAGGAAAGAAAGAAAGAAAGACAGAAAGAAAGAAGGAAAGAAAGAAAGAAAGGAAGAAAGAAGGAGAGAAAGAAAGGAAGGAGAGAAAGAAGGAAAGAAAGAAAGAAAGGAAGAAAGAAGGAGAGAAAGAAAGGAAGGAGAGAAAGAAGGAAAGAAAGAAACAAGGAAAGAAAGAAAGAAAGAAAGAAAGAAAGAAGGAGAGAAAGAAAGAAAGAAAGAAAGAAAGAAGGAGAGAAAGAAGAAAGAAGGAGAGAAAGAAGGAGAGAAAGAAGGAGAGAAAGAAAGAAAGAAAGAAAGAAAGAAGGAGAGAAAGAAAGAAAGAAAGAAAGAAGGAGAGAAAGAAGGAAAGAAAGGAAGAAAGAAAGAGAGAAAGACAGAAAGAAGGGAGTCTGAATGATCGGATTAGGTTTCCAGGATGGCGGCGGTGTTACTCAATCAGTGACATCATCGCGGTGACATCACCGAATGTTCCGGTGCTCATCGTCCGTGTTGGAATGATTGTGGCGTCGTTGAAGGTTCAAACTTTGAACTTTTATAAAAGCGAGGGGAAAGGCGACGACTCAGCAGGTGAGGAACTGGACCGAGAACTCCTGACTGTGTCTGTCTGAAGAGCTCAATCGGTTTTATCTCAGGTTTGGTGTTCCTGATCTTTCCTTTGACGCTGTGGTCAACACCTTTAAGGGCTGTAAACGTAAGACGACCTCCGGCTCTGATCACATCAGGTGTGCAGAACAGCTGGCTTCTATTTTATATTCTATTTTCTATGCCGGAACCCTCTGCAGCCAGCAGAGGGTTCCAAAACCACGGAAACAGTCCGGTGTGGTTCCTGTGGCTAAAAACCACCATCCGAAGGCGCCGGATGCCTACAGGCCCGCTGCCTACAGGCCGCTGCTCTGACCTCCATGATCATCAAGTCATGTAAGAAAGTGATAAAACAGGGACTTTAAATAACCCAACACCTCCTTGATCCGCCGGTCTGAGAACAGATACATTCTGAAGTTTGCAGATGATTCAGTTATTGTCATCTTCCTCCATGATGACGAGTCAAGCCATGGCGTCTCATCTTCATCATACTCGTCATGCTCCTCCGACTCGGCGTTCAGTTATTCACGGCCAAGAGCTGGAATCCTTTTTCAGCCACGATCATCTCGGTTCCGTCGTTGACAACAATCTTTCTTTTGAGGGTCTTGCTGAGATGGTTTGTAGGAAGGGTCAACGGCGAAGAAAACTCGGCAGGTTTCACGCGGACGGATCGCTGGTGACACTTTTTCACAAAGCCTACATTGAATCTATCCTCACGTTTTCCCTCCTCTGTTGGTTTGGCAGTCTGAACATCAGATCCAAGAACGCACTGGACAAAATAGTGAATGTAAGGAGTAAAATCTGAGGAGTCCAGCAGTGGAGCCCGTATGTTTAACCAAAATAAAAGAACAAACATTATGACGTATGACATATACAAACAATCACAACTAACTAAAACTTGGTTTCTTGACATTTACAGCCATTCGGGATCTCCCCATTATCAGCTTCCTTCTCCTTATGTCGTCCTCTGCTGTTGGGACAGTGAGACAAAGAGGACAGTCAGCAGGAGTTCCATCAGAGATCCATGAACATGAAGCGTCTGCAACTGAATTTACATCAGTAAAATCTCCTCTTTGGCCTAATTAGCCCTCAGGCGTAGTTGTTTCTGCCACCCCCCGATTTTGCATGAGGAAGATGAGGAATGCATGAAAGAGAAGAAAAACTGTTCCCAACGTGAATCAGCCGACGAAAACTCGCTAATTAATACTTTCTCCAACACTTTGGACGAAAAAGGTAAGTTTGAAATTCTAGCGACAATCTTTTTAAGTTTAATCAAATCATCACTTCCTGTTTGTGCCACCCTGACCCCACTCGAGATAAATGTCTTCATAACAACAAACAAAAGACAACAAAAATAAAAACATCCTGTCACGCTGAGAATGCAAAGGCAAAAAAATGCTAATTAGCCGTTTATGCTAAAAAAGTTTGCAAAGAGTCCCAAGCGATTTGATATAAAATGTATAATTAAATCTAGCCAGTGGAATAAAGAGGCTTTCATTTTATTCTAAATGTTAGTTGTTTATAGCCACCAGACATAAATCTGTGACCTTCACAGAGGTCACCTCTGTAGTAATAGTGAAACTGCTCAATAACCCTTTGATGTCCTAATCAACTGATTGGTCGACTCTATTTTTGTCATCGAAAAACGTAACTGGACCGGTTAGTGACGTGACCCAGTCGCAGCATGTTTATGCAAAAAGTAAGGGGCCACGGATGGACCCTGGGGGACGCCACAGGTCAGAGGAGCAGCCGAGGAAGAGGCCTTAAACGTGGCTAATGAAATAAAACCTAGTCAACAAGTAGGATTCATTTTGTTACGGTGAAGAATTTGAGGACTCATCAAAGAAAGTCATGTGACCTGATTCAGCCCAACATTTCAAATCGTTTTTCATACATGTGGCTCAAACCTTCAAACTCACTCGCATATCTTCTGCATTTGTTGCAGAGTTTCAGGCAAAGGCTTCTTGTATGTTTCTGGGAGGAGGAAACAAAGAACAGAACCACAAACGGCTAAACTCCCCATCAGAATGTAGGGGAGGCCCTTGTAGTATCGTCCTAAAACAAAAGAAAGAAGGAAATATAACAGCAGAACTGCACAAATACGTAACATCTGCCATAAAAAGAACACATCCACAATGCACAATAAAGAAAAGTAGATAAACGTACCCAGAAAAATGATGAAGGGGGAAATGATGGTTCCAATTCGAGCCGCCATTGAGCAACATCCCATTGCTGTGTTTCTGATGACGGTCGGGAAGAGTTCTGAGGAGTAGGTGTACACCACACAAAAAGAAGAGGTGACGCCGAATTTCCCCAGCATCTCCAGGAACACGGCCACGCCCGGTAAATCTAAGAGGATGACGAGTTACACTCAAAATACTTCCCGACAGTTCTCGATGTAAAACTGATCTGGTAGAACCAGGACTCTGGATTCAGACATTCCTGGTTCCTAGTGGGAGATCTCCTGACTCAGTCGCCACAGCTTCTCATTTAAGATGTCAAATATCCCCGAGGAGCGGTGGGCCTAAGGAGGCGGAGCTAAAGCCCTGGCGTGAGGAGCTATAAACATTACCTATTGGGATGAGATGAACGCAGAGGATCATCACGCCTCCGAGGAGGAGGGTGGAGGACTGGCAGAAGTGCCTGGAGCAGAAATGGAGCAGCAACAAGGCAATCAAGTAAGCGGGGACCTCCGTCACGGCGGACAGGAAGCAGTTGACGTAAGGGTCGCCATGCAGGTTTGAGGTGTTCAGGATTAAACCGTAGTAGCTGATGGTGATCACAACCCTGGAGAAAAACCAGAACGGAGAAAAGTGAAGATGAGGGGTAATAAAATCAAACTTGCCCGTTGTTTTGTTTTTGTTTTTGTTTACGTCGTTGACGTACCACATCAGTGAAGAAAGAAACGTAACAGCGAAGACATCGCATCGGCTCAGGATGACGGAAATGTTGTATTTCTTGTCTTTCATAGCCACGGCATCTTGGATCTGTGTCGAAGACAGGAAGTAAAAGCAGCAACAATTAAGCCTGAAAGGTCAAATCTTGAATCAGGGAAGAAGGAAACATGTGACCAGAGATATTACACACCTGGACAACTATTACACATCTGCCCCTGGACAACTATTACACATCTGCCCCTGGACAACTATTACACATCTGCCCCTGGACAACTATTACACATCTGCCCCTGGACAACTATTACACATCTGCCCCTGGACAACTATTACACATCTGCACTGGACAACTATTACACATCTGCCCCTGGACAACTATTACACATCTGCACTGGACAACTATTACACATCTGCCCCTGGACAACTATTACACATCTGCCCCTGGACAACTATTACACATCTGCCCCTGGACAACTATTACACATCTGCCCCTGGACAACTATTACACATCTGCCCCTGGACAACTATTACACATCTGCACTGGACAACTATTACACATCTGCCCCTGGACAACTATTACACATCTGCCCCTGGACAACTATTACACATCTGCCCCTGGACAACTATTACACATCTGCCCCTGGACAACTATTACACATCTGCCCCTGGACAACTATTACACATCTGCACTGGACAACTATTACACATCTGTACTGGACAACTATTACACATCTGCCCCTGGACAACTATTACACATCTGCCCCTGGACAACTATTACACATCTGAACGCAGATAAACGTACCTCTTCTTTTGTGAAAATGCTCTGGGGAGCCTGGATGTTGTTTTCCTGGGTAGCAGCTTTTAGAATGTCCTCCGCCTCCTTCACCCGGCCCTGGTAGAGCAGCCAGCGCGGAGACTCTGGGATAAACCTGGAGAGGAGAAGCAGATGGAGATGAAGGACCGCGTTCAGAAACACAAATCCATCAGAGGTCCTTCATCCAACTCTGCCATTCTTCCTGAAGAAACACAAATACCTCCGTAAATCCATTGTATCTATCAAAAGCACTTAACATTCTTACCACCATAGCGGGATGTACAACACGCCACTGGCAGCCATTGGAATCAACAGCAACCGCCAATCTCGAAGGAAGTAAGCCACGGCCGGCATGGCCATGTACCCCAGAGCAGAACTGGTAAAAACTCCGAGGGAGCAGAAGACCACTCGGGCTTTCGGGCCCAGAATCTCGACGCCTGCAGGTGAAATGAATTCATGGAGAAAGTATAAAACACAAGTTTTGGGCGCTACATCGGCGGACTGTTACTTTCCGATGAGGTCAGCGATCAGGTGTTTGGGTTGGTGCGCTCCAGACGTTACCGGGACCACCTGGGTCCCGGTTGTTCTTGCAGGAGTCCGTTTGTTTTCTTTAATGTTTCGCTCCAACTGCAAAAGTGGAAGGTTCTAAATCCAAACCGTCCCAGGAAAATCCATTAATGATTAGATTATAGAAAATGAAGCTCTCATTTAGTCTATATACTTTGTTTTATGATGATCGTATATGATTGAAAATATTCTGAAAACAGGAAAAGGTAAGAGGAGGGATGAAAAACTTTTTTTTTAACAGAAAAGAACATTTTTTCTAATTTCTATATTCTTTTTTTTTTTCGTGAAATGGGCTGAACCTATAATTTTGTATGAATTGTAGAATTGCAGGAAGGTGCAGAGAAAAAAATTTGGACCTCACCTATGTGTGTGTGGAGAGTTCTGATATGAGACATGAAACAGAACCAGGAGCCGGTAATAAAATGCTGAATTTAAGCTCCTTTATTTATATGTTTGTAAATCTGACTCGGAACCGGCGAGAACCTTGAATTGCCTGACTTGAATTGAAGAGAGAATTTTATCTAATGACAGGAAGATTTGCGTGACGTTCTCCTCTGATCATGATCCATGACATTCTCTCCAAAGTTTGTTGGAGGAGCGAGAGTTAACCCTTTGATGTCCTCGCCAAGAAAAATAAACTTTTTTTGCATGTTTTAGTTCCTAAATTTATTAATTGAATATTTTTAGAGCGTAAATGTTGTATAAAAAAGCAGCAAAAACGAACAAAAACAAAAAGTGTGTTTTTAAAACATAGGTTTTTCTCAATAATCATAGTTAATGCCTCCTCCTCAGGGGCCCCTATGACCCGTGGTGCCCCTCTGGGCTCCATCCTCGGCCCCTTACTCGTTAGTTTATACTTGCTGCCACTGGTTGATATTATAAACGGGTTCATTCACATGTTTCAAAAAGAAAAACGGACTTAAATTGTTTTAGATTAAGCACCTGAGCAGGATATCAAGGAGTTAATGGGAAACATACCCAACACGAATGCAATGATGTAGTTTGAGAATCCTCCTGCCCCGACGAAGAAGTAAATGACGAGGAAGACCTCCCAGCTTGGGGAGAATATTTGTGCCGTTATGGCGAAGGTCTGAAGTACCATCATGGCGAAGAGGGCCGGCTTCCTTCCATACCTGTGTGAGAAATTTACTTGCTGATTCCACAAGTTTCATAGTTTGTCGCACTGACTCTCCCACACATCAGCGCCAAACTGGACTGCTTTTTTGGACTTTTCAGAACATATAGTGTACCTGTCAGACATCTGGCCCGAGACCAGCGCTCCCACAAGCACACCCACGTAATGGACCGAGGTGGTCAGTGGAGTTTTGTAGGCATTCTCACAGACCAGGTCCCACTGCACACAGAACACAGAACACAGAACCAACATCCAAGTCACAAGGTCCAAGAAGAGTCGGCATGTTAACGCAGTTGTGGTGTTTGTGTGTCCTTGTGGTCCTGGGAGTGGTATCGTAAATAATATCTTTAGTTTTTGAATTTTATTGTTTAACTCTTTTTTTAAATTTAATGAAATTAAATTCTATTTAATCGTCTTCATTTTATTTCATTTTATTGTATTTTTAATTGTCTTGTTCAACTATAATTTTTCTGAATTTGTTCCCATTTAATTAAATTGTTCTATTTAATTGTCTTCATTTTATTGTATTTTAAATTTTTTAATTTTAATTGTATGTAATCTAATCAATTTATTTAAATTTTATTTTATTGTATATTTGTTTTTTATTATTCAAATCTTTTATTAAATGAAATTGAATGGATTTTTTAGTTAGATGAAAGAAATGGAGGAGATAGAAAGATAGAAAGATAGAAAGATAGAAAGATAGAAAGATAGAAAGATAGAAAGATAGAAAGATAGAAAGATAGAAAGATAGAAAGATAGAGAGGGGTTGGGGAATAAGGGAGAGGGAGAAAGGTAAAACAAACAACAACAACAACAACAACAACAACAACAAAACTCACAGCATCTGCACCCACATTCTAATCGTAACAGTATGACCTTCACGACCCCACCGGATCTGCCTGGATGAGCTGGAACACTTTGCTGGGGGAGGGAAATCTTGGTGTTCTGCCGCCGTGACCCTGACCGTATCAAACAACGGATGAAAAGCTCTAATCTTTTTTTTTTTTTTTTTCGTGATTTTGACGTCAAGCTGTAAAACGACTTATTGACTTGTTTTGATAAAGTTTGCTGTGTAATGTGGGCGGAGCCAGATTATTAAATAAATCCATAAATGATTGGATCATTAAACTCCGGCCTTCGTATCTCATGACACGACTTCCAGTCTGATGAGATTATGGCGATGAACCGGAGACAGCGAAGAAGTCATGTGATGCTGGGATGAAAGAATGCAGGATTCTGCAGATCAAAGAGATTTTAATAGATCAATGAACCAAAGTATCTCCAATCAGGGGCTCCACAGCGTCAAAGGGTTCTGGTTCAAGTCCATTTTGTTTAAAGCCAATACGAAGTTTTGACCCTCTGCACAAAAAAAATGGACCTTTTCCAACTTCCGTCATTCTTTCCCTTTCAGTTTAAAAGCTTTATTTGGATACCATCAAAATTCTGCTTACACAGCATATATTAGCATTCCCACATCCGTGGAAAAATAAAGTGACCTTACCTCAGTGACGATGGTTGATTGGTAGATGTCCTCGCTGTAAATCCACCCATCCAGACAACCCTCCCGGGGAACCTCACTCACGTTCACGTCCACGTCTGGGACGCTTTGATTCTCAGAGAAGCCGCTGACCAACGCCAGATTGAGCCTGGAGCAGGAGCTGCGCCCTAAAACGCCGTCCACCGTCTCCAGAGGGATCGTCACATTCCTCCACATCTCACTGAGGTTGTAGTTTTCAGGGATGAGGCACTGGTGAGACGGGGTGTCAGCGACGAACACTATGAAGATGCCGATAAATCCATTTGGGAGGATGCTGAGGGCCAGCGCTAAGAAGACCCTTCGCTGGAAGGGTCCCCAGGCTCCAAGGAAAGATGTGATGCTGTCATAGTCTCTGATTTTCGGGCTGCACATAGTCTCAGCTAACTGTTTAGTTCTGAGTCAAGATCAACAGTCACGAGAGAGAGAGAGG
>JBBDHG010000056.1:6082500-6152500 GCA_037951165.1 Lophius americanus
TCATTCTGTCAGTCAGTCAGTCTGTCCCTGTCTGTCTGTGTGTCTCTGGTCTCTTGTGTGTCTCTGTCTGTCTGTCTGTCACTCTGTCTGTCTGTCTGTGTCTGTCTGTCACTCTGTCTGTCTGTCTGTGTCTGTCTGTCACTCTGTCTGTCTGTCTGTGTCTGTCTGTCCGTCTGTCTGTCTGTCTGTCTGTGTCTGTGTCTGTGTCTGTCTGTCATTCAGTCAGTCAGTCTGTCAGTCTGTCTGTGTGTCTGTCTGTCACTCTGTCTGTCTGTCTGTGTCTGTCTGTCTGTCTGTCACTCTGTCTGTCTGTCTGTGTCTGTCTGTCTGTCTGTCTGTCTGTCTGTCACTCTGTCTGTCTGTCTGTCTGTCTCTGTCTGTCTGTCTGTCTGTCTTAAAGGTGAAAAACTAAAGTCTAGAAGTTTGACCGTCAGATTCGGGTTTTCACGGGTTACTTCCTCCGTTTTCTACGTACTTCTTCTTCTTTGGTCTGCTGCACAACCTGCGATCAAAAGAGACGCGACAGAGAATCAGCATCATCAGAATCAGCGCCGCAGAAAATATTTGATACTTTTCCTCATTTGAAGTTTTCTCTCTTTTAAACCAGGTATAATGATATAATTATTCACCTTTGTGATGGAAGCCGTTAAAATAACAGCATTAAAATGATAATTACTGCTAGTAATGCAGTTCTCCTGACCGTTATTGCGAAAACGCGATCAGCCATAACATTATAACCACTGACAGATGGTCGGCATAACACCGATTATCTTATTGCATCTTGTCAGTGTCAGTGGGCGGGATCATCAGGCAGCCAGTGAACGTTCCTTCTCTCTTTCTGGAGGTGGTGAGACAACTGTCTCGGAGCGCCTCCAGAACTACAGACCTTATGGAATGTTCCCAGTCTGCAGTGGTTAGTAAACTGAAGTGGTCCGAGGAAGGACAGCCCTTGAATCATCGATAGGGTCATGGGTCATCCAAGCCCACTGATGCTGGCAGATCAAGTACGTTCTACATGCACCCACCCTTGATATTCTTGCATCTGCTCCACCGTTTCTGGAAGATCCCGATGAAGAGTCTCCGGGAGGAAGAGGTTCACCACAGAGGAGGCGAGTGTGAGACTTCCCATGAGGATATAAGGAAGCACCTTATTGTACGTACCTGAGAGTCAGGAGGGGGGGGGGGGCATATAAACAGGTAAAGACCTCTGATTTCACCTGTAGATACCTGCGGTAAGAATGCTTTGACTGTCTGAGCTGGTCCACATCTTCGTACCGAGATAAATGACGTACGGAGCTGTGATGCTGCCGATGCGAGCGGCGGACGAACACATTCCCATGCCGGCGTTCCTGAGGACGGTGGGGTAGATCTCGGCGGTGTAGACGTAGACGATGCAGAAAGCCATGGTGAAACCGAACTTACCGGTCATCTCCAGGGCCAGAGCAACGTAGTGGAGGCCTGAGGAAGAGGAAGAGGAGGAGGAGGCAGTGAAGGTACTTGGAGAGAATTACTAATCGTATCTATAGTATCCGAACCCCGGAAAGTTAACGCGATAACTCGACAACTACGTCGTGGATCATTTTCAAATATTATGCCCCCGTGGACCTTAGTGCGAGGAAGAACTGGAATGATTTGGGGAAAGTTTGTTTGTATATTTCTGACGCTAGAGGAAGTTATAAATTAAATGTATTATTATTATTATTATTAAGTTTTGTTCGGAAAGACCTAAAAGTAGAAAACAAGGGCTTCAGGTGACGAACGCTGTTTCCTTCTTGATGCATGAACCGGTTTGAAAGTGTGATAAATTATGAAGTGTGAAATGTAACGTAAGCGTCTGTCAGTAAGACGTTTATAGTGTAAGACTGGACTTTAGTTCTTAAACCCCTGATGAGACCCTGACGTTACACATTAACTCTTGACCCACGTCGCTGTGGGACGTTCTGAACTTTAAAACCTACTTAGACGCAGTAATTCTTTCTATGTTACTTATTCATAGTAAGTTAGTTAGTTACTATTCATAGTAAGTAAGTAACTTATTCACTGTTGCCTCACAGCCAGATGGTTTCGGGTTCAAATCCACGTCTGCCCTTGGGGGTTTTACTCTTTTCTCTCACGGTCCAAAAATGCACCAAATTGATGACTTTAAATGTTTCCCTGGCTGTGAATGAGAGGTCTGTCTCCCCCTAGTGTTAGAAATGTAAAACTGACCTTTCCCAAAATCGCCTCAGCTCTTCCTCACACTGAGGTCCTTCTGGGTATAAAGTTTGAAAATGATCCATGATAGAGTTTTTGAGTTATGGCGTTAACAAGAAGGATCTGTGGCGATTCCATTCCATAATGATCTGCGATGTTCACGTTAACGTCACGTCAAATATTCCGAACTCTGGGCCCTGAAGTTTAATATGACAGAATCCCAGTGTCGTCACTTTGTTACCCAACCGGATCGGAACTCTTACTGTCGGGGATGAACTGGATGAGAAGAAGAACTCCTCCCCCGACGATGAGGAAGGCCGACAGAAGTGCTCTTCGCGGACTTCTCTTCAGCAGCCAAGTAGAAACTATGTAGGCGGGGACTTCGGATATCGCCGACAGGAAACAGTTCATGTAGGGGTCACCGCTCAGGTTGGAGGTGTTCAGGGACAATCCGAAATAGCCCACATTAATGGCCATCCTTAAAAATGAAGAAGAAGGTAAAAGTCTCAAAGAGAGGATTTTTAAAAAACGGTAAATTCTTTCTTCTAGATTGTCGTCGTCCGTTTTGTCTCGTTTTTTTTCAGGAAACGATTCGAGCCTCACTAGAAAACTTTTGGTTGAATCACGTTAAATAATTTTGTTTAGTAAGTCCTCAAAATGAATCCTACTTATTGAATACGACTATTAGCATTAGTCATGGTTAGCACCTCCTGCTCGGTCGCTCCTTTGACCTCTGGCGTCCCCCAGGGCTCCATCCTCGGCTCCTTACTTTTTGCATATATGCTGTCACTGGGTCACATTATAAACAGGTCCAGCCACATTTCACCTAGGAAATACCCAAAAGGTGCTCAACCACACAGGTGAGCCGGACTTTACAGGGTTAAACTAAGTTTTCTAAGGACAAATGAATACAGAGAAACGAAACTACGTACCACAGAATGAGACACATCAATGTGATGCATCGGATGTTCTTGGATCTCATGATGTCAAGCATTGAATACGTTTCCATGGGAGTCATTGTCTGCAGGTGAAATAAATAAAAACAACAAAAACAAAGAGGGAGGATTAATTAACACAAACATTATAAACGTCTCCTTCTTGTTGTGATGTGAGAATTTTTCCTGCTTCAAACACGTCAAGTTTCATTTTCACCATCTGTGAAATACATCCAACACACCAACAGGAAGTAGTTTAACGAGATAATCCCTCCGATTCTGACATTTCCTGTCAGGATTATGTTCTTAAGGCCGATTCATTCATTAATGAACTTTGCCAGAAGTTGAGAAAAAAAGAAAGAGACCATTCGGGAAACACAGTCACATCTGATGACCTCATCTCCCCCGAAGGCCAAACCGCCACGTTTGTAGACAACACAACTTCATTCTTCACGGTATTGTTTTATAACAATAACAACCGGATATTTGGGCTTCCTTCTTTTTATCGCTCTCCGTAGTCAGTGTTTGATTTTATCTGGATCAAAAGGGTTTCTTCTTCATGCTTAACTATCCTGTTTACTACTAATATTACTTTTATTCATTTAAACTAATCTAAACTGCTGTGAACCGGTTAGACCCACATTCACTCAGACTCCCTCTAATCATCAAAGTATGAGACAAACAGGACATTCAGTCTCGACAACGTAAACAACAAACCGCTTACTTAATGCAACAAGAGACGTTTCATATTTTTATTAATTCTGCTTTCTTGAGGGCTAAACAGCGCCCCTCACTATAGTGGGTTCTCCCTTCTCTTGGGCCTAGACAGCCCCCCTCACTATAGTGGGTTCTCCCTCTCTTGGGCCTAGACAGCCCCCTCACTATAGTGGGTTCTCCCTTCTCTTGGGCTTAAACAGCCCCCTCACTATAGTGGGTTCTCCCTTCTCTTGGGCTTAAACAGCCCCCTCACTATAGTGGGTTCTCCCTTCTCTTGGGCTTAAACAGCCCCCTCACTATAGTGGGTTCTCCCTTCTCTTGGGCTTAAACAGCCCCCCTCACTATAGTGGGTTCTCCCTTCTCTTGGGCCTAAACAGCCCCCCTCACTATAGTGGCCATAGACAACACCCTTCACTATAGTGGGCCTTTGTGGGTCAGTCTAGTAATTAAGGTTTTTCTTCCCAATCTTTATTTTACAGCTAAATTAAAATGCGTTTGTATTTTACGCTAAAATATCTTAATAATAATTCTTACATCTGTTGTTATGAATCAGGACAAAGAATTAACACCATTGGGTCCGTCTCTGTCGGAACCAGTTTGACTCCAGTTTCTTCTCCTCTGATCATTTCTGGGGTCTTCAGACGGGACCCTTACCTCGGACTCTTTAAAAATGGCCGCCGGCGCCTCCACTTTGTTTTTCCTGGCGGCCTCTCTCACTATGGCTTCGGCCTCCGCCACTCGCCCCCGAGTGAGGAGCCACCGCGGCGACTCCGGGATGAACCTGCACAAACAACCGACGTTTCCAATGAAAACCAACGACGGGCGAAGGTTTACTATCTTCAGCCACCGCAGTCCGGGGTCAACGTACCACCACAAGGGGATGTAGACCACGCCGGTCATGGATAGAACGGCGAGAAGAGTCCTCCACTCTCTGATGGCGTAGGCGATCCAGGGCAGGGTCATGTACCCGATGCAGTAGAAGAAGAAGGCGCCGAGGGTGGCGAAGACCACCCGCATGGTTTTACTCAACAACTCCGTTCCTGTCCAAAAGGAAACAGAAGATCAACACGGGGTGAGGAAGGAGGGAGACACGGAGGACGGGTTCTGATGTCGGGCGGAGCGACGGGTCGTACCGAGGACAAACGCCGAGATATAGAGGGAAATCTGCGAGGCTCCAATAAAGAGGAACATGATGCAGAACATCCTCCAGGAGTGGGAGAAGGACTGGAGCAGGACGGAGACGCACTGGGCCGCCAGAGAGAGGAACACGATCTTCTTCCTGCCGAACCTGAGAGGAGAGGAGGAGGAGAGAAATGATGGAGCGTTTGTTTGTTTCACCTTCTGAAGACCAGACGGGGACAGGAGAGAACATCCGGAAGAAGCCTCGGTCCCCTGCGTTGTACAGACACTTCCCCTGACTGAACCCCTTCAGGTAAATGTGTAGTTACGTCTACGGCGGTGACAGAACTCCCGTTTCTAACCGTAGACCGAGTCTGAGTCCGACACCGAGTCAGAGTCAGAGCCTGAGTCAGAGCCAGAGTCTGAGGGCGGAGTCTGCATTTGGGTCCAGAATAAAATAACCCAAGGCTTGACATGAAGACAGTGAAGGTACAAGAGATTGGGAAGATTCTACCTTGTTGGTAAGTCCCAACTTAAGTCCTAATTGAAGCCTGTTCTGGTGGCAGAACTGAACAGAACCTCGCAGAGCTGACTCAGCAAAAAGGATATATTTGTTAGGGGATTTAATGGAGGACTCTCTTCTCCTCACACCGCTTTTCCTGCTCAGCCTCTGTTACCTGCTTCCCAAACCGGGGCCTCAACTGGTACCAGCTGCCCTTGTTTGGGTCGCCTCATCGTCCAATCACTGTCCCGCCTGCATGTTGGGCCCGTCACCATCAGCTGCTGTCTGTAGAAAGTCTCTCCTTCACACGCCCTCCACCTCCCCATCTCCACCTAGTCCTCGCGGACACATCGGCTTCATCACTCACCCGCCTCAGCCATCAGCCACCACCACCACCAGTACCCAGACTCCAGTGGGTGGGTATTATGGGGGGGTAATCTCCCCCCGAAGAGTCTGAGCCCCCGAGACTTATACATATTAATTATCGCTCGTCGTAGTAAAGCTTTCAGCTTTTCCTCGTTCCTCGTGGTCTCGGATGGAAATGTCCGAGCCGTCACAGAAGAAGCAGACCCGGACCCCGACCCCGACCCCAAAGGAAAATAACAGCTGCTTTCCGGAACCCTTGAGGGGAGCGTTTTCCCAGCTGTGACCCAACAAACAGATCCACACGGCTGGGTTCTGAGGCTTTTCTGTCAACTAAAGTACGAGGGAAGAACATCAAATGTTTTCTCTGGGGTCTTACGATGAAATAAAGATCGTAAAAAAGTCTTTCTGCCGACAGAAAATGTGACGATGACGATAATGACGATGAAATGTTCTTCTTCAATAAACCTCTTCTGTCTTATCTGCTCCGACATGTTATTAAGATAAAGTAAGATATATTTCCTTATAATTAGATTATCTTTAAGTCTTATATAGTTTTATTCTGGCTAATTACTACACTGGTTATTTCATCTTATTCTTCAATTTTATTTGATTTTTTTTTAGTTTATTCCAGAAATTCTTCTCTTTTTTTTTTTTTCCTGTCATGACAGATTATAAAGTTCCTGATTCTGGTTCTGATGATCCTAGTTCTCTGGGATGGATGTCTCCATCATGTTGCCAAAACTTTCTCTTTAAAACCGGATAGGAAATAGAATTATCGCTGAGAAACCGACAGGTGTTTCCGGTGTCACCGGTAGATGGCGCTGTTCTCCTGATAATAGCCGCCCGTCAGGCCCAAAGCACCGGTCAGAATCGCTGCAGCATCCTCACCCTTTCCTACGATCAGCATCTTCTCACGAGTGACGAAGACTCGGAGGTTCTAGGGACTCTAAAGTTAATGACGTGAAATAACAGCGGACGATGACGTCATACCTGTCGGAGAGCTGGCCGGACACGAGGGACCCGAGGAGGTACCCCCCAAAGAGAGTTGAGGATGTAAACGGAACTTTCCACTGGTTGTCGCACACAAGGTCCCACTGTGGAAAGATGGTAATCAGGTTCGCTCATAAAACAAGGTGACGTCAGAGGTTAAGGGAGAAAAAGTTGCTTGGCACTGACCTCCGTGACGATGTTGGACCGGTAGATCTCTCTGCTGTAGCTCCATCCATCCAAACATCCTTCCTGCTGCAGGCTGGTCAGGTTCACGTCCCTCCCCGGCACCAGTCCCTCAGCGGACAGATTTCTCACCACATCCAGTCGATACCGGCTGCACTGGTTCCGGACCTCCTCGCCTTTCACCAGGGTCACGGGAATCATGGCATCCCTCCACTCCTCCGTCAGGTTGAGCTCCGGAACCAGACAGTGGTGTTTGGGTGCTGCCCCCACGAAGACAATGTAAAGTCCATTGAATCCCGTGGAGACGAAAACTGTGTTCAGCAGGAAGAACATGGACCAGAAGTATGGACCGCTCTGACCCAGGAACGCCGTGTCTTCATCATAGTCCCCCATTCTGTGTCCTCCCTGCGCGTGAGGACGGAGAAAAAAAAAGGTCCAGTGGAATACTTCAGACTTTGAAACGTGGTACCCCTCTTACAGTCTTCGGCTTAGTAGCAGATTTGTGCGCGCGTGTGTGTGTGTGTGTGTGTGTGTGTGTGCGTGTGTGTGTGTGTGTGTGTGTGTGTGTGTGTGTGTGTGAAGGGGGGGCAGATTTAGAGCCGGAGTCACACAAGTCCTGCCAAAGGACAGAACCGTCCTCCTTCACCGGGGGGGGGGGGGGGGGGGGGGGAGGCAGTTTATCCGAGTCAGTCAACAGGACACTGATTTAATTTATTGGGGGGGGGGGGGGGGGGCATGAAAAGTTTCAGAGTGGCCCCTCCATTCTTCCCTGACCCGCGCGCAGCTGCGGGCCCAGAAGTCCAAACAACATTCCTCACTTTTAAATACCCCAAAGAAGTTCACGTGCCTGTAAATGTTGTTAAGTCGCACTTAAGACTCCCTGGACAATCTGTAAGCCTGTGCAGAACTTTACGGAACAAATGTTACAAAGAAACTCCACTGGTTCTGATCCGGGTATGTTTTTATTGTGTTTCCTTCAAAATGTTACTTTAAACTTCATTTTGGGGAAGAAAAAAATGTTCTTTAATGTTTTATTCTAGGAAGTTATTTTAATCATTTGGATTAAAATGTTGATTTTAATGCTAATTATCATTATTTCAGCTCAGTCCTCAAGAAATTCTGTTTTATTCTGCTTTTCTAAACTAATTACTAAATGCTTATTTAAAAAGTTATATAAAATATTACATTTATATATATATTTAAAATATAATATATTTATAATATTAAAAAGTCAATTTAATATTATTTAAATAGTTATATAAAATATTAAAAATATATATATTTTAAAATATAATATATTTATAATATTAAATAGTCAATTAAATATTATTTAAATCACTTGTTTAAATGTTTTTGTGATATAATAAAATATAAAAATATTTTTTAATATAATATATTTATAATATTAAATGGTCACTTAAATAGTCTTAAAATCACTTATTCAAATACTATTTATTCTATCAACATAAAGATGAATTCAAAGCAAAAACGACATTTTAATCTAGCCTTATTTTATTTTACAAGATATAAATGACTATATTTTCATAATCCCACCCAGAAATCATCTCACAAATCATTTTTTTTAACGGACTTATTTACTTTTTGTCACATAAAGTAGCTAAAACAGCTTTTAGCTGCTGCTGACACATAAATGCATCAATAATAAAGATTAATTTAGGCTTGTAAAATATGTTTGTCACCTTCTATTTTATGTTTTAGAATATTCTCAGTCCTTGCAAAAGAGACAAGGAAGACAAATTGGATGAATATTGGTTTAATTTATTTCCTGCATTTATGACTTATTTTAAATAGACTAATTAAAAGAAAAGAAAAAATTTAATTAAAAAATAAAATTTCTGATTTCTGAATTTCAGATTTTCATACGTAAAAAAAAAGCAGCTAAAGATAATTTTCTTATTTGTTTATTGTGATTAAAATGTAAAACAGTGCTACTTTTACAAAAGTCACTACTTAGTTTGTTTTGACTGTTTACACTGATCTTCTTCATTAGACTGGATACTGTGGTTCCTCCTCAGGCCACGCCCCTTTAATCATTTTAATTAGCACTTAGCATTAGCAGCATTTATCAGTAATGTTTTCTGATGATGATTCACGCGTGACTCGATCCGGCTGCTATCAGCTCCATCCCTGTGACATCTGGACAGACGCCATCAAACATCTACAGACGGGAACAAAGGAAATAAAATACAGACGCCTGAAGTGACTGTTTTCAAACCTCTGAGCAGGAAATGAGCCGGAATGTTTCTTTTTCTTCTTCTAGGTTGTTTCAAGCGTTTGGACGACGGGAGGATCTGACATTTAATCGCTTTTAGTAGAAATACTTACGATATATATCTACCTGTACTCTAGACTATCCAATAAGAAGAGTTTTTTACATACACTCAAAAAAAAATAAATGATTTTTGTGTAGTTTAAGTTTTAAGTATTTGTAGTTTATTTCAGTTTAAAAAAGCTTGAATTTGTTTAAAACATTTGAATTTTTTTAATTGGTTTGCATCGACTTTCAGAACGTGACAAAGATTATTAGAAGTGATAAATGTTTCCTTGTTTCATTCATGTTTTAGTGACAAACATGCGTCACATTACGTTTAATAGTTGTTAAAAATGGTTAAAATGATGTAAATTAAAATGTAATTAAAACACAAAATATTTGGCTCTTGTTTTTTTTTTAGTGTAGAAATATTCATGAATAAGAATACCTGAATATTTATGTTTATTTATTTACTACTAGAGACATTTCATCTTTATCTCATGTCACAGAAGAATATTTAAATAATGATAATTAAATAATTAAATGAATTAATAAATAAATGAATAAATGAATAAATGAATACACATATACATAAATAAATAAATAAATAAATAAATAAATAAATAAATAAATAAATAAATAAATAATCAATAATTGATTAACAATAAAATAATAACAGACTGACTGACAGTTTTCTGACTGACTGTATTCTGACTGACAGTATTCTGACTGACAGTATTCTGACCGACTGTATTCTGACTGACAGTATTTTGACTGACAGTATTCTGACTGACAGTATTCTGACTGACTGTATTCTGACTGACAGTTTTCTGACTGACAGTATTCTGACTGACTGTATTCTGACTGACAGTTTTCTGACTGACACTCTTCTGACTGACTGTATTCTGACTGACACTCTTCTGACTGACACTCTTCCGACTGACAGTATTCTGACTGACAGTATTCTGACTGACAGTATTTTAACTGACAGTATTCTGACTGAAAGTATTCTGACTGACAGTTTTCTGACTGACAGTATTCTGACTGACTGTATTCTGACTGACACTGTTCTGACTGACAGTATTCTGACTGACAGTATTCTGACTGACAGTATTTTAACTGACAGTATTCTGACTGACAGTATTCTGACTGACAGTATTCTGACTGACACTGTTCTCACTGACTGTATTCTGACTGACACTCTTCTGACTGACACTATTCTGGCTGACAGTATTCTGACTGACTGTATTCTGACTGACACTCTTCTGACTGACACTATTCTGACTGACACGGGGTTAAGTGTGTTCATGAACCCACTGGCCCCTGATGGGCCTCAGATAAAGACCCCTGATGGATCCCAGCAGAGTTGAGACTTCATGATGGAGGAGTTAGCGGCACAATCCTTCCACCAGAGGGCGCTCCCCCCACTGAAAGACAATCAGAGTCAACCAAACCCACAGGAGAAGAAGTCGCTCCAACTGTTAATCTATACTGATGAAATCAGACGCAGAGAAAGAGAAGAGGTTATTTTCTTCTGAGGACCGACTGACTGAATGTTTGTCATTTATTTGTTTGCTGTTAATCATCACACAAAAACAATTGTGACCGACTGTGTTTTGATGTGATGAATGAGCAGGTCCAGGGATCGCACACGGTCCACTTCTCTGAACGTGGTGAGATAAGGTTTCTCTAAAGGCTTCTGTTAATTAGGCTGGACTGAACCATCTCACCGACGTCTTGAACTCATCAAACATCTTGATAGTACTTTTACTCAGTACTCCAGGCCGGCGTGAAGGTCATAAACCACATACAGTAATAACTGAAGGTCTTCTCCTTCTTTCTTGTCTTTTTTTTTTACGCCCTTTGATGAAGCAGATCCCAACATTTTAATTGGACCTCTTTCTGCTATTGGGTTCTCTGATTGGGTCGGTCTACAGATTACCTCAAAGGTAGTTCCCCTTCAGATGCATGATGGGTAGTCATGTAGCTGAATGATCCATGACATGGTTCTGGAGACACCGGGTTAACACGAAGGTTCTGCGGCGGCGGCAATGTCGATTTCATAACATGGATATCGGCCTTGTGGTTCTGCAGTTCCGTTTGGTTGGCTCCAACCACTGCAGACTGGGATCCCCAAAAGAGTTCTACAGTTCTGGAGATGCTCGGACCCAACCATCAACATATCTCACCCGCCGCCACCATGATGGACGACGTTGACGTCACTCGACGTCGGTTGTTATGTTACGGCTGATTGATATAAAAGAAAGGAGGCGACAGGATTGATTTTTGTCCTTGGACCAGCTTTCAGAGATAAAGGGAGGGCAGAGTGCGAAGTTCTTATCAAGGAACTAATGAGCTGGGCGCGTGGAATACCAGCAGTGTTTGGTGGTATTAACGGGTCGGGTCTGCGCTGGTACACTGATGGGGTCCAGTACCGACACACACACCCCTTCATCTGAAAACGCCCCTGCTGAAGTCAGCGCTCACTCAAAGCCCCGAAACAATCCAACCTCCTTACTGAGAGACGACCCGGATCGGAGAAACTCCTCACCGGGTTTTCCCTGCTACCTCGCCCCCTCAGAGACTCCCTCAGAGCTCACACACACACTCTCACACACACTCACACACACTCACACACATAACCCCACACTGCAGACCCTCTACCTTTAGCCTCTCATGGATGCCCAGATGTCAGGTAGCTGAAACAAGGTGGGTCACACACTCTCAGCACAACATGCACCGGTTCCAAGGTTCTGAAGACGAGATCGAAGGAGAGAAGGGAAAATGAAGGGAAATCTGTAAAAGCCAAATAATGGATGTGCGGGGGGAGGAGCCTCAGCTGAATGCTTTTATTCTTAACCTTGTCTTGTTTGAGGATTGTTTGAGGCTGGTTCCGTCGCTCTGACTTCAGAACCTGATGAGGTTTTTTTTTATTGGATTGTTCTTAATTCTTTTTCTGAGTCACTTATGAACCACAGCTACGTCTTTAAAAGTGTTTATCCTTCTATTCTAATGAAGGTTGTTCTGAATATTTACATCGATGTAGAATGTTTGTGTAAACGAAGCCTCAGAACCTCCGGCGCTGCAAGTTCATCAAATTTGAGAAAAGTATTTAATAGTAATTCATTTATAAAAACCTAAAGATATTCAAAGTGTTTTATTTGGCAACTCTGGAGTCTCTGCAGGTGGTGGAGCGAAGGAGAGAGAGAACACACACACACACACACACACTCAACACACACACACTCACTCACTCACTCACTCACTCACTCACTCACTCACTCACTCACTCACCGAACACAGACACACACACACACACACACACACACACACACACACAAACACTCACAGACACACAGATGATAAATAAAATAATATAGTATAATATAATATAATATAATAATATATAATATAATATATTATAATATAATATAATATAATATAATATATTATATTATAATATAATATAATATAATAATATATAATATAATATATTATAATATAATATAGTATAATATACATATAATATATAATATAATATATTATAAAATAATATAGTATAAAATAATATAGTATAATATATTATAATATAATGTAATATAATATACATATAATATATAATATAATATATTATAAAATAATATAGTATAATATAAAATAATATACTATAATATATTATAATATAATGTAATATAATATACATATAATATAATAATATAATATATATCGTTTTTAATAACAAAAACTATGAGAGAAATAGAATGAACTTGATTTGGGGTCTGGGTTTAGCCCTCTTTAGGCTCTTTGGAGTGGATGGGATGTTTTCTGGACTTAATTAAACTCATTGCTTCCTAAATCTCTAAAGTTGAACTCCGGCCCGTTTTGTGCTTCTGGCCCGTCCAGCAGGCGGAAACCATGACCGACTATGAAGCTGCGACCTCCTTCCTCGGACAGTGGGGTCGTTTCCAGCAGGAGGTGTTTTTCCTGCTCTGTCTCTCCACCATCCCCAACGGCTTCATCGGCCTGTCGGTGGTCTTCGTGGCCGACACGCCGCCGCATCGCTGCCTCGTCCCCGCCAACCTCAACCTGAGCGCCGCGTGGAGGAACGTCAGCATCCCTCTGGAGGCAGACGCGCAGAGCGGCGCCCTCAAACCCAGCCAGTGCGCCAGATACAAACTCGGAGACATCCAGAGTTTCTCAGACAGAGGATACCTGCCCGGCGTGGACGTCAACCTGTCTGACGTGAAGACAGAGAGCTGCCTGGACGGGTGGGAGTACGACAGGAGCGTGTACAACTCTACCATCACCTCTGAGGTTTGTGGAAACGCCCCCTAGAATAAACCTCAGAATAAACCTCAGAATAAACCTTAGAATAGACCTTAGAATAAACCTTAGAATAAACCTCAGAATAAACCTCAGAATAAACCTCAGGATAAACCTCAGAATAAACCTTAGAATAAACCTTAGAATAAACCTCAGAATAAACCTCAGAATAAACCTTAGAATAAACCTCAGAATAAACCTCAGAATAAACCTCAGAATAAACCTCAGAATAAACCTCAGAATAAACCTTAGAATAAACCTCAGAATAAACCTCAGAATAAACCTCAGGATAAACCTCAGAATAAACCTTAGAATAAACCTTAGAATAAACCTCAGAATAAACCTCAGAATAAACCTCAGAATAAACCTATGAATAACCCTAAGAATAAACCTCAGAATAAACCTCAGAATAAACCTCAGAATAAACCTCAGAATAAACCTCAGAATAAACCTCAGGATAAACCTCAGAATAAACCTCACAATAAACCTTAGAATAAACCTCACAATAAACCTCACAATAAACCTTAGAATAAACCTTAGAATAAACCTTAGAATAAACCTAAGAATAAACCTTAGAATAAACCTTAGAATAAACCTCATAATAAACCTTAGAATAAACCTCAGAATAAACCTCAGAATAAACCTATGAATAAACCTCAGAATATACCTTAGAATAAACCTTAGAATAAACCTCAGAATAAACCTCAGAATAAACCTCAGAATAAACCTCAGAATAAACCTCAGAATAAACCTCAGAATAAACCTCAGAATAAACCTTAGAATAAACCTCAGAATAAACCTCAGAATAAACCTCAGAATAAACCTCAGAATGAACCTCAGAATAAACCTCAGAATAAACCTCAGAATAAACCTCAGAATAAACCTCAGAATAAACCTTAGAATAAACCTCAGAATAAACCTCAGAATAAACCTCAGAATAAACCTCAGAATAAACCTCAGAATAAACCTCAGAATAAACCTCAGAATAAACCTCAGAATAAACCTCAGAATAAACCTCAGGATAAACCTCAGAATAAACCTCAGAATAAACCTCACAATAAACCTCACAATAAACCTCACAATAAACCTCAGAATAAACCTAAGAATAAACCTTAGAATAAACCTTAGAATAAACCTAAGAATAAACCTCAGAATAAACCTCAGAATAAACCTCAGAATAAACCTCAGAATAAACCTTAGAATAAACCTCAGAATAAACCTCAGGATAAACCTCAGAATAAACCTCAGAATAAACCTCACAATAAACCTCACAATAAACCTCACAATAAACCTCACAATAAACCTCACAATAAACCTTAGAATAAACCTCACAATAAACCTCACAATAAACCTTAGAATAAACCTAAGAATAAACCTTAGAATAAACCTTAGAATAAACCTCATAATAAACCTTAGAATAAACCTCAGAATAAACCTCAGAATAAACCTTAGAATAAACCTCAGAATAAACCTCAGAATAAACCTTAGAATAAACCTCAGAATAAACCTCATAATAAACCTTACAATAAACCGCAGAATAAACCTTAGAATAAACCTTAGAATAAACCTTAGAATAAACGGCAGAATAAACCTTACAATAAACCTTAGAATAAACCTTAGAATAGACCTTAGAATAAATCTCAGGATAAACCTCAGAATAAACCTCAGAATAAACCTCAGAATAAACCTCAGAATAAACCTCAGAATAAACCTCAGAATAAACCTCAGGATAAACCTCAGAATAAACCTCAGAATAAACCTCAGAATAAACCTCAGAATAAACCTCAGAATAAACCTCAGAATAAACCTCAGAATAAACCTCAGAATAAACCTCAGAATAAACCTCAGGATAAACCTCAGAATAAACCTCAGAATAAACCTCAGAATAAACCTCAGAATAAACCTCAGAATAAACCTTAGAATAAACCTTAGAATAGACCTTAGAATAAATCTCAGGATAAACCTCAGAATAAACCTCAGAATAAACCTCAGAATAAACCTCAGAATAAACCTCAGAATAAACCTTAGAATAAACCTCAGAATAAACCTCAGAATAAACCTCAGAATAAACCTCAGAATAAACCTCAGAATAAACCTCAGAATAAACCTCAGAATAAACCTCAGGATAAACCTCAGAATAAACCTCAGGATAAACCTCAGAATAAACCTTAGAATAAACCTTAGAATAAACCTCAGAATAAACCTCAGGATAAACCTTAGAATAAACCTTAGAATAAACCTCAGAATAAACCTCAGAATAAACCTAAGGATAGACCTCAGAATAAACCTTAGAATAAACCTCAGAATAAACCTCAGGATAAACCTCAGAATAAACCTCAGAATAAACCTCAGAATAAACCTCAGAATAAACCTCAGAATAAACCTCACAATAAACCTCACAATAAACCTCACAATAAACCTCAGGATAAACCTTAGAATAAACCTTAGAATAAACCTTAGAATAAACCTTAGAATAAACCTAAGAATAAACCTTAGAATAAACCTTAGAATAAACCTCATAATAAACCTTAGAATAAACCTCAGAATAAACCTCAGAATAAACCTTAGAATAAACCTCAGAATAAACCTCAGAATAAACCTTAGAATAAACCTCAGGATAAACCTTTGAATAAACCTTAGGATAAACCTCAGAATAAACCTCAGGATAAACCTTTGAATAAACCTTAGGATAAACCTCAGAATAAACCTCAGGATAAACCTCAGAATAAACCTTAGAATAAACCTTAGAATAAACCTCAGAATAAACCTCAGGATAAACCTTAGAATAAACCTTAGAATAAACCTCAGAATAAACCTCAGAATAAACCTTAGAATAAACCTGAGAACACACAGCAGGTTTCAAAGCTGCAGACCGGCTCCACATGAGGCGGGTGGTTTTAATGTTATGGCTGATTGGTGTGTAAGAACTAGTTTTTATTTCTGAAATAATTACAACTAGAGTGTTAAGCACTTGTTGTGTGTTGTGTGAAGTCTGACGCAGGTGCTGCACGTGTGTGTGTGTGTGTGTGTGTGTGTGTGTGTGTGTGTGTGTGTGTGTGTTTTGCAGTGGGACCTGGTTTGCGATAATGCGTGGAAAAGCCCGATGACTTCCTCTCTCTTCTTCTGTGGAGTTTTTACTGGTTCCTTCATCTCAGGACAGCTCTCTGACAGGTTCTGGACAACTAACGTTGTGCTAACGTTGTGCTAACGTTGTGCTAACATTGTGCTAACATTGTGGGTTAATGTGGGAAAAGAGCAGGAAATGAGGTAGATGAGCGGCGGGTGACCTCCTCATGGACACAGCGTACCTTCTTTGAACTTTACCTCTGCTTTGTATTATTGTTTTTAGGTACGGCAGAAAAATAGTGCTGTTCGTCACCATGGCGATCCAGGCAGTGTTCTCACTCGTCCTGGCCTTCTCTCCATCCTGGGTCATGTTCTGCTCCATCTTCTTCGTTATCGGAGTGGGACAAGTCTCCAAATACGCCACTGCTTTTGTTCTCGGTACTTTTGGTTCTCTTCCCACAGAACCTGTCACGTATTGAGTTGATGAACTGTTGACTAACGAACGTGTCATCCATTTATTTTTGGGGGGATTTTTAGGAATCGAGCTGTTAGAGTCACAAGTACGGACGGTCTTTTCCACCGCGGGTGTGAGTCTCTTCTTTTGTTCGGGATACATGCTGCTGCCGCTGTTTGCCTACTTCATCAGGGACTGGAAGGTTCTTCTCCTCAGCCTCTCCATACCGGGCTTCCTCAGTTTGCCTTTCTGGTGGTAGGTGGGTCCGGGTCTCTCTGTCTGGGTTTTATTTTACATCGCTTATGTTAACAGATGTTCCTGTCCGAGGTTCTATTAGCCCACAGGTTCAGGAAAGTACCCCGAGTACCTGGGCTCCACTCTTTGGTGCACACCATTTCCATTTCCTTTCTCCTGTGTGACGGACAGGTTCATCCCAGAATCTCCTCGCTGGCTGCTCTCTCAGGCCAGGGTAGAAGAGGCTGAGGCCATATTGAGAAATGCCGCCAAGAGGAACAAAATCGAGCCACCGGCCGTCATCTTCGGTCCCAAGCAGGTGAGACACTACTGAAAGCTCTTTACGCCTCTGGTACCACCTCCGTGGTTACTTACATGTTTGTGTTTGAGGCAGCTGGACCAGCGTCAGCGGGTTACACCGCTGACGTTGGTCCAGAAGACAGGGGTTTGAGTCCCGGTCTAAAGTGGGCGTGGCATAAATCCATTGTGGACCGTTAGCCTTAGTGCTACCAGACTACATCTGGTACAACTACATCAATCTTCTGATCGAGACCATCGGTTTCTGCGACCCCCTAAAAAGAAAAAAAGGACAGAACCGAAAGAAGATTTCTTTTAGGTCTTTGAAGATTCAGCAGAGCTTCAACTGATGGATTCCTCTAGTTTACTTAATCATCACTTTTACTTTTCTGCTCAGCATGAAGACAGCGTCACTTTTCTGGCTGTAGTCCGAATCTTTCTAAAAAAAAAAAGAAGTTTTGCCCCTGAAACTTGAGCTGAACAGGGAAAATTTACCTCCAGTAATTCTAATCCTGGCTTTGGGTCCTACATGTGTGCACACACACACACACACACACACGCACACACACACACACACACACACACACACACATACACACACATACACACAAACATATACACATACACATACATACACATACACATACACATACATACACATACACACATACACATACACATACATACACATACACACAAACATATACACATACACATACACAAACACATACACAAACACATACATGTACACGTACACACATACAGGTACACATACACATACTCACATACTCACATACACACATACACACACACACACATACACATACATACACATACATACACATACACATACACATACACATACACATACACATACACATACACATACACATACACACATACACATACACATACACATACACATACATACACATACAAACATATACACATACACATACACATACACATACACACATACATGTACACATACACACATACATACACATACAAACACATACACATACACATACACATACATGTACACGTACACACATACATGTACACATACACACATACATGTACACATACACATACACATACACATACATGTACACATACACATACACACACGTACACACATACACACATACATGTACACATACACACATACATGTACACATACATGTACACATACACACATACATGTACACATACACATACACATACACATACATGTACACATACACATACACATACACACACATACACATACACATACATGTACACGTACACATACACATACACATACACATACACATACACATACATACACATACACACATACACATACACATACACATACACATACATACACATACAAACACATACACATACACATACACATACACATACACACATACATGTACACATACACACATACATACACATACAAACACATACACATACACATACACATACATGTACACGTACACACATACACATACACACATACACACATACACACATACATGTACACATACACATACACATACACATACATGTACACGTACACACACATGTGTCTCAGCGAGCGGCCGGCGGTTCAAAGCTTCCCTCTAATGAAGTTATTCACAGACGGACGGCGTGTTTATTGTTCCATGTCCCACAGAAAGAACTTCAGTCCCAGAAGAAAACGGCCCACAACATCTGTGACCTGCTCCGCTCTCGGAACATCCGCCGGGTCTCTCTCACGCTGTGGGTAGTCTGGTGAGTTCCTGCTGTCCCGGTCGACCCCCACATTCAGTACAGTGACCCCCGCGCACACAAACGCACACCTAAGCACACACATGCAGCCGTGTTGTGTAAGTGCACACTTACACAACACGGCTTTGTCCCGTTCATGCTTCACCTACGACTCCGTCACTTTACTTCACCCGCAACAAGTAATGACCTGTCAGGAGCGCCGGAGCGTGAAACTCGTCCGAAGGTTTATGCCACTGCACAGTACGCCTGTTCTCTCCTCGTTCTGGCTTCCTGCCGGAGAGTCTTTGATGTTTTTCTTTTGTCACTGGACATCTTTATTGAAAGTCGGAAACCATTTCTGTCCCGCAGACGTTAAAAGGAGGATCGAATTTATGTCCCCGAAAAGTTCCTTCTTGTTGGCGCGACGACTCAAAAAACGATTACATGGATCATTTTCAAATTTGGTACCCATATAGGCCTTAGAGCGAGGAAGAACTGGAGTGATTTAGGTCAATTGTACATTTCCCACATTTTCTTATCTCAGAATGTTTTCGGGCCGTTTCTCAACTGTTGATCTGATTTAGTCCAAACTTATTCGATATGAATCGGCTCAAAGTGATCCGTCTTATTTGACTTTAATATTTCATGTTTTACTCTCTAGGGGGTGGAAACATAATTTTTCCGACATAACTTCCGAATCCTCGGTCGGATTTATTCCAGACGTGGTGCATATGAATGGGCCGGTTGGGATCCATCTGGTTTAGAAATGTCACTTCTGCACCATCCCCACAGGAACACCTTGACCATCGCCTACTACGCCCTCTCCCTGAATACGGCAAACCTCCACGGCGACGCGTACTTTAACTGTTTCGTGTCGGCCGTGGTGGAGATCCCGGCGTACGTGTTGTCATGGGTCATGTTTCGCTGGTGCTCCAGACGCCTGATGGTTTTCTCCACCCTCTTCATGGGAGGATTGTTCCTGCTTTTCACACAGCTCGTACCGGCGCGTACGTAAAAATCCTATTATTTATCTGACTGTTATTTCTTCAGGTCAGATCCTGTTATAGGAATGTAAAGTATGTTCAGATGCAGAGATTGTGTTTACTCGCTCGCACGCAAATAGATCAACGCAGGTTTTCAGCGTTTACTCACATGCAGTTTCCAACGGCGTTATGCTTGAATCCCTCTAGATCTGACGTATCTCGCCATAACGCTTGAGATGTTGGGGAAATTTGCGGTGACGACTGCGTTTGCGCTCGTCTACGCCTACACAGTGGAACTCTACCCAACTGTTCTGAGGAATACGGCTTTAGGAACCTGCTCCATGGCCGCCAGAGTAGGCAGCATCATCGCTCCGTACTTTATTTACCTGAGTGAGTATTTACCTGCTGTTGGCGCCGAAACTTCATTTCTGCATCGTTGGGTCGGTTCAATTCTGTTAAAGTGAAGATGTCGAGAATAAATCCAAAATGTAGAGAATAAAGTCAAAATATCGAGAATAAAGTCAAAAAGTTGAAAATAAAGTCAAAATCTTAAAAATAAAGACGAAATTTCGAGAATAAAGTCAAAATATCGAGAATAAAGTCAGAATGTTGAGAATAAAGTCAAAATTTCAAGAATAAAGTCAAAATATCGAGAATAAAGTCGGAATTTCGAGAATAAAGTCGAAATGTTGAGAATAAAGTCGGAATTTCGAGAATAAAGTCGAAATGTTGAGAATAAAGCAACAATGTCGAGAATAAAGTCGAAATTTCGAGAATAAAATCAAAATTTCGAGAATAAAGTCAAAATTTCGAGAATAAAGTCGAAATTTCGAGAATAAAGTCAAAATGTTGATAACAGAATTATAGAACTTTGTGCAACCACAAAAACTCCAATAACGGTGAAATAGTTTTCTAACAACATGTTTTACCAAAAGGTTTTTAATAATCTCATTAAAACTGACGGAATTCAATTTCATCATTAAATCATTTTATAATTCAGATTTTTTTTTTTTTTTACTGTTTTAAAAAAAGAGCCTAAACCAAAGGATTTGTCAAGTTTCAGGAGAAAAATTAAGAGTTTCTAAGATATTGAACTCATAAATGTCCAAAAGAAAAGAATGATTTTTCCAGAGTTTTTTTTCTTGGCGTGGACATTAAGGGGTTAAACATTATTTCGGTGGGTCTACAAACGTAGGACAAACAGGGAATGCTGAGAGAATCTATACTAGAAAGAAACGCAGTTTAAGAAAGATTTACGGCATTCTAGTCGGAATCTAGGGGAAATCTACGTCTCAGGGTCACCAGAGGTCGGACCCAAATATAAACCTGGCTTCTTCATGAAAGCCTTCATGCTTCATTAGAGGTGGGCGGAGCTCAACCACCAACCTGGAGCGTAGATGTCGTCTGGTTTTATGGTACTCTCTGGTCTAAAAGGCTAATTTATCTGATATGTCAGAGAGCTGCGAAGTGAAAGAAGTGATTTGGACTCAGTGTTCAGAAAAACTTTTTTCTCTCCCGCCGGAGTGAAAAGCTCCGACGCTGTATAGGAAAAGAAAGAAACAACAAAGCAGGCTTGATTAGCACTCAGGTCGGATAGACCAGAAGCTCCAACAGCTTTTTCCTTCAGGATTAAGGGGTCAGGATGCAAACAGCCGATCCAGCCGCATCAAATCCCTTCAAGTCTCTCCAACTGTTGGTGTTTTGTTTTTTTTGAACTGCTTTTTTGTAGCTCGGGTTTGTTTTTCACTTTCTCCGTCTCTGGTGCGCTGCCACAGGAAGCTATTCGGTTTCATTGCCGTACATCCTCATCGGAAGCATCACGGCTCTGTCGGGGTTGCTGAGTCTCCTGCTGCCGGAGAGCTTTGGAATGCCGCTGCCTGACACCATCGCCAAAATGCAGCCGTTTCCCGGGTAAGACTCCGCCTCCCCAGTGTTGTTAGTTTGATTCCGTCACAAATACAACAGTTTTAAAATGTCACTTGAACTACCCTTTCTTGTCCTGCTCAACCGCTTGGTTTCGAGTCACTACTTCCTGCTAAAAAATGAGACAACCTGTTAAGAAACGTAGACAATGGCAGCATGTATGTATATGCTAATGAGGAAGGGGCCACGGGTGGAGCTCTGGGGGACCCCACAGGCTGAGGAAGAGGTCTTAACTATGGCTATTAATGAAGGTGTATTCGATAGAAGTGTTGGGGGGGGGGGGGAATATTAAAGCGTGTGATAATTATGTAACTAGATACAAACAAATAAAGTCTGGTAAGATAAAAACATGTTTTACCAAAAAGTCGAGCTGGTTTAATGAAAATTTACTATTTCAATACAAAAATACAAAGTTTCATCATGAAGATTTTTATTTTTATTACACTATTTAAAAACATGTTTGACCAGAACATTCCTAATTTGTTCTAGTAAATTTTGAGTTTCCAAGATATTAGAAAATTATGCAAAGAGTCCAGGTTTTTGGTGTTTTTTCCCCCGGTGAGGACATCAAAGGGTTTAGTAGAGGAACCGAACGACGGCAGTGGAAGAAAAGCCTCTCAGGAGAACTCTGAAGAACTTCCTGCAGGCCAGCTGGACCTCATGAGCAATCAAGAGGCAGAACACCTGAGCAGAACCAGATTACCAAACAACATTATTGGGGCGCCTGTCAATAAGGGTCATCTATGTTCTTGTCCTTAAAGTGTAAACCAGGAGAAATGGACAAGTGTTTACTTGAAACAGGTTTTACATAAACAGTTTTTACATGAATAAGTGTTTACTTGAAACAGGTTTTACATAAACAGTTTTTACATGAATAAGTGTTTACAAGAATAAGTGTTTACTTGAAACAGGTTTTACATAAACAGTTTTTACATGAATAAGTGTTTACATGAATAAGTGTTTACTTGAAACAGGTTTTACATAAACAGTTTTTACATGAATAAGTGTTTACATGAATAAGTTTTTACATGAATAAGTGTTTACATGAATAAGTGTTTACTTGAAACAGTTTTTACATGAATAAGTGTTTACTTGAAACAGGTTTTACATAAACAGTTTTTACATGAATAAGTGTTTACATGAATAAGTGTTTACTTGAAACAGTTTTTACATGAATAAGTGTTTACATGAATAAGTGTTTACATGAATAAGTGTTTACTTGAAACAGGTTTTACATAAACAGTTTTTACATGAATAAGTGTTTACATGAATAAGTGTTTACTTGAAACAGTTTTTACATGAATAAGTGTTTACATGAATAAGTGTTTACATGAATAAGTGTTTACTTGAAACAGGTTTTACATGAATAAGTGTTTACTTGAAACAGTTTTTACATGAATAAGTGTTTACATGAATAAGTGTTTACTTGAAACAGTTTTTACATGAATAAGTGTTTACATGAATAAGTGTTTACATGAATAAGTGTTTACTTGAAACAGTTTTTACATGAATAAGTGTTTACATGAATACGTGTTTACATGAATAAGTGTTTACATGAATAAGTGTTTACATGAATAAGTGTTTACATGAATAAGTGTTTACTTGAAACAGTTTTTACATGAATAAGTGTTTACATGAATAAGTGTTTACATGAATAAGTGTTTACTTGAAACAGGTTTTACATGAATAAGTGTTTACATGAATAAGTGTTTACATGAATAAGTGTTTACTTGAAACAGGTTTTACATGAATAAGTGTTTACATGAATAAGTGTTTACATGAATAAGTGTTTACTTGAAACAGTTTTTACATGAATAAGTGTTTACATGAATAAGTGTTTACTTGAAACAGGTTTTACATGAATAAGTGTTTACTTGAAACAGTTTTTACATGAATAAGTGTTTACATGAATAAGTGTTTACATGAATAAGTGTTTACATGAATAAGTGTTTACTTGAAACAGGTTTTGGAGAACATTGTCGTTTGTCATTTCGCTGCAGATGCTGTCAGAAGATTCCTTATAGTCTCACAAACACAGAGGAACAGGAAGCGGCCGAGGACACAAAGTCTCCAGTCCCCCCCTGAAGGACAGAACCGCCATCGTCTCTCTGTCCATGTTGTGACCGCCGTCGTGAAACGATGTGACATCACGGCATCGAGGAACGTGACAGTTATCCGTATAATTAAATTGGAGCCAGAAAACACCTTCTTCTACAGAGTCACGACAAATAAACTCCACTCAAAAGTATCTATAGTTCTGTTTGTGGTTTAATTAGAACAATGAGTCAACAAAACATCTCCACAGGTGCTGAGGTCCTTTTTCGTTGGGTTGGAAGACACTCTATGCTGTTGGGGGGAAAAAACACACAGAAACGTAAATATTCACCTACGAAGAAAAAGTGAAAGAGATGCAATATTTTTTTTTAAGTTCAAATCATTTTTTTTGGCTGCTACTGACTTCATTATTATCAGTTCACGACAACAACTGATGCCGCCATTGTCACATCTTTTCATGTGGGTTTAAACGGCGAGCGTGTTTGCTCCATGTAAATGAAGATCTAGTAAATGTTTAACTAGGATGAAAATATGTTAAATAAACCAAAATGTTACTGTGTGTCGCAACTTTGTCGTGATTAATCTAAACCGGCTGAATCTGTGATGTGAAACTTAAATAATTGTATATAATTGAACCCTTGAAGGGAAATTCTGAATTGTTGTTGTTCTTTTCTATCTTTTTTATAACTGCCCGTAGAAGTAGAAGTTTTTTTGGCTCAAAGTCACACAGTGACATCAGGAGAGCATTTTATAACAACTTGTGTATTATGAATAATATGAACACACACACACATATATATATATATATGTTCGTATATATCTCCACCAGGATTGATTATAAGATCTCCCTCCTCACTCACCAGTGTATCCATGGTAACGCACCCCCCTACCTAAAAAAAACTACTCACCCCCACTGACCTCAACACCATCCCTCCGTTCTACCCACTCACACCGCCTCCTCCTTCCCGGACTAAGCTGACACCATTGGTGATCGGGCCTTTAGTTCTGCTGCCCCTCGTCTGTAGAATGCCCTCGCTGACCATCTGAGGGCTCCACAGACGACTGAGACTTTTAAAAAAGGACTTAAAACGTTCTTTTTTAGCGGAACCTATAACTTTAATTAACATTGCTGCTTTTTGGTCAGGTTTACATAGTGATTATTTTATTTTTTATTGATGCTTTTACTTTGTAGCACTTTGAGATGTGTGACACACACACATCTCCAAATGTATTGGATCCAAATGTGTGTGATCCAAATGTATTGGATTAAATATCTCTAGATAGATAGATAGATAGATAGATAGATAGATAGATAGATAGATAGATAGATAGATAGATAGATAGATAGATAGATAGATAGATAGAAAGATAGATAGATAGACAGATATGTATGTAATGTATGAAGATGTGTGTATTTCTGAATGCACGCACCTTTTCATCTTATGCATGTCTTCAATAGTTTGTGGTAAAGGTTGTTTAAATGTCTCCGGCAGGAAGAGGACAGCGAACGCCGACCCGACAGCCAGAGTCCCCAGTGTGATGTAAGGCAGGTATTTAAAGTATACTCCTGCAAAAGGACACGGGCTGATTGACATGAATGCGAAGCCTGGTTGGCAGGGAGAAACATCGTAGACCAGTTTACTCACTGGTCCTTAACAGAAAAGGTGCGATGCTGCCTCCTATTCGGGAAAAGGTGTTGCAAGTCCCCGTCGCCGTGTTCCTGAGAACCGTGGGGTAAATCTCGGTGGTGTAGATGTACATCAGCGCGGTACCGGCTGTGATGACCGACTTTCCCAGCATCTCCAGGGCAATGGAGAGAAATGATAGATCTAGAAGGTAAAACAAAACAAACAGTAATTCCCTGGATCTTATATCTACAGACCCAGCAAACTGAAGACTGGTCAGTGGGAAACCAGTTCTGGAGCTGATAGGATGTTACTGTCCTTGATGTTGGGTCAGATCTTGAAGACTGCAGGCTTGGACTCATCAACCAAAGTGCTGGTTGGCCAACTGGACGAAGGCTAGCAGACTGGAGGTCCGAGATAATTGGCGGGTGGGAGGCTAGTAGGCTTCGTTGAAAGCCCACGTCCTGCCACCGGTAGACTGGTCAACAGAATCCTTTTAGAATTACCAGTACCAAACAATAGTTGGTCCTGCATGAGTTGGTCCTGAGATTATGGCCTTCAGCTGATCCGAACTTCCTACAAAACAAGCTCTAAGCTAGAAACTCTAAAAACAGGGATGCTTCACCCGTATTTTCATTTATTTTTAAATTCAGTTCTTTCAGCTTCCTCTACGACCAACTCACCCGAGTCTTGGACCATTTTACATTGTGAGTAAGAAGAAGAATATGGAAAGTTAACTCATCGTATCTCGTTGAAAGGACAGAATCTTACTTTCGGGCACCAGTTGAATGAAGAACAGAGACAATCCTCCGACCAACAAGATACCGATGGCGATCAGTCGTCGTGGAATGTATCTCACAGCCAGGTAGATGGAAACGTACGCCGGTACCTCCACCGCTGCTAGGAGGAAGCAGCTGATGTAGGGGTCGGCATGAAGCTGGGATGTGTTCAAGGACAAGCCAAAGTATCCGCTACTCAACGTGAACCTGAGAGGGGTAAGATAAAAATGCTGGAATGCAAAATCTGCAACCCACATAACCTTATAGCAAGACTGAAAAAGACATCAGTCGTCACAAATAGAAGATCTACTCTTGCTTCGCGACCGTGAGGACGAGGAAAGAACAATCATCGTGTTTGATGATGATGATGATTCTTACCACACCAGGCACAAAATGGCAGTTATGTTTCTGATGTTTCTTTTTTTCAGCAGGTGGAGGACATTGTAGTGTTTCTCCCTGACTCCCCTTTTCTCACTCACCTGTAGAATAAAAAAAAAAATAACCCACCTCAGTCCCACCAACAGTTTGGTGCATCATCGTCGACCGATCCACTGAAGACACTCCAGACTCACGTGTTTGCTGTCATCGTCAAAAATGACCGCCGGCGCCTGGACTCTGTTGATATTAGCAGCTTTTCTCAGGACGGCCTCTGCCTCCTCCACTTTACCCTGAGAGAGAAGCCAGCGAGGAGATTCTGGGATGAACCTGCCGCAGACACGAAGAAGACGACGACGAAGATTTTATCTCTAGTATATATATATATATATATATATATATATAAATATATATATATATATATATATATATATATATATATATATATATATATATATATTAAAAGATTCAATAACATAAATAGTTGTGTGTCATTTTCAGCAGCAGTATAAAAACAATACTGTTTGTGATTTATAACAAAAATAATAGGTTAGGCCCAAAAATACTTCATTTCATTTTGATTACTATTTGAAGTAATTTTTTTAAGTACATCCACAATTTTTCTTTGCTTTGGAAAATCTTCAGATTATCCATTAATTACTTCAAAGGATTGTGTTTAACCCTTTATTTATTTATTTTTTCCTTTTTTTTTTTTTACAGTGTATGGTATAGAATCTAACCTACCACCAGAGAGGGATGTAGGCCAAGCTGGGGATAGACAAACTCATCAGCAGGGATTTCCAGTTCCGCAGGAAGTAAGCGATGAGAGGAAGTAGCATGTAGCCAATCACGTAAGCCAAACATATGCCCATGGACGAGAACAAGACCCGAACGTCACCGGTTAAGATCTCAGTACCTGAACCCAAACGGAGAAACAGAGGAATAGTTCAGGAACAAAAACAACAGAGATGATTATCTCTGTTGTCTCTGATGAAAACACAGGCAGAAAGTTCAGTTCATTCAGAATCTCAGTCTCATTTATTGTAGCTTCATCTATAATTTATTGTTGTGACTGAAACAGAAGAACTTTTGGAATTTACCCAGAACAAAACCCGCTATGTAATTGGAGCTCTGTCCCAAACCATTGATGAAGAAGAGGACGCAGAAGACTATCCACGAAGGCGAGAAGATTTGAGCAAACGTAAAAAGAGACTGGATGGCCATAGTTGCAAAGAGAACCGGCTTCCTTCCAAACCTGGAGAGAGGAGTCCAAAATGAAACGTATTCCGATAAGTGTCAAATTTAAGACGTCAAGCTGGTTCTTTTACTTTGGATTGTGAGTAAAAACCTCGAGCCTCTAGCTAAAGCCTCTCCTTTAAAGACGTAAAATGATAAGAATCATAAGAAAGAAGAAAAATAATCCAACAGAACATTGGCAGCAAGAGCAAGTTTAACAGTAACTTTTCCCACCTCTGTGCGTGTACTGTAATGTGATTACCTGTCTGAGACCGGTCCCGAGACGAAGGATCCAAAAAGAACTCCCAGGAAGTAAATGGTGGAGGTGATCGGCTGCTTCCACTCGTCAGCGCAAACCAGGTCAAACTGGAGGATTCATGAATAAACAGTCAAAGTAGGGGATCAAAGTAGAAACATTACGCTGCTAAAGTTTTTCAGGTTGGAACCTCGGCCCATCGCGGGGGGGGGGGGGTCCAAAACCAGCTCTGAATGCCTGACCTGCTTCCATGGATAACAACATGAGGCAGGTCTGTGCATTTGAATGGTCATCTGGATAAATAAAGGAGCATTACGTGAAATTCTTATCTTTCTCCGGATAAATAAAGGAGTAGTACGTGAAATTCTTATCTTTCTCCGGATAAATAAAGGAGTAGTACGTGAAATTCTTATCTTTCTCCGGATAAATAAAGGGGTAGTACGTGGCCCAACTCAAAACTACCAATATCACTTAAAGTGTTTGATATATAATTCTCCTTAAATCCACCACAACCCAACATTCTAAATGTTCTCTCATTGACTGTGATGACAGGTGATGGTGGTCCGGTGTATACCGGCCTCTCAGCCGATGTCATCTTGGATGGGAATCAAACCCAACCCCTCCTTGAAACTGCAGGGGGCTAATCAAAATATCATGACGTGTTTTGAATTATATCTGTTTTATTCAATAAATGAAGCAAATTCAAACATCATCCGTACGTCAGAACTCACCTCAGTGACGATGGTGGACTGATAGACGTCTCTGTTGTAGCTCCACCCATCCACGCAGCCTTCCTGCTCCAGGTCCGTCAGGTTGACGTCTCTGCCAGGTACCAGTCCCTGAGCGGAGAGGTTCCGGACCAGGTCCAGCTTGTATCTGCTGCATCTGCTCAGCTCCTGCCTCCCGTCCACCACCTCACCGCCACAAAGACAGACAAGATTCAGAACTTAGCGGCGACAATGTTTATATTTATGTCCCCGGAATGTGGGGATAATAGGGAATCGTCCTCGCCGCCGGGTGAAATATCTTTCTCCGGATAAATAAAGGAGTAGTACGTGGCCCAACTCAAAACTAAGAGTCAGAGAAGATAAATGTAATTTCCTGTAACGACAGGATCACACACACACAAAAATCTGATCTAATTATGCGGTCCGACTTGTTTGGGAAACGCAAGTATTTTCTCACTTCCTGGAAACTCCTCGAAACAAAATTGCAGTCAAGTCAGAAAAAAAATGCATTTATGTGTAATAATCAAATGCATTTATTCACTTTATTGTCTTTTTGTGTGTTTCAGATACTAATACAAAATGTGTGTCATTAGAAATATTACTGAAATATAAAAAAACAAGAAGAATCTGGGAATTAGAATGAACCAATATATAATTACCTTCATTGGAATGATGGAGTTTTGCCAGTCTCGGCTGAGGTTGACCTCCGGAACCAGGCAGTGGTGACTTGGGATGTCGGCCACGAAGACCATAGAGAGCATAAATCCATTGGGCACAATGCTGGCGCAGAGCAGGAAGAAGACAATCTGCTGGAAGCGTCCCCACTGACCCAGAAAAGCTGTAGTTTGATCATAGTCCTTCATTCTCCCACAATCCTGTGGGATTGTGCTCTGTACAGTATCTCTGTACCTACAAAGAAAACACAAAGTTCCCTTTTCACCGGCATGATAGCCACACCTCTACCAGATGATTCATGGCAGTGTGTTCCTTGCTCCCTCTGTGTCTGTCTTGTGATTGGTCGTCATGCTCACCTGTGTCCCCTCCAGCTGTGTCTCGCTGTCTCGTTAGGTCTGTGTATAAAGTCTGTCCTTACCTTCCCTTCTGTGACAGTTCGTTGCATGATGTCCTCTTGGCGTCACGTGTCCCAACCCCTCCCAGTGTACTTGTGGTAAAGTAACCTCCCGTATTTCTGTTCCAGTTATTTCCTCGTGTCTTGTGGAGAAATAAATATATTTGGCACCAGCTCTACAGTGTATGCGTCTGCATTTGGGTCCGGGCAAAACCCCACAGAAGTGCCTAACAGGCGGGATCTTCTTACATCCATGAAGGAATAAGTCATTGCTCCGAGCTGGACAAACGCCATAACTCCACGTTGCCTTTTTTTTTTTTCTGTTGAAGGCTTTGACTTTGACAACGGGATCAAAGATCACTAGTTCTATCTAGTGAAAGTGAGCCTTTTTATGAGGCTCATAAAACAGTCAAACTTTATTTACACATGTGAAACATATTTCACTCAAACTGAGTGAAATATGATTACAACTATATGATTACAATATTATATAAAAGAGAGGTCTTTCATATATATGCAGCGAATTTGGGCAAATTTGGATCAATGGTTGATGAATGATGGCCCAAAAACCTCTGGAGATGAAGCTCCCCCTAGTGTCAGAAATATACAACCAGGCTTTTACAAAATAAATCAAGTTCCAGTTTTGTAGAGAAGCTCCCCTGGAGAGTAAAATGTGACACCATCAAGATATTCAAGAGATTCAGATGAACCGAATTTGCTCTACAATCGACTCAAGGTCGGGAACTTATGTAAGAAAAACCGTGTTTCCGTAAGAAGCTGCCCCTCGTCAGTAAAATAAGAACTTTTAAAGTAAAACACAATGTTAACAAGCTAGATGTCCTCACGTCGAACCATGTGGACCAAATCTAGACCAAGTCGGAGCATTCTTGAGTCTGGAGGTAGAACTCCCTCTACTGTCAGGAATGCACAACGGATCTCTCTGAAAATCAACCCAGTTCTTCCTCGCACTAAGGACTATGTAGGTATAGAATTTGAAAACAGTAGTTTTCAACCTACTGTTGGACCTGGTTTGAGCTCAGTCACTAGATCTGGACTGATCCTGTGAGTCGTGAACCTGGAGTCTCATGGATCAAGACTGGGACCTCAAATTGAATTAATTATGATGAACAATGAACATAATTGGGATAATTAGCTCCAGCCGTGGTTGTTTGCAACGCGGGGGTTGATCCTCAAGCGACCGCAGGGTTTCCTCCCCTGGAGTGTCCGGTTCTAGTAATGAGGCGATCCAGGGAAGGACCTCCTTTACGACAGTTATGCTATGCTAATTGGCGAACGCTGTTGTTACACTTTTGTTACGCTCCAAAATAATAATAATGCATTTAATTTAAAACGTACTTTATGTTTGGATCAAATCCCAAAGAGCTAAAATAAAAAGATAGATAGATATAGATATAGAAATAATAGAATAAAAGGAATCTTGAATAATGCAGTTAGCCGTGGTGGCGTCAATTATCTTCCGGGTCATGTGATCGATCACGTGACGTGGAATAAAACGTTAATCAACGTCGCAAAAACAACAAATAAAGTTAATAATGGACTAAACATGCACAGAACGCACAGATAGAGCAAACAAGGTGTTTTATACCTGCTGAAGAAAACTCTTCTCAACCGTACGGACTTCAGCTTTGGGTTCTGTGGATCATAAGGGTGCATCGGTTTTAAGCGTCCTCCGTAAACACTTCTGTTGTGTTGTGGCTTTTTCAAATCGTTTATTGTTACGTCTCATGATTTCTGTAGTTTGCTTGTGAAGAATGTGGGAGTGTGTCTCTCTCACACACACACACACACACACACACACACACACACACACACACACACACACACACACACACACACACACACACACACACACACACACACACACACACACACACACACACACACACACACACACACACACGTTTGGGTTGAACAATTTTATTCTTGAGCATTTCATGAGAGGAACAAAACCACCAATACAATAAAACAAAAATATCTTCATGTATTAGTGAATACTATAAGATTTTTTTTTTTTTTTAAAAAACACTCTTCTTTCAGGTTTTTGTCTGATTCTGGTGATTTTTTACTGATAGATAATCTGTATGAGAATAAAGTTAATCTTGAATCTTGTTTGTAGAGCAGAGGCGTACAACAAAGAAAAGGAAATACTGCAAACAAAAAATCCTCCAGTTGTATTCTTTGGGAGAATATTTTACATATATACATACATATATACATACATATATACATACATATATACATATATGTATATATAATAAATAGAAAGATCGTTAAACACCAGCTACATACAGAACAACAATTTAACGTAATGTTTTTACACTCTTAAAGCCGCGTTCCAGTAACGACCCCCGGCGCTGGACGCTTTTTTCCAGGGTTGAATAGACACTTTAGGCTGTTGGGACAAACAAACATCATTTTTCATAAGCAGCAACTTCAGAATATTTTTTATTCACTGCTAAGAACGCTGACGTCTTGTCTTGGGATTTCCCAGAAAAGTTGGGTTCATTATGTTTCTGCAGATACTTTTTGTTAACACGATAAATCAAACTGTTTTGTATCCAAACTGTTTCATAAATAAAGGTTTATACCTTTAAAGGATTATACCTTTATTTATAAAAAACACTAAAGCTCTTCACACACGGACTTCAGCCTGAAGAGCTGGTTTGATTTTGTGAAAGGTCAGCTGTATATTTCAGATTGATGGATGAATTGATCCATCCATCCATTTATCTATGCATCCATCCATGCATCCAATCATCCGTCCATCCATCCATCCACTGATCCATCCATCTGTCCATCCATCCATTCATCAATCCATCCATTTATCCATCAATCTATCCATCTATCATCCATCCATCCATCCACTGATCCATCCATCTGTCCATCCATCCATCCATTTATCCATCCATCTGTCCATCCGTCCATCCATTCATCAATCCATCCATCCATCCATTTATCCATCAATCCATCCATCTATCATCCATCCATCCATCCATCCACTGATCCATCCATCTGTCCATCCATCCATCCATTTATCCATCCATCCGTCCATCCATTCATCAATCCATCCATCCATCCATTTATCCATCAATCCACCCATCTATCATCCATCCATCCATCCATCCATCCACTGATCCATCCATCTGTCCATGTAACCATCCATCCAATCATCTGTCCATCCATCCATCCACTGATCCATCCATCTGTCCATCCATTCATCAATCCATCCATCCATCCATTTATCCATCAATCCATCCATCTATCATCCATCCATCCATCCACTGATCCATCCATCTGTCCATGTAACCATCCATCCAATCATCCGTCCATCCATCCATCCACTGATCCATCCATCTGTCCATCCATTCATCAATCCATCCATCCATCCATTTATCCATCAATCCATCCATCTATCATCCATCCATCCATCCACTGATCCATCCATCTGTCCATGTAACCATCCATCCATTCATCAATCCATCCATTTATCCATCAATCCATCCATCTATCATCCATCCATCCATCCGTCCATCCATCCATCAATCCATCAATCCATCCATCTATAATCCATCCATCCATCCATCCACTGATCCATCCATCTGTCCATGTAACCATCCATCCATTCATCAATCCATCCATCCATCCATTTATCCATCAATCCATCCATCTATCCATCCATTTATCATCCATCCGTCCGTCCGTCCATCCATCCATCTAATAAATCCATCCATCCATCCATCCATCCATTTATCATCCATCCGTCCATCATGGATGATGGATGATCCATCCATCATCCATGTATCCATCCATCCGTCCATCCATCCATCCATCCATCCATCCATCCATCCGTCCCCAGAATCGACCCAGTGTTATGTGATAATATTGCTGAAACCGAATACTTATAAAGGTTTTTTGACAGTTGAACTTCATACAAACTAATCGACATATCATTTCTAGTTTTCGGTGTATTATGGATGACATAATACACAGAACGAGTAGAAACCCACCTTTTCCCCTCGGCCATCTCGTTGATAGTTTGAGGAAGAGGTCGTTTGAAAGTCTCCGGCAGGAAAAAAACAGCAAAGGCAGACAAAATACTGAAGGTGGCTATAATCGTTTGAGGCAGGTACTCTGAGTAAATACCTGTAGAAGAAAAATGGAATGTGAGAGTGACGCAGATTGTAATAGTGATACGATCTACTACTACTATCGCTACTATCACGCTAAAAGAATTGAGATGAATTACGGTTAAAAACGGTTTGACTCACTCAGATTTAACAGGAAAGGCGCGATGCAGCTTCCCACTCTGGCGAGTGCGTTGCACGTTCCCGTCCCCGTGTTCCTGATCACGGTTGGGTAAAGTTCTGCGGTGTAGATGTACATCAGGGCGGCGCCGGCCGAGACCGCGAATTTACCCAGGATCTCCATCGCAACGGCCAAGTACGACAAACCTGAAAGGTAAGATCGGCTATTACAACGCAAAATCGGCCCAAGATCTTAACCGATGTTTTCACCCGTTCCACGTCGTTTCTTCTGCTCAAGAAAGTGAAAAAGTTTGATTCCACTGGAGGTGTCGCGTGGCGTTACTGCTGTGCCGCGTTGGCCGCTCCCGGTCGGCGCCATTCAAAACAATGTGTGAGATTCCACAGTGGAATCAAGGCTCACGGCGTTTATCCATCTTTCAGTCCTTCCCTTTTTATGTAGAATGTGCAGAATGTGGGTGTGAAGTATTGGATTTGTAATCCGGAAAGCCTCGTACTTTCAGGCACCAGCTGAATGAAGTAGAGCGACAGCGCCGCGGTGACCAGGATACAGACGGTGGTCAGTCGTCGGGGAATATATTTCAGGGCCAGCCAGGTGAAGACGTAGGCTGGAACCTCCACCAGAGCTGAGAGGAAGCAGCTGATGTAAGGGTCGGCGTGAAGCTGGGCTGTGTTCAGGGACAATCCGTTATATCCAATCCTAATGCTAACCCTGGGAAGACGGAGATATCGACAACAGAGAATGAATGATCATCTGCATAGCAACGACGTTTGTAGAAACAGTTACTGCGAGAACCCTGGAGTTAGGACTTCTACTTACAGGTCGCTGAAGTTAAACAGCTTAGCATGCATAATATGTGTACGAATATAACGCATACTGAATAAATGTTTTTGGATGTTGATAGAATAAGAACTAAAAGCGAACTTTAAAATCCTTTGTGGTGATCTATAGCAAAAAGAAAAGAAAAGTGGAACGACGTTGTAGTAAATACAGGAAATGAAAGCTTTTCAAAAGTTTTTCTTGAATGACAGAGGGTTTATTTTAGAAACTTAAATAAACACTATAGGAAGATCCAACGACCGATTTGGATCAATATCAATTGTCAAAACGGACTTTGCTCTGAAATTTATAAAAAAATAAATTAAAAAATCTGTTAAGTGGTTTCTTAGATGTTATGAAAGTAAAAACTCTGGAGTCCTTGAGTTAGTTTCTGCGAATGGGAAGGACAAACGACCCAAACCATCAGTGGGACTGGATACTCACCACACCAGACATACGATCAAAGTTGTGTGTCTGATATTCCGTGATTTCACCAGGCAAAGGACGCTGCAGTGTTTCTGAGGGCGTATCTTTGTCTCCTTGTGCTGCAAGATACAAAGACTTAGTCTAAATAACATATAGTTGGTTTTTAATAATCCAATAATAATCTCTACTTTTACTTATCACATGATACACATTACAATGTCGTACAATGTCGAACAACATCGTACAATGTCGTACAATGTCGTACAACGTCGAACCACGTCGTACAACATTCACCCAACCATGGGTGAATTGTTGGAAAACCTGGACCAGAGCGCTCAGGACTTCAGACCCGGCAGAAATTTCAATTTCCAGCAGGACTATGACCCTGAGCAAACGGCCAAGTGGTTGAAGGGCGTCCTTACGAATGGGCTTGAGTGGCAGTCAAGAACCCTGACCTGAACCAAATCCCACGCCTTCGGAAAAACCTGAAACTGGCTTCCCACCGAAGGTCCCCGTCCAATCGGACAGACCTTGAGGGGATCTGAAGACAAGAATTGGAGAAAATCCCCGTCCAGATGTGCAAAGTTTCTCACGTCATACCCAAGAACGCTAGAGGCTGTCCTCGCCGCCAAAAGTACTTCAGATAAGTACTGAGTAGAGGGTCTGAATACTCTCTGAATACACTTTATGTCCTTGACGACTCACTTGCGGACCGTAACCTTCAAAGGTGACCGGAGGAGGCTGGACTTTATTGAACTTGGCGATCCTTCTCACGATGGTCTCCGCCTCTTCCACTCGCCCCACAGAGAGTAACCACCGAGGAGACTCTGAGATGAACCTGCCTCAGTGGTCAAAACAGAGAAACAGAAAAGATTCAGGCTGGATCAGAGAGGATGAAAAATCCAAGAATCCTAAGAATGTATGTTTGAAAAATGTTTTTCCAGTGGAAGATAATTATAATTCATTTTGTTGTTTCTTACTCATTAAATCCATGAAGTTCTAGTTCTAGTTTTAGACATCGGACCTTTAAGAATAAAACCTACCACCAGATGGGGATGAAGACAAAGCCGGGCAGAGAAAGGACAAACACCAGATTTTTCCAGTCCCTCAAGAAATAAGCGAAGAGCGGAATCATCATGTAGCCAAAGGCAAACCAAACGTTTGCACCCAAAGAGGAGAACAGGACCTGAACTTCACCGGTCAGGATCTCAGTGCCTGCACCCAAAACAGAGCGAGAGGAATGAAAATAAATAGAGATAATGGTGTTTAGAAATGTATCAACAAGATATGTGGACCCTAAAAAACATGTATATGTCATTCAAAATCAAACGTCTTCTATTTACCCAGAACAAAAGCAGCTGTATAGTTGGAAATTTGTGAAAAACCAGTGAGGAAGAAGAGGATGCAGAAGACGGTCCACGTAGGCGAGAACCTTTCAGCGACTGTAAAAACCGTCTGCAATATCGTGGTGGCGATGAGAACCGGCTTCCTCCCATACCTGCGACGAGAAAACGCACAAAGAAATAAGAAGCGAGAACGAAGGGAAGGACATCTGCTGCCAAAAGAGGGTGGAAGCATTACACAACAGAACTACACACGAGAAAACAGCTGGTCATTCTTTACTGGGGTGTCATCGGGGGAAAACGTTCGCGCTACCTGTCGGCGACCGGTCCGGAGACGAAGGATCCAAACAGGAGACCCAGGAAGTAAACGGTGGAGGTGAAGGGCTGCTTCCACTGGTCGCTGCACACCAGGTCAAACTGGAGGATTCAAGGACGAAGAACCATCACACACAAGGAGAAAGGAGATCCACAGTCAGCTGATGGAACCAGCTACACTGTAAAAAACGAATAACTGCTTCACAGGTAACACACGATTGGATGAAGAAATATTTGAGCCTTAAATTTCAGCTGAAAATACTTTGGGCTGCAGAATAAACAAGGAATGGCCACATGGCAGACGGCGCCCAACGCTCTGGAGCATGCAAGGCACGCAACTCGAGCCCATCCTCCTCATCGTCAAACAGTTGCAGCAAACTCCCATCCGTCTGGTTGCCTGCCGGCGCTGCTGCAGCTGAGATGTCCATCTGAGTAGACGGTGCTTCTATTGTTCGGCTTCATCTTGACCCACAAACGTTCAGGTACGAGTCAGAACTCACCTCAGTGACGACGGTGGACTGATAGACGTCTCTGTTGTAGCTCCACCCATCCACGCAGCCTTCCTGCTCCAGGTCCGTCAGGTTGACGTCTCTGCCAGGTACCAGTCCCTGAGCGGAGAGGTTCCGGACCAGGTCCAGCTTGTATCTGCTGCATCTGCTCAGCTCCTGCCTCCCGTCCACCATCTCACCGCCACAAAGACAGGAAACCTTGTTAGAAGCATTTATGAGACAGGAAATGGACTTTACTTACACGCCTTTCTGCTCTGCTTGACTTCTCCGAGAACATTTTCAACAAGAGCAAACATTCAACGTCCACACGGTCCACAGGACAAGGACAAGGACAAGGACAAGGACAAGGACAAGGACACTCCCACATGTGGACCGGTACAGCTGGGAATCAAACCACCGACTCTCCAACGAGTGGACGTCCTCCCAGTAGTCTGTGCCGACACTGTTCGCGGTGTCCTGTGGATGTGCAATCACGCGACAAAATGATCAAGACTCTGTTTGACACGCATAGACGATACAAACGCTAACGCTAACGATGCTAATCTGAGCTCCTTTATTCATTCTATTCATTACAGAATAGAAACACGCATTCATTTCCTCTCACCACTAACCCTCTTCATGGTCGCGAGGGGCTAGAGCCAATCCCAGCTGACATCGTGAGAAAGATGCCCCCCCCTCCGAACAAGTCGCCAGTTCAATAGAAGAATTAATGTTCAGCTGCTTTTGTCACAAGAACTTCCTTTTCGTCAACGGTGGTCAAAGGGTTGGGAATGTGAACGGGGAAAAAACGGGAACCCCCCCCCCCCCCCTGGATTGAGGAATACTCCTGAATTATTTTAAATGATGAAAATTGTTTATCAAAATGAAATATGAAAATGGTCAAGTCCTATTGTTCAGTTGTGTTTTCTCTTATAGTTCCTATTTTATTTAGAGAAATACTCTGAACATAACTTTACATTTCCTTTAAGGAGTTTAATCCCGTGATCTCTTTTACGACGCAGGGGACTTTGGACTTTTCGGGGATGACGGCGTAGCTCCAGTTTTTTTCTCTTGCTCTCTTGTTTCTAACTGTAGAGACCGTCGTGTGTTTTTTTTGTGAGGGAACTCATTTTTTTTTTTACATTTCTTCGTTATGACGATACAACAACATGAACATTTGATATTTTTCACCCTTTCAGTGCAGAACATAAACTAGTTTTGATCCAACTGGGTTCAAAGAGTGCGCTTGTGGCAAGTAGGAACCCAGAGACCTTTGAAGTCGACACAGAGGGCGTGTCCTCTTAGGGTAATTAGGAGATTATGCTAAATCCTGAAGAAAGCAAATAAAGTGTTTTTTTCTGAAATAACTAATGAGTCCAGTTTGATTCCAAATGATGTCATAATGAGCGATTTCTCTTTTCTTGCATTAGTTTGTAATCCCTGGTTCTGATCAGCCCTGGTGCTGAATGCAGTTTGGAAATAATAATTCAATTATTGCAATAATTTGTCCATTTATTACACGAATATTCAAAGACAGGCATATTTTTTTTTTCTTTCAATTGAATGAATCTGTTGATATTCAGTTAACAAAGTAAATAAAAGAAAGTGCCTGCATGGATAACTAAACACAAGATGAGGTTTAATAATTCAAGTAATTGAGGAGAGTCTTATTCCTGCCAGCCAGGTTCCATTTGTAGTTTTGAGTCCTTACAATTATTCCCTCTCTTAGTTCTTTACCTGTACTGGGATGGCAGCGTTGTGCCAGACTTGTGTGAGACCGACCTCAGGAACCAGGCAGTGGTGACTGGTGACGGCGCCCACAAACACGATTGAGAAAGTACTGACTCCGTTCTGCAGGAATTTGACACAGAGCAGGAACAAGGTTATCAGTTGGAAGCGTCCGCACTGACCCAGAAACGCGATGCTTTCCTCGTATTCCATCGTCATAGACACCAAATGTGTCTCAGTGTCTACTGCCAAAGAAATAATCAAGATTGGTTCCTCCCTTATCGCCTGCTGGCAGGCCACGCCCCTTTCAAGACGAGACATGGGCAGAAAGCAAATTTAATGGCGGAGTACAATTACCCTTTAGGAAGACTTTGCACTCGTCCTTCGTCATTACTAGAAAATCTTGTATGTGTACAAATGTACGGATGTGCAGCTTATCAGATAAAAATATCCAACGATTGTCATTATTATAGAAAGTCTTGGAGGAAAGGTGGGAGAAATCTTAAATGCTTCATGAAAATCAAAATTCAAATGTAATATATATGTTTTTGGAGTGTATTAAGACCATTTTTACAGTTTAGAGGAATAGAACTGAGAATTGAGGGATGAGGAATCCATCAAGAAACTAAAAAACAATTTACTGACAGAACTGGGATGATATAACAATAACTACAGAAGAAGTTATAATATAATAATAATAGTAATATGCTAATAGAAGAAGTCATTTACGGTTCAGGCAAACATTCTTAAGAATATTTAGGTCGTTAGGTGAAATGATCCAATTGAATTTAATGGTAGAAGATTGAAATAAACTAATTGTCCATGGATCAAAAAGAGATTATAAAATGACAGCGAAAGAAAAATGGAAGAGGCAGGAAATTGAATTAATATATATAAAAATAAGTGAATGCATATCGACGAGCGAGATAGAGTCAAATAAGAAAATATTAGATTTTATAGAAAGAATATTGACAGAAATGTAGGTTTACTGAAGAGTATTATGAGAAATTGATGAGGAGGAGGACGTGGCTGCAATCAATTCTTTGTAAAAGTAAATGTGGGACCTGAACCAGCAGGAAAAAACCCTGATCCAGAACCACCAGGAGGAAATCTGGATAAGTTGTTAGAGGGAAATCTCAGCTCAGAGTTTCTCAAAGCAGTGGACGAGAAAGAAATACTGGATATTGTTAAAAAATGGTAAAGCAAAAAATCCGATGATTTTTAATGCATTAGTGAAAAATGGCCGAGGCCGACGACGACAAACGCACGGCAATTCAAGAAAACACTTGCATATAGATAAAACACAAGTAAATCTTGAAATAAAGAAAACACTTTCATCATTTTGACAACACATGTGCATCACATAAAGAAAACATCTTCATCATTTTGACAACACGTGCATCACATAAAGAAAACATCTTCATCATTTTGACAACACATGTGCATCACATAAAGAAAACATCTTCATCATTTTGACAACACATGTGCATCACATAAAGAAAACATCTTCATCATTTTGACAACACGTGCAGTAAATAAAAAAAACATCTTCATCATTTCGACAATATATGTGCAGCAAATAGAAAAACATCATCATCATTTTGACAAAACGTGCAGAAAATAAAGAAAACATCTTCATCATTTTGACAACACATGTGTATCACATAAAGAAAAGATCTTCATCATTTTGACAACACACGTGCAGCAAATAGAAAAACATCATCATCATTGTGACAACACGTGCAGAAAATAAAGAAAACATGTTCATCATTTTGACAACACATGTGTATCACATAAAGAAAAGATCTTCATCATTTTGACAACACACGTGCAGCAAATAGAAAAACATCATCATCATTGTGACAACACGTGCAGAAAATAAAGAAAACATGTTCATCATTTTGACAACACACATGCAGCAAATAAAAAAAATATCTTCATCATTTTGTAAACACACATGCAGCAAATAAAAAAAATATCTTCATCATTTTGTAAACACGTGCATAAAATAAAAAAAAAACATCTTCATCATTTTGTAAACACGTGCATAAAATAAAAAAAACATCTTCATCATTTTGTAAACACACATGCAGCAAATAAAAAAAATATCTTCATCATTTTGTAAACACGTGCATAAAATAAAAAAAACATCTTCATCATTTTGACAACACGTGCAGAAAATAAAGAAACTGTTTGAACATTTGGTTTTGGAACATTTCTGGAAGAAACTGTTTAAAAATGCTGAGTTTTGCAGTTTGGAGAAGAGGATCGTTTCTGAAGAATGCTGAATATTGAATAGCCGATTTGAATTTTTAAAAAGGAGGACGACGAAGATAAAGCTGAAGAAGATGAAGAAGCATTAATGAGATGAAGAAGGATATGGACGGTTCTGAATAGTAAAGAATTGGAAATAAAATGTTGAACGAAAAAGATAATGCGTGAAAGATCCTGAATATTTAAGGTTTTGCTGAAAGAGCTGAAGCCAGTTTACAATTCTTTACTTTATTTTGAGAGAATAAGAATCTGGAAAAAAGGATGATTGAAATGAAGAAAAAAATGATGAGGAAGGACGAAGAGTTGAATGAGTATGGGTAGCATCAAATAGTTTAATTCAAATATATAAAAATAAATTAGAAATGGTTGAGGGGGGGATTGAAGACCCTTCACTGAAGAACATCTCTGGAAAGAACATAGAAATGTTGTTTATAGAACCTGCCACCAGAGGGCGATATATGCCAAGGCAGGAAAATACCCGACAGCAGAGTTCTCGGTCCCTCAATACATAATATAATAAACAATAATAATAATAATAATAATACATTTCATTTATAATGCACTTTACCTTTGGATAAACAATAAAACATAATAAAAGGTAGAGGCAGAACCAGACACAAACAGAAAACATGATCCACGCATTACCGTTAGAAAATACTGATTTCTGCAGTGTCATATTCACATTCAATCCTTTTTGGAACATTGTATGTCACGTTCATTTATCGGAGACACACTGTACTTCAAAAGTTAAAAGTTGGGAGATTTCTCAAAGACTTATAGAGAAGTAAAAGGAAAATAGTGCGATCAGAAAGTCTTCAGTCGTTCACTGGGTGAATATGTTAGACGTAAATGTGAATTAAAGATCATTAAACAGTCGGAGCATTCAATAACATCGGTTATTGGCTGTAACGTCAAATCACGGCAGTCACGTGTCACACACACACTCAAAGCCACACACACACACACACGCACACACACACACACACACACACACACGCACACACGCACACACACACACACACACACGCACACACACACACACACACACACAGACAAACATCATTTGGCATAAAAGTTCACACTTCTTCAGATTATTGTCGTTGGACTGACGCCGCCACTGACGTCACATCCTGTCACAGTGACGCTAACGAGCGCTTTTTGTGGTTACACTAAAAACGTTGAGCTGTTACTGTTTACCTTCTTTCTGCTGATAATATTAAGAACTTTTATGACGGGAAAAATTCAGGAAACATAAATAATGATACAAGATTTCTGACAGTTGAAATTCAAACTCAATACATTATTTCTCATTATTCGAGTATTATGGAATCATTCTGATTTAGAGCGAGTAGAAACCCACTTTTCTCAGCAGCAAAGACACACAAAATACACAACGTCGCTACGATCATGTGAGGCAGGTACTTTGAGTAAATACCTGTAGAAGGAGAAAGGAATATAAGTGTTGTATAGAGTTGGATTTTATCCAGGAAGAACTGGATCGTTTTTGGGAGGAGCTTTATCTGAAAAAGTTTTGGGGCCATAATTTCTCAACCGTTGGTCGGATTTAGTCCAAATTAAATCCATATGAATCATCTGGCGGAAATCTTTAATTTTTTTATTTTATTTTAGACACATTTTGAATCGAATCGAGCTTTTTTCTTGTTTTTCTAAAAATGCTGTGGGACTAACCTTTCATTTAATCAAATGTGATGTTATAGTGACTTCCATAACTTTTGAATTGAAAGAAGTTTGGAAGAGCCAGGACTCTCGTTTCTCAGAAACTCGTCTGGAAACCACCAGGAAAGTGAAAGAATGAGGAGCAGCCCTTAAAGTTCTGGATTCAGTTCAGGACCCTGCTGATTTCTCTTGTTTCTCACAACTTCCTGGAGCACGAAAAACCTGTTTCACCCACATTCGCCGAGACATCTGAAAACTTTCAATCCACCTGAGTGAAAAGAAGGGGTTTAAAAATCTATCAGATATGAATGAAGCTCTAGACCTAATCGTAGTTTCTACAACTCTTGAACCACCAGCGATGACGCTGGGGCTCCAGTTGAGCCGCTCGTCCATCGGCATCCCAGCATGCCAAGCTAAATTTAAGCTAAATGTTAGATTTTTGATATTTTCTGTTGGAAGTGGTGAAAAGAAAAAGCATGAAAAAAATGCAACATGTCAAAATATTATTACCGAGATAAGTGGACCCTGAAGGCGCCTGTTGACTTTGTTGGTGGAGGTACTGTAACTGTTGCATGTTGGGTACTCAGGGGGAGAGTCTGCCCCCGATGGCCCCTCCAGTTTCATCACTCCGTGTTCCCGTTGCTACAGCAGCCGGTAATGAGTGTTAATGTTTCTGAAACAAAGCGGGCAGTAATGAGCTCCTCCGCGAGAATCCTGACAAAAACACTTACCCCCAGCTTCTGATGGTAATTAGGCCTCCGGGAGAACCGGGGAGAGGGACCACTAATGGACCTTAATCAGAGACCAGAAGAGAACACTGACTCCAGGAGCTAATGAAAGCTCCAGGGACCTTCGGGGACTCAAAACACAGCCAAAGTTCTCGCGGCGGAGGTTCTACTCTCGTCTCGGAACTTAAAACTTCTCCAAAACAACGACGCCGGCGTCGGCAAGTTCACGGTTCATGACCACGATCAGCCTTTCTCTCTAGCATTCAGGTAATCGGTCATAGATCAGCAGTATGAAACTAGTCCTCCGCTGTCGTCCACAACTGCGGGGGTATATCCACGGAAAAGTCCCCAGTCCCCTGCGTTTTACAAGCAATCCCCCTGATTGAGCTCTTCAAATTAGATGTGAAGCTTTGTCAACAAAAACAGTGTTTTTTCACCAAAAAAGCTCCCCCTTGTGTCTAAAATATGATGTATTAGAGTAAATTATGAATATATGCCAGATAAATCTCCTTGAGTCGATTAATTTGCGCCAATTTTGGACTAAATCGTACCAACGGTTAAGAAATGATGACCCAAAAACATTTGGAGATAAAGCGCCCCCTAGTGTCGAAAACATACAACCGATTTCCCCAAAATCAGCCCAGTTCTTCCTCACACCAAGGTCAATGTGGATATAAAGTTTGAAAATAATCCATGCATTGGTTTTGGAGTCATCACGTTTAAACGGAGGATCTGCGACAGAGGCGCCAATAAGGATTCCAGAATTTACCCCCAACTTTTCCGAGATCTAATAAATCATGAAGAACTGAAGGTCACCTTCACTCACACTCTCCTGCAGGTTGAGCAGGAGTAAAGATGGTGACGGTCTGAGGGCTGGAGTCTCTCCAGAGACGTCCCAGAAGGCCTGAGGGCACTTTTTAATTCTATTAAGCTGCTGGTCACTGGGAGCTCCGAGGCCCCCAGACCTCCATCACCACAACACCTGATCTCCATCCACCGTCAAACAGCTGCTGCAGGTACACTGGGCCTCCGCTCTCCATCCTCCAACACCCACGTGGAGGGAACAATGTAGGAAACAGTAAAACTTTAATCAAAGGTTTTAATTCGGGATTAAACAGTAAAACTTTAATGAAATGTTTTATTCAGGATTAAAGAGTTAAACTTTAATCAGGTGTTTTAATTCAGGATTAAACATTTAATCTTTAATCAGATGTTTTAATTCAGGATTAAACAGTTCATCTTTAATCAGGTGTTTTAATTCAGGATTAAACATTTAATCTTTAATCAGGTGTTTTAATTCAGGATTAAACATTTAATCTTTAATCAGATGTTTTAATTCAGGATTAAACAGTTCATCTTTAATCAGGTGTTTTAATTCAGGATTAAACGGTTCATCTTTAATCAGATGCTTTGATTCATGGAGCACTAACCCACGTTTTTGGTAAAAGAACCTTTTCTGGACTTCTGATTGAGAGACCTGATCCAGACTAAAGACAAATATGTGCAGGAAGCAGGAAACTGTCGTAAACGTAGTAACCTGGACCAGGAGCGATCTGAGGATCATCTCAGGAGGAAAACATCATTTGCAGAAGATCATCTTCAGAACCCTGCCCCAGACGTTATGACAGCAGAGGACGGCATTGATCTGACGACCCGCCCTCTGGGTCTGATGGTGGGACGTTGGACCGGCAGCAGCAGCTCGCCTCTGACCGCGCCGGCGTCTCTATGGCGACCGACGTGACTCTTGGAGGTGACATCACCCGTGACTACACCTCTTCATAAAAGTGGAGACGGAGGTGGAGATCTTCCACCAGAAGAGCTGGCGGCTGTTTGGTGACTCCAACCACAGCGAAACAATAAAGAAAGGTAATATTTGACTAACTTATGGATTAAAACCTATAATGTCCTCAAAGAGAGAAAATGAATATTATTCCTTTGCCTATTTTATTTCTATTGGTTTAATATCTTAAATACAATCTGAATTTAACCTGGAATGATAAACTGGTTTCGGTGAAGCTTCTTGTCTTTTCTTTTTTTAAATGAGACTTATAACGTTGTTTTGTGACGTAGTTTTCTATTTCATGTTTATTCTGCTTCTGTTAACAGAACCTTTTGATGAAACATGTTTCATTTTTATTCTTTAAACATTTGGTTGCATCATTTACTTTATTCTGTTTAATGACTTCTGACAGGCTTCATTTAATATCCCATGAAAAAAATAAATCCTACTTATAGAATAAGACTTTGTCAGCAGCCATGATGCAGCCTTCCTTCTCTGGGGGGGGGGGGTCCTTTGTGCTGTGGTGTCCCCCAGGGCTCCGACCTTGTCCCCTTACTCTTCATCACATACCGGCTGTTTCTGGGTCAAGTTCTACTCAGGTCCCTTTTTCAAAGAGAAAAAGGACTCGATGGATGCTTCGATGCATCAACGGGTCAATCCCTGAACTGTTTCAAACATGGCGGCCGTCTCTCTCTCCTGGTTTCAGCCGCTGTTTCGGTTGGACCAGTTTTGAAATCTTTTTTTGCGATCTACCTCCTTCTCTGAACAAATGTTTGGTTTCTGCTCCAGGAAAGACAGTTAAAGTGTGAAAACTAAGCTTTTGTTTCCCCCTTTTCTTCAGCTCGATGGAAAACTACACCTTCGACAGCTTTACCCTCCGGATGGAGGGGTTAAAGGTCACCGAGGTCTCCGTCTACCCCGTGTTCTTCTTCTTTCTTTTCTCCTACCTGGTTATCATATTTACCAATGTGGGCATCGTGGTCCTGGTCTTCATCGACACCAGCCTCCATCAGCCCATGTACCTCCTGTTCTGCAACCTGCCCATCAATGACATCATAGGAAACTCCATCATGATGCCCCGTTTGCTTACAGACATGTTGCGCCCCCCGGCGGACCGCTTCATCAGCTACTACGAATGCGTGGTCCAAGCTTTCACCTCGCACATGTTCGGCACCACGTCCCACACCATTCTCATGATCATGGCGTTCGACAGATTCGTGGCCATCTGTAACCCTCTGCGCTACGGCGCCGTCATGACCACCAGGATGGTGGTCAAGCTGACGGTGTCGGCCTGGGGCGTGGCCTTCCTTTTGGTGGCCGTTCTGCTCGGCATGACCGTACGGCTGAGACGCTGCAGGACCCTGATCACGAACCCCTACTGTGACAACGCCTCGCTCTTCAAGCTCTCCTGTGAGAACGTCTACGCCAATAACGTCTACGGCCTGACCTTCACCGTGGTCCTGCTGACCTCCTCCATCGGCAGCATCGTCCTCACCTACGCCAAGATCACCGTCGTCTGTCTGACCAGCAAGAGCAAATCTCTCAACAGCAAAGCCCTGAAGACCTGCAGCACTCACCTCTTCTCGTACCTGATCATGTTCTTGTGTGGAATGCTGGTCATCATCCTGCATCGCTTCCCTCAGTTCTCCGACCACCGGAAACTGGCGGCCATTTTGTTTCACGTCATCCCCGGCAGCCTCAACCCCATCATTTACGGCGTCCAGTCCAAAGAGATACGAAGGTTTCTCTCGAGAATATTCAAGCCCAACAAGTGTGTGCCGTCGTTGTAATGTACGGCAGCGCTCGACGATCAGACTCCCCTCATTAAGGATAATAAAATAGTTTACTAATTAAGTTATAAACACGTTACAAATGTTGAATAAGCTGCTATAAGCCATCAGATATAAAGGCCATCAGACACCCGATGCTTGCCAAATAGTGACCCACATTTATCTGTACCGCTGACCTGGTATTGCCAAATAGTGACCCACATTGATAAAATGAGAGATATACGGTGAGGAACTGACCATAGAGGTGAGGAACACGCCTGCGGTCAGTTATAAAGGTGTTCATAGTGTCTCATAGTGCATTCATAATGATTCATGACCAGGATGAAGTGCTTTCTGAACACTCGTCAAACTAGAGCCATGTGACCCCGGTGAAATATGAGTTACTGCTCTGATGGTAACATGTAATAAGTGTTTAACTGCCGGAGCGCCTGATGCATTATGGGTACAACACACCTGTCCTTGCAGTATCAGGTGTGTGTGATGTAAAAGATGGATCTCAGTGTATAAATGCTTCATCACAGCTTCATGACGTCGATTGACTTTTTGGTAATCTTATCTTATCGTATCTTTTCTAGTCTTATCTTATCTCATCTCATCTCATCTCATCTCATCTTATCTTATCTCATTTTATCTTATTTGAATGTATCTTATCTTATCTTAACATATCTTTTCGTGTCTAATCTAGTCTTAGCTTATCTCATCTTATTGTATCATATCTTATATCGTATCTCATCTCATCTCATCTCATAGATGAGATGAGATGAGATGAGATGAGATGAGATGAGGGGTTTGTTGTAGAGCGCAGGGGATTTAGCACAGATGAAGATATGGAAAATATCAAACTATAAAAAATGTGTATATAAAATCTAGAAAAATTAAAAACATTTTAACATTTTAAATAAATAAATGTGTCTGTGCTGTGATTGTTTTTACAAAATGCAATCCATCCAAAACAGTAAAGAGGTCGGCTGAATGTTGGGGTCAGAAAGTCTCCCTAACCACCATCAGATGCTAACGCTGCTACAAGCTAACGCTGCTACAGTTTGACAAACACCACCGGGACTTTCACTGGAACAAGGTCAGAGGTCAGATGAGACCAAAGTCGAGCTTTTAGGTACAAACATTTAAGATGCAGTATATGTGCTGCAGAGGAGAGTCCACCAGTGTGGACGTGAGAACCTGAAGGAGGTGGAGAGGTTCTGTATGGAGGACTGGTCTCAGACCCCCTCACAGACTACAGGAGGAGACTCGGGTCTCTTAGAGTCTAGATGTCTGTGAATAATTGGAACTAACGATCATGACTTGAGACAATAAAGACATTTTCTTGTAAAGGTGTGAATGATTCTGTGTCTGCTGCTGAGTCGTCAGTCGGACTTCAGTCCAAACCTTTCACTCACGTTTAATGAATCTGGCAGCAGGTTAATCAAAAACAGTTGGAAGCCAAACAGGCGTGAGATGATTCCATGTTGTCAGCTGTTGCCTGGTGAGCGTCGTAGGAGGGGCTGATCCCTCGCCTATAAGAGACAGGCGGGGGTTCAACACTCGCCGACTGGAGGAGGTTTCGTATCCGACAGGTAAACATGACACACAAACACAGACAGACTAGTGACGGTTTCTCCTCCTGATCAGTGATGGTGTCTCCTCCTGATCAGTGATGATGTCTCCTCCTGATCAGTGATGGTGTCTCCTCCTGATCAGTGATGGTGTCTCCTCCTGATCAGTGATGGCGTCTCCTCCTGATCAGTGATGAGGTCTCCTCCTGATCAGTGATGATGTCTCCTCCTGATCAGTGATGATGTCTCCTCCTGATCAGTGATGATGTCTCCTCCTGATCAGTGATGATGTCTCCTCCTGATCAGTGATGGTGTCTCCTCCTGATCAGTGATGATGTCTCCTCCTGATCAGTGATGATGTCTCCTCCTGATCAGTGATGATGTCTCCTCCTGATCAGTGATGATGTCTCCTCCTGATCAGTGATGGTGTCTCCTCCTGATCAGTGATGAGGTCTCCTCCGGATCAGAGATGGTGTCTCCTCCTGATCAGTGATGATGTCTCCTCCTGATCAGTGATGGTGTCTCCTCCTGATCAGTGATGGTGTCTCCTCCTGATCAGTGATGGTGTCTCCTCCTGATCAGTGATGATGTCTCCTCCTGATCAGTGATGATGTCTCCTCCTGATCAGTGATGGTGTCTCCTCCTGATCAGTGATGGTGTCTCCTCCTGATCAGTGATGGTGTCTCCTCCTGATCAGAGATGAGGTCTCCTCCGGATCAGAGATGGTGTCTCCTCCTGATCAGTGATGATGTCTCCTCCTGATCAGTGACGGTTTCTCCTCCTGATCAGTGATGATGTCTCCTCCTGATCAGTGATGAAGTCTCCTCCTGATCAGTGATGATGTCTCCTCCTGATCAGTGATGGTGTCTCCTCCTGATCAGTGATGGTGTCTCCTCCTGATCAGTGATGGTGTCTCCTCCTGATCAGTGATGGTGTCTCCTCCTGATCAGTGATGGTGTCTCCTCCTGATCAGTGATGGTGTCTCCTCCTGATCAGTGATGGTTTCTCCTCCTGATCAGTGATGGTGTCTCCTCCTGATCAGTGATGGTGTCTCCTCCTGATCAGAGATGATGTCTCCTCCTGATCAGAGATGAGGTCTCCTCCTGATCAGAGATGAGGTCTCCTCCTGATCAGAGATGATGTCTCCTCCTGATCAGAGATGAGGTCTCCTCCTGATCAGAGATGAGGTCTCCTCCTGATCAGAGATGAGGTCTCCTCCGGATCAGAGATGATGTCTCCTCCTGATCAGAGATGAGGTCTCCTCCTGATCAGAGATGAGGTCTCCTCCTGATCAGAGATGAGGTCTCCTCCTGATCAGAGATGAGGTCTCCTCCTGATCAGAGATGATGTCTCCTCCTGATCAGTGATGGTGTCTCCTCCTGATCAGTGATGGTGTCTCCTCCTGATCAGAGATGGTGTCTCCTCCTGTGAAAACATGAAGGTTTTAGAGCTGGAATTAAATAATCCTAACTGTGATCCTGATCCAGATCTGGATCAGATTCTGGTTCAGGATCTTTTTTTCTCCCCAACAGCAGGAAAAGTCGTGAGATGAGATTCTTCTGGTTTCCTGTTGAATGCGTATGATCCTCCCTGTTCTGACCCACTTTAGTCACCGACACCAGCGGACTGATCATCTACTCTACAATCTGTTCAAAACTGAAAGAAGTCATCCAGAGAAGAAGAAGAAGAAGACGACGAAGAAGAAGAAGAAGAAGAAGGAGAAGAGGGAGAAGAGGGAGAAGAAAAGAGTCTCTGGCTTAAAAGTCATTTTTATAAATGCTGTAAAGTAAAATGAGATGAAAATCATTTTTATTTCTTTACTTCTGATCTTAATTCAAACTTATTCACTAAAATCGAACCTCAAACTCCAGTAAGAACATTTAAATAAAGGAGTCTGAACCTGAAACAAACTCTTTCCTCTAAATCATTTGTGCCACAATTTTTGTCACCCTGCATTTAATATTTAGCTCCGCCCCCTTTAGCCGCAATAACAGCCTGAGATCCTCCTGTCGTCTGTGAGGAGGTCTGAGGACATGCGGAGAAGATCTGAGAGAGAACCTCTCCACCTCCTTCAGGTTCTGAGGTCCACGCTGGTGGACTCCCCTCTGCAGCACATCCCACAGATGTTCTGGTGGGTTTGGGTCAGGTGACTGGGATGGTCATGGCAGAACCTTTATTCTGTGACCTCTGAACCATTCTTGGGTTGATGTTGAGGTGATCTTCAGAACATTGTCCTGCTGGAAGGTCCAACCACGACCCACTTTAAGGTTCCTGACTGGCTTTTAGGTCTTCATCCAGTATCTGCTGGTGTTTGATGGAGTCCATGGAACCATGTCTTTAACAAGATGTCCAGAACCTTTGGAAGAAAAACAGCCCCACAGCATCAGAGATCCTCCACCAGACTTCACAGTGGGTGTGAGGGGCTTTACATGTTTGTATCTAAAAGGCTCTCCTTTGGTCTCGTCTGAAATAGAAATGTGCTTCGGTTCTCCGGCACCACGACAATAATAGTCTGTAAACACATTCTAGATGAAAATGTTTATTTGATGTTTAGAGTGTAATGTTTTTAAATTATGATACTTCAGTCAGAAGTTAGACTTTGGTGAATAATTGAACTAAAGATCACAATAAAGACATTTTCTATTATTTTTTTTACCGGGTGTCAATAATTCTGTACGGAAATCTTGATTCTTTAATATTAAATAACTTTTGTTGTTTTCATGAGACAAGAAGATCAAACCTCCTTTTTTCTTTTTAAACACAGTGCTGATGGATTTCTCTCCCCCCCTCAGGTTCCTCCCTCTGCAGAATGGAAAACCAATCTTTCAACGCAGATAACATACTCATCGAGGGGTTAAAGGTCACCCCCCAGTCCTCTATTCCCGTCTTCATCCTCCTACTCCTCATCTACATCTTCATCATGGTGTCCAACATCAGCCTGGTGGTCCTGATCGCTTTGGAGAGAAACCTCCACGAGCCCATGTACCTGCTCCTCTGCAACATGAGCATCAATGATGTTTTCGGCGCCACCGCCATCATTCCCCGCCTCCTCAGCGACGTCTTCAGTCCCATCGCCGAGCGCTACATCCACTACGTCGACTGCGTGGCTCAGGCTTTCGCCTCTCACTTCCACGCGGCGATCTCTCACACGGTGCTCATGATCATGGCTTTCGATCGCTATGTGGCCATCTGCAACCCTCTGCGCTACGCCGCCATCATGAGCAACAGGATGGTGGTGAAGCTGTCGGTGGGGGCGTGGCTGGCGGCCTTCATCTCTGTTTGCATCCTCATAGGCCTCAACGTTCGCCTGACGCGCTGCAGGCGGGTGATCGTCAACCCCTTCTGCGACAACGCCTCCTTGTTCAAGCTCTCCTGCCAGAACCTTCTCATCAACCACATCTACGGCCTCGGCAGCGCCGTGGTCATCCTGGGCTCCTCCATCGGCAGCATCACGCTCACCTACCTGAAGGTCGCCATGGTGTGTCTGAGCAGCAGGAACAGGTTGCTGAACCGTCGGGCGCTGCAGACCTGCGCCACCCACCTGGCCGTCTACGTCATCATGCTGGTGGCGTGCTTCACGCCGATTATCATGCACCGGCGCCCGGAGTGGGCCGACAGCGGCAAAGTGGCGTCCGTCCTGTTTTTTGTCATCCCCCCCACCCTGAACCCCATCATCTACGGGCTGCAGAGTAAAGAGCTCCGGCAGAAGATTGTGGGCCGGGTTCACAATAAAGTCACGGATGTGAAAAGTTTCCATTAGTAAAATAAAAGTTTGAGAACTTCTTCCTCCTCTAGTCAAAACTTTTCATCTGTGATGTTCTTATCACACACAGCTGGTTGGAGTACGGTGGCCCACACAGACAAACACGCCGCAAAATAAGAAAACACCTTCATTGAACTGGCAAAACACGTGCAGCAGCTGAAGAACACGCTGCAAAAATCACACAACGGGAAGATTAACATGCTGCAAAGCCACAAAAAACACGTCAAGAAAACGTGCTGCAAACCCCCAAAACCACACGTTAAGAAATATGTGCTGGAAAGAAACACAAAACAACACGTCAAGATAAACGTGCTGCAAAACCCCCAAAAACCACACGTTAAGAAATATGTGCTGGAAAAAAACACAAAACAACACGTCAAGATAAACGTGCTGCAAACCCCCAAAAACCACACGTTAAGAAATATGTGCTGGAAAAAAACACAAAACAACACGTCAAGATAAACGTGCTGCAAACCCCCAAAAACCACACGTTAAGAAATATGTGCTGGAATAAAACACAAAACAACACGTCAAGATAAACGTGCTGCAAACCCCCAAAAACCACACGTTAAGAAATATGTGCTGGAATAAAACACAAAACAACACGTCAAGATAAACGTGCTGCAAACCCCCAAAAACCACACGTTAAGAAATATGTGCTGGAATAAAACACAAAACAACACGTCAAGATAAACGTGCTGCAAACCCCCAACACAACATATTAAGAAAAAAACACAACACATTAAAAAAGTAGGAGGTTCTGACAGTCAGGCAGAAGTTCATGGGTACCTCTGTGTCGGAGGTGAGGTAAGGACACATTGGTCCCAGGAGGTCATGAGTTCATCTCAGACAAACTTTGATCTCAGTCTCATCCTGGGACTTTGAGCTGCAGAGGGCGTTCGATGACGAAGATGACGACTGTGATTCTGATGGACCAGGAAGAGTCGTTAAAAGCAAAGACTCTCCTCCTCCAGCAGTCAGAGCATCATCGCTCTGAGGAGGAGATGGTCAGGAGGCTCCAGCTCTTCGTCAGAACCTCCTCCATGCCCTGGTCATCATCAGTTTCTGCTCTCTTTGTGTTTCTTTCACTGCAGGTAAACGCTGAGAAGTCGCAGTTGTTCAAATGTCTGTTTTCAGGAGGTCACGGAGGGGCGTGGCCGTTCTTCTGACATCATCATGATCCCTGGTTCCTGAGCGTTTTTCTGTGCGGAGGGTTTTTAAATCCACCTGTTATTTACAGTGCGAATGGAGAACGTGACGAAGGTGCATCCTCTGAGGCAGCCAATGACGTTTGAGCTTGAAGGCTTCTTTGTTCCGCCCGGCTTCGGCGCTCTGACCTTCGCCCTGGCTCTGCTTAACTTCATCCTGGTGCTGCTGGGTAATGGCGTGGTGGCGTGTGTCATTGTGATAGACAAGAACCTCCACAGGCCCATGTTCATCATGATCTTCCACCTGGTAGCCTGTGACCTGCTAGGGGCCACGGCGGTCCTGCCCCGCCTCATGATCCACTTCCTGACGGGCCAGAAGAAGATCGGCTACGGCTCCGCCCTCGCCCAGGCCTTCAGCGTGCACACGTACGGCGCCGCGGTGCAGACCATTCTGGGCGTGATGGCCTACGACAGGTACAAAACCCCTCGGCAGGATCAGTCCCTCAGTCACGGTATCAGGATCAGAACCAGACCCAGACTCCGACCAAACATCCGTTTTACTGTTTTACTGTTTTACTCTTAACTTTTCCTGTTTGGATGCTTTTATTTTGTAAACGGGTGTTAAAGCGTGGAAGAGTCGCCTCTTTTTGTCTTTTTCCGTTTTGTTCACAGGACAGGTGATTATTAGTTCCAGTTTTCAGATTGAGGAAAGATTTTCTCTAGAACTGTGTTTGTTTTCTTTCTGAAATCGTCTTTTATTGTCCTAAATCAGTTGATCTTTTGATATTAACGCACAAAAAAACGGGACAAAACGCTTCGGTCTTGTGAAAAAACCTCAAAAACCTACATAAATCTTCCTGCAGGTACGTCGCTGTGTGTGACCCGCTCAGGTACCCGTCCATCATGACCTCGGTCCGGCTGCACACCTGCTGCGCTCTGGCCTGGGTCGTGGCTCTGGTGTTGATCGGCGTGCTCTTCGCTTTCCACATAAACGTCCCGCTGTGTGGCACCACCATCCGTCACGTCTACTGCAGCAACCGCTCCATCCTGAGGCTGGCCTGCAACTCCACCCCCATTGGTGACATCTATGGTCAGTGCATTGATTGACAGCTCGGTGACAGGCGGACCCTTTTGGAAAGGAAACCGGCGCTAACCTGGAAAATTCACTTTTCCAGGTCACTACGAAACAGGAAGTTGCTTAAACTCCAGAACTTCACTTCGCATAGGTTGTCAAATCTAAGGAGGAGCTTATTAGATCAGACTTTAGGTTTAGGTTGGGGATTTTTTGGAATTGTCGTGGCCAAATCCACAGATCCCTCCTCATCCTCAACCTCAACTCAAAACATATTTCACGGATCATTTTATCATTTTATAGCCACACAGACCCTAGTGAGAGGAAGAACTGGGTCGATTTTGCTAATTGTCTATCGTATATTTCCACCACTAGGAGGAGCTTCACCCACTATATCACAGTTTTTCGGAAATAACTTCCTAACCGTTAATCCGATTTTACTCACTAGGGGGAGCTTTCTTTAATGAATGATCTTTTTTACAAAAACATTATATTTCACTGACTCGACCCGATTGAACTTCTTTAATTTGAGGCGTCCCATCAGGGGGGTTGCTTGTAAAACACAGCGGATTGGGGGCTTTTCGGGGATGTACCCTTGACGACGTGGTATTTGTGGACTTGTGATTACTTTGAATCTAATCTAATCAGTTATTTTTAGAGTGTAGGAGAGGGTCCATCGAACAGGACACCTGGATACGACACACCTTTATTTCACTTTAAGGGTTTTTACAGAAACCGTTGTCCCTGAATAAACGAGAAGGTTCCAGGAAACTTCACCTAAATGATCGTTTCGTGTTTCTTCTAGGTATCGTCATGGCTTGGACTTTGAGTACCAGTGTCTTCCTCATCGTCGCCTTCTCCTACTTGAGAATCCTGCACGTCACCGTGAAACAGAGAAGAGCCGACAGAAGCGTGAACAGCATGAAGGCCTTCCGGACGTGTGCGTCTCACATCGTGGTGTACGTCCTGTACGAGGTCGCCACGCTGGTCATAATCGTCAGCCACAGGTTTCCCTCCGTCTCTCTGAACATCAGGAAATTCTTCAGCATCCTGTTCATCATTATTCCCCCAGCCGTCAACCCCATCATCTACGGGCTGGTCAGCGAAGAGCTCCGCGGCAGCATCGTCAAGCATTTTTACAAACAGATCTGTCCCAAGAAATGAGAAGAGGCTTAGAACCATCAATGCGTCTGCGATAACTTCTTCATGTAGCGAGTTCTGGTTTTCATCCCGTATCCTGCGTCCCGTATGTGGAGACCCTGTTCCACGTTTTGAACCGATCTGATAGCAGATGTTCTTATGAAGCGATTCCGGTTAGGACGACGCTGGCGAGCCGGCCGGGAGCATTGAGGGTCCAGGTGGCGACGCGCCTGAAGGCGAACGAAAGGCGATAAAACGCACTTTGTCTCAATATGAGGGATGCGGGATACGAGATAGAAATGTGTTTCATGCTAATCCTGGAGCGACCCATAAAGCTAACCACACACTAGGGGATTTTAAAAATGTGAGAGACCGAAGACATGAGGACGGTTTCAGTTTTCAGTTCGCCGTCAACATCAACATCAGGTTATGACGCTCACCGGTTCCTCTCTCTCTCAACGGCTTCCGTCGGAAGCGGCCCGATCGAGATCGTTTGAGATAGGCCTTGAATCGGGCCACGCCCCACCGAACGTGGGGCTGGCCCGAATCGGGCGTTACATCGGGTTCTATCCTCTGGTGTGTGGTTAGCTTAAAACATCTCAGTGTCAGCATCACTTTGGGTTTAGACTAAGTCTAGTGGTTATGATGCTAAGCCATGTAACTCCGTCTGTTCTTCCTCGCTGAGAAACATCGGCCATCTTTATTTTCAGCTCCCAGTAGATTTTCTGTGTTTTTGTTTCTTGGCCCACTTTGGGTTCGTCTGACTTTTACCGCATGAAGTCGTTGGTTCTTCAGAGGGGATGTAGCTCAGTGGTAGAGCGCATGCTTTGCATGTATGAGGTCCTGGGTTCAATCCCCAGCATCTCCACATTTAGGGTGTTTTTTTAACGCATAGGGTTCTTGTCTCACAGGCTCCGCCCACTGCAACACAATAATAAAGAGTAAACATTATTCTTGTTGTGGAATCGTCCTCAAAAAAAATTTTCACCAATCATTTCCAAGTTTGATGTCTTCATAGCTCTTAGTGCGAGGAAGAACTGGATCGATTTTGGGAAAAAAGGCCAGTTGGATATTTCCGACACTAGGGGGAGCTAATCATCTGTAAATGTTCTCGGGCAACAATTTATCAGCTGGTGGTCCCATGTAGTCCAAATGTGGTGAAGATGGATCTAGGGCAGGAGATCTATGTTGTTTATATCATATTATACTCCATTGTTTCATTTTCACTCTCTACGGGGAGCTTTAACTTCTTTTTTTTAAATAAAAACACTGTTTTGACTCGGGGAGTTCAACCAGAGGGATTGTTTCTTGTACAACGCAGGGAGTTGGGGTCTTTAGCGGGATACAGCCGTGCTGTCGGGGTCCAGTTCTTATGACTCTTGTCTGATTTCACATCTTTGAGATTGTTCTGATTATATTTCTATGTTCTTCAGATTGTTCTAGAATGTTATGTTACGATTCTGGCCTCGCCTGTTTCTGGTCATTAGATGTTCTGACAGCTCCTCCTGGCCATGTTTGCCTGTTCTGGACTCTGGTTCTGATGACCCTGTTTAATCCCAATCCTGTGAAATGTTCTTTTTCCTTTTTAAAATAAATATTACCGGTTTGCACCAGCTCTGCCTCAGTTGTCTTCTTCACTTTGGTCAAATTTCTCAGAGGACAGAGAAGATCCCTGAGGACACAGATACACCTTTTTCACCGAGCTGGTTCCAGGGCTGGTCCGGAGCCGGAGCCTGACTTAGCACCAGTTCTTTGCTTTTGTACAGCCTAAGCACCAGCTCCTGGCTCTCAAAACTGGTGCCAGATAAGCACCAAGCACCACCTTAGCTGGTCTAGAGCTAAGAACTGATTATGTAATGACTTGGCTCCTTGTCAATGGAAAAGCAAACGGGTTCTTTGGATGTGCGCGAGCTGAACCAACTAAGCACCGGCACTTGCACCAGAACCGAACTCCAGGGGCTGCTGTGGCCCAGGAGGAGGAAGAGGGGTCATCCTCTCACACAGAAGGTCAGGGGTTCAAACCCAGGCTTAAAATACAAAGATCTATAAAAGTCAGGATCTAAAGGATTGTTTGATCTCCAGGGGGAAATTCGTTTGCTACAGATTCTCCTGGAGAAAAAAACTGTTAGAGTGGAAGAAGAATAGGAATCGGAAAAATAATATATGTGAGAATATAATATAAGAATATGAGACATATGTTATTAAAACCCAGAACTCTATAACCAACCGTTCATCTTCCTCACTACACATCTATATATATATATATATATATACAAGATAAATCTCTCCTGTTATAGTATTGATCTGTAGCCGTCTTGCTCAAGGGCCCTATGACAAGAAGAATGCTGGACTCGTGTCAGAACTCAAGTTTTGCCTGATTTTATTCCACTTCTTTCTTCTCGGCTGTGTCCACAAGCTCCACAAAAGCATCCGCCAATATACAAACGAGGAGTTTCCCTAAGCTAGCCTTTAGCAGTTTGCAGTAGTGGAAAATCTGAGGGGGTCTTCATCCTCTTCATCCCGGAGGACACAACACGGTCACAGTTCACTTTGTGCATCTGGACTTTAGCGTCAGGAAACTCCTGACCCAAACAAGTGTCACAACTAAACAACTGTTGCATGACTGTCTGGAGCTCAGGGGAAAACACCGCCCCCTGGTGGTCCACCAGTTTCATCACTGGGTTCCAGGGAGTTCTGTTTCTGAGCCGCCTGGTACCCAAACACTCATCAACAGTTACCGATGGTAATTAGTCTTCTGGGAGAAAGAGAGAACTCCTAATAGATGTTTATCACAGATGAGAGGATAACACTGATCCCAGGAGCTTGAAGGCTCCCAGGATCTACAGGGACTCAAGTCGCCACCAGTAATCCCATAATCCCACCCCCCACTGCTGATGCTCCATCAACAGAGAAATCTCAGCAACTGCTGGTCAAAGTTGGAGAAACGTGATTATGTATTTTTATATAAAAGAATTGAAGTCCACACTGATCTTGTGACGTTTCCTCCTCTGGGGTCAGAGGTCACACCAGTGTGAAAACTAACGACTGACAGAAAGACCATTCAACGATTACAGCTGGAAAAGTCAGTGGTCAGTTGACTCTTGGGGTCAGAAGTCTCCCTAAGCCCCATCAGACGGCGCCAACACCAACAGCAGCTGGGACTGGGACCTTCACTGAAACAAGGTCAGTGGTCAGAAGAGACCAAAAAGATGGGTGTGGCCTAGCCTGGACATCTTGTTAAAGACATGCTTCCAGGTTCTGGATAGAAACTTAACAGTCAAACAGAGACAACGTCTTCTTGTTGTATGGTGCCGTGTGGGAAGAACCTTTGACTTTGCCGCGGGGTCAACCACCATGAAGCTGCGATGGCCGAGTGGTTAAGGCGTTGGACTTGAAATCCAATGGGGTCTCCCCGCGCAGGTTCGAACCCTGCTCGCAGCGATAAATCTCCTTTTGGTTAGTTCGAAGCCTGGACCGCACCTGCACTCTACATGTTGTGGGGTCCTGGAGAAAGACCCTTAGGAGCCGCCCACCGCCCCTCAGGGACGGGTCCATAGCGGAGACATTCACAACATCGTGCTGCCAGATAAATATGATACTAAAGAACAGATGTTGAAATATGAATCCAAAGAAACTGTTCATCTGTTTAGACTTGAAGATTAATTTAACTTCCCCTCCAAGGGGGTCCCTAACTGAGTGTTGGGGGGTCAGCTCTGACCAGAAGAACCCTTATATGTTGGAATCACTGCCTTTAGTTTTTTTGACAGAATGTCACTGACTCGGATGGAGAACATAATGTTATCTCCTCTCAAACAACTTAGGCAGGTGATTATGGGGTCAACGCCTACAGAGATGAGTCTATGACATCATCAACACAACAATATGCAAATGAGGCTTTAGCCCGTAGACATCAAAGCATCGGTCATATATTAGACTGAAAACCTCAAACACACACAAAAGTGAAATATTCAAAAGCTTCATGTTTGTACCTGGTATTTCCAGCTAACGGCCCTCATACCTGCGTACCTGAGTTATTATGGGCTGTGATGAGCCTCCTGGTGGCCTCAGAAATCCCAGGTGTCCTTCTCTGACCTGCAGGTTAATAGAATTAAAAGCTGCTATGAGGCGTTCAGGCGCGACGGACAGGAAGCTCCCTGCAGATCCTTCCTCTTTGTGAACCTTCGTCTTTCTCTCTCCGTTTTATTCGTTTCCTGTAACGATGATGTCATTAATAAAAACCAGGGCGATTTAAACATCAAACCCTTTTTTCTGCAACAAAAAAACAAACGACGATGACATGAAAACGTTCTATAAAACAAACTTTGACGAAATCAGAATCCAGCATTTCACATTTAACCCGAGGAGTTCAATCAGGGGTTATTGCTGGTACAATGCAGGGGATTAGGGGGTTCAGACTCGATTGTAAATTAGATTCTCTGTTGTGATGGATGAAATGGTTAATTTGGTTCCATATGGAGGTAATAGAACAGGGGGTTATTTTTATTTATCATTAATGGGAGTGGTGGATACATCCCATCCACTGACAGGTAACCATGGTAACCAGATAATACATCCTACCCACTGACAGGTAACCATGGTAACCAGATAATACATCCTACCCACTGACAGGTAACCATGGTAACCTCCTCCCTCTCTGCCCCCTCAGGACCCATTAGGGTCAGAACCTGTTGGTTAGGGAGAAACACGGGGATAAAACTGTGGGCCACCGGGGGGCGCTGTGGTCGCCTGAGCTCCAGACGGTCTTGCAACAGTTTCTACTTTAGTTTCACCACAAAGATTCACAAAACAAAGCGCTGACGTTCAGACGTTGACAGGAAGTGACCTCATCACTGCTGCTGATCTGTTGGACGGTACCAAAGAGTTCTACTTGTGGGAAACCAGAATCTGGATCACGTGAGACTGTTTACACGTCGACGTACGGAAAGCTGTCTGAGTGTCAGGATGTTTGGTCGGACATGTTCTGACTGTCAGATACGACGGCCTGACCCAGACTGAATCTGAACACTGGACCGGTACCAGCAGCTTTTCATCTGTTGTCCCTCCCTCCCTCTGTAAAACCTGGATTTTATCCAGTGGCTGTGAAGAGAGATGGGAAATGTTTGCTGTCAATCAAACCCCTCACACGGGTCGACCCGGCTCTGTTTCATCTTAGAATTAGTTTTTGATTCCACGGGTAGAGGAAAACGACACAGAACATCAGCGTCTCAGAGAACCGTTTGGTTCCGAGAGGGAGATGATCGGATCTCTGATCACGTTCCTGATACCGAGGCCCAGATGATTGACAGACGGGTGAGATAACGAGAGATGACCTCACAGAGCAGAACCCCCAGTCAGACTGTGGTTCTAAACCGGGTCACCCTGAGTTTATAGACGTGGACCTGGTGAATAATGTCTTCTGTTCTGGATGAACGGGATGATTCACGTCAAATATATCTGTGAGGGCCTGGTAGAAAACTATTTAGGCCTAAATAAAAGAATCAAAGAATTTAAAAAGAATTAATACAAAATCAGCAATTATTACTAAAATATCACATGAAAGTAAATGTTTACTAAATGCCAAAAAAATATAACGGCAGTTATTAACAAAATAAAGTCTGAAGCTGGAAGGTAAATCAGTATTTTTATTTAAAAATGCTAAATTGACATTGCCAAATAGTGAGCACACTTATATGTACTGCTAACTTGAGATTGCCAAATAGTGAGCCACATTGATAAATTTAGTTCTCTGTTATAAGATCTTTATAAAAGTTAACTAAAAAAGATTAAAGAAGAAGAAGAAGGTAATAATAAAAAATGATCCTCATAATCCGACTTGAGGACTGAGTGGCGCTGGTTTGGTTTCGGACTGATGGTGACCGGATGTTTGATCGTTGTCTCAGACTCTCAGCTCCATCTGCTGCTCGCTGTTTGCTGCTGCAGCGTTTTATTCCTGCTGAGTCATCGACTCAAAGCGCTCAGCAGGAACGAAAACGAGATCGTTGTGTTTTTCATCTCTGGTTAAAGTTTTATTCCTGAAAAGTCGGGGATATTATGGGATGTTCTTCGCCGCCGGTGATCCTTTGATTTAACAGCATAACTCAAAAACAATGTCATGGATCATGTTTAGATTTTATACCCACACAGTCCTTAGTACAAGGAAGAACTGGATGGTTCTTCCGGTTTAGTCCAAATGTGGTTCTGACCCGTCTGGTATACATCATATTTTACTTACTGGTTGGGATGTATTTTACGATTAAACGAAACAGGTTTTTATTCGGTTATAACCTCAAATTCAATCCGAGGGGTTCAATCAGGGGAGTACTCGTACAACGCAGGGGATTGGGGGCTTTCCGGGGTCATGCGCCTGCTGTCGGGGACGGTTTAGTTGTTTTTAAAGGTTCGGGTACGGATAACCGTGATCTCGACGCTTTACACCGGACAAAAATACAAAATGAAGTTTGTGCATCAAAAGTTTCCCATGAATCCACAAACGTCAGGAAACAGATGTTTTTAATAAAAACACTGAATATATTTGCTGATATTAACAGTTTTTCATGTAAACATGTGTTCAACTCCACAGCAACAGTAAATATAAAGAAGAGCTTACAGTTTACAGGGATACATTTGGCATTTCTCTTTTTTAGACAACAAACACGTCAAACGGTGAGAAACTTTCAAATTCTTTGTGGATATATGATCAAATGAACAACCGGCGTCAAGATATTTGTCTTCTGGCACATTTTACAGTGTAAATATGAAGGATTCCGTTCATCATTTTGTTACTCGCTCCTTTTAGACAGATTATTATTTCATAGTTTTTGAAATCAGGTTGGAAAAAAACTTTAATGTCATCACCGAGAAAAAAACAATACATAGAAGAATGTATTAAGTAATTTAATATCTTTTAAATCCAGTATAAAATGAGGAATTGTTTGGACAAGTATGTTTTAAACAGTAAAAAGAATAATTATAAAAAAAAAAGTTTTTGAATAATTTTTAATTCCGTGGGATCTGATCCTAGAACAGACTGATGATGTCATAGAAATAGTCAGGTTGGGTCACTATGGGATCTGATCCTAGAACAGACTGATGATGTCATAGAAATAGTCAGGTTGGGTCTAGATTGACTGTTTGAGATTATTGAGTCACATTTAATTTGAGGAGGTCAATTGCTTGTACAACGCAGGTGATTTGGGGTCTTTTTTGAGAATATACGCTGCTGTGTAGGAGAACAGTGTAGGCCCTTGTTTGGTAATATAAATATGATAATAATATCTGATTATCAACATTAGTTCACAAATTTAACACTCAGTGTATTTATATATATATATATATATATAAATATAAATATATATATATGTATATATATATATATATATATATATAAATATATATATATAAATATAAATATATATATATATATATATATATATATATATATATATATATATATATATATATATATATATATATATATATATATATATATATATATACATATATATATATTTATATTTATATATATATATTTATATATATATATATATATATATATACATATATATATATTTATATTTATATATATATATATATATATATATATATATATATATATATATATATATATATATATATATATACATATACATATATATATATATATATATATATACATATATATATATTTATATATATATATGTATATATATATACTCCTTACAAAAATTGTGGCAAAGAAAACTTTTACAGTAAAAAACACAAACGTGTTTCTGACGGTTGGCTCAGGCATGTAAACACACGTATTATACAAATCAACTACTGATCATTGGTTTGATCGGTATCGCTATCAGATGGCTTTTCCCAGGATAAGGATGCTCATGAAGAAGACCATGATGAAGAAGAGCCACATGAAGAAGCGATCCATGACCTTGGCGACCTTCCTCCACTCTCCGACGCGCAGCTGCGTGACTCGCTGGTCCTGGTACGCGTTGGCGATGTACTCGATGTTCTTGTGCAGTCCTTGGTGCCGGCAGAGGCACTGGGTCTTCACCAAGATCTCCCTCCTGTTCTCCCCCGCTCTGCCTCCCCTCTCACCTCCCACGGCTTTCTTCTCCTGCTCCTCTCTTCCTTCGCAGGTACTACTTGACTCCTCCTCTTCCACCTCGTGTCCTCCAGAAGCTCCTCCCTCCTCTGAATGGTCGATGGACACAAACAGATCCTCTTTCCAATCCACGTGGATGGACGAATCCCGCCCCTGCTTCGAAGACTCCTCCTCCACCCTCCTTCCCCATGCCTGCCCGTTCATCCCCCGGTCCACTGGTTTGGTGATGGCGCCGTTGCCGTTGGCGCCGTTGGCTGACGGGTCTTCAGCCTCCTCCTGCGACTGAGGTTGACTCCCGGAGGAGTTCCCGTTGAGGCAGTTCTCACCGACCTCATAGACGAAACAGAAGCGGGCGAGGTATTTGAGGACGAAGCACTTGACCCAGTCTGGGACGGGACGAGCCTCTGGACCGCAGTGGTGGATGTTCATGATGAAGATGGTGAGAGCTGTTGATGCGGTGACCATCGTCATGGTAGCGATGTAATACTTTCCTGTTGGAACAGGAAGAGGAATAAACAAATGTATTTGTTTGGTGATCGCTAGAGATCGCCGCATTGATCGCGTTCTTTTAGCAGCGTGTAATTAACCGGACTGATGATGTCATCCCGACACGAAGGGTCTGACCCCGAAAAGTCTGGGGTATGATGGAATCACCGCGCCGACGATTTCTGCCACAGATCCTTCGTTGTCAGGCAATAACTCCAAAAGGATCATTTGCGAATTTTATAACCACATAAACCTTCGTACGAGGAAGAACTGGAGTGATTTGGGGGAAAGTCTGTTGTACATTACCGACATCAGAGGGAGCTTGAACTCAAAAGAGTTTTCAACTCACCCGACGTAAAACCAGACCAAGCCCAACAACAACACGCAGAGGTGGACACACTCTCTAGTTTAATGAGACTCCTCCTCTTCCTCACCTATCAGCGGTACGCTCTCCGACGGCGGCATGCTCTCGGCCACCAGCAGCTGAAACACGGTGAGGGCGAGCAGCACCGTCACGCCCAGAGAGACTTTTTCACCCGAGTCGGCCGGCAAATAGAATCCAAGAGGAGCCAGGAAGGAGATCATCATGCAGGGGATGAGGAGGTTGAAGATGTAGAAGGAGGAGCGTCTCTTCAGGTGGAGAGTGAAGGTGATGTCTGGGTACGGATCCGAACAGCATCCGTACAGGATGACATTCTTCTTGGCTGGCATACCCAGAACCTGGTCAGAGAAAGGATGGACGGGTCAGGTTCTGGATCAGGGCATTCTTCTGATCACATGAGGAAGGTCACCACTTACCTCCCACTCCACATTGGGGACAAAGTCCGACAGGTCGGCGCTGTCCAGGGCGTTGAACATGTCCATCTGGTTGCCATTGTGAGTCCAGGAGCCGAAGGTTAGATGACATTCCTGCATATCGAACGGGAAGAAGGCCACATCCACAGAGCAGGAGCTTTTGGTGATGGAGGGCTGGTCCCACATGACCTGACCGTCGTTACGAAGAACCACGTTGGTCTCCATGGAGCTGGAGAAGTGATCGTACGCACTGGGGTGGGAGAAAGGGGAGGGAGTTGTGTGAAAACAAGGAGGCGGAGGGGGAGGAGCTGAGAGCGGAGCCACACCCACCTGTTATACAGGACGATATCAGGTCTCCACACATAACTGCTGGGTATGCGGATGGCGTCGAGGCCGTCGTAGTCCTCCCTCTTCCATGTGAGGTAGGCGTCCATCCATACCTGCCGGACCCACAGGTACGTGGTCAGGATCTGGTTCCGCTCATCCTGGCGAGAAGACACACACATGTCAGCGCTGGTGAGAACAGACTGACGGCGACCGTCTGAAACCACGGGCAGGATGTGGTTACCATGTCGATGATCTGGGACAGGGTGATCTGCAGCGTGACGTTGATGATGTGTTCGGTGTCCTCCACAGGCCGCAGGGCGTTGGTGTAGTTGGTGAACAGGTCCTTCATCAGCTTCTGAGCGTAGCGGCCGTGAGCCGCCAGGGAAACTGTGGAACAGGAAGAGAGATCTTTGTCAAACCGCATGTTCAACCATGTGACATCTGTGGAATGAAGACGCCATCAGCGTCTAGATCGGGTCCCTGTTGTCATGTCTGTCTGAGCTTTGGCTCCAGACGGAACCAAGGAGGTTCTGGGTGGAAGCCTCCTCCACAGTGTGGCTGGATCCGGCCTTAGAGATAGGGGGACAAGTTTGGGGAGAACCGCTGCTTCCGAAAAACCCCCAATCCCCTGCGTTGCTCAAGCACCCCTAACAATCGTACGTTTTGATGTTCCATCTCTGATATTCCTCTTTATGATAATAATAATAATAATAATACATTTAATTTATAATGCACTTTACATTTGGATCAAATCTCAAAGTGCTTTAGGTCCAGTTTCATCCGGATTGTTCTGTTGGTACTGTTCAGTCTAAATGTTCCTTTGGAGGCGTTCCTCTGCTGGGAGTCTTATTTCCTCCGGTACTTCCTGCCGTCAGTCCGTCAGTCCGTCACACAGAATCAGCAGGAAAAGACTTTTCCCTCTTCAATTAACCTGCTAATCTTCTCAGGAGCTCCAGATTATCAGCGTCTGCAGAAGAGACGGATAAATCCTCTAAGTCCTTGAAGACGGACGAGGCTGGGTCCTATATATTTAAATTCTCCTGCATTTTACCGTAAGCCTTCAACATTCCAGATAAGACCAGGAAAAGGTTCCTGCGTGGAAAGATTCTGAAGAATTACCAGAAAAAAGACCCTTTCTTCATGACCTTAAATGACCTTGGGAGAGGGAAAAATCCCTGCTCATCTAACCGACAGTCCCTTTATGTACAGAAAAAACAAAAATGAGTTCTGATTCTGTTCAGGCTGCTCTCTCTCCTAAAGGTGATTCATACGACGTCGTCTGAGGGTGGAAACACCAGCAGAAAATCAGCTAAACATCCACAAAAGGTTCCCGGCAGAGATCAGGAACCAGGTGAGAAAAACCCATCAGGAGTCGGTCAAAAACACGTTCCAGTCATTTCTATGATGGCGGCCTGTTTACCCTGAATTCTGTCGCTGTTTTATCTTTCAACAGTTCAAAATGTCCGTTTTAACAGTCAGATAAAATACTAAGACGTTTAGAGAGACTGCCTGGAAGAGGACGTGTCTGTAAACCAACCACAAACACTCTGAGGAGGATGGTTCCACTTGTAAAACACTTTCCAAGGATCACAGCTTAAGGGTCAGAGGTCGGTTCAATCTCGGGGTCAGAAAGTCTCCCTAACCACCATCAGACGGCGCCGACACCAACACCAGCTGTTTGGGAGGGTAGCAAGAAAAAAGCCTCTGCTGTCGTCTCACACAAGCTAACGCTGCTACAATCTAACGCTGCTACAAGCTAATGCTGCTATAGTTTGACAAAAACCACTGGGTCTTTCAATGGAACAAGGTCAAAGGTCAGATGAGACCAAAGTAGAGCTTTTTGGTTACAAACATCTAAGATGGGTGTGGCCTAGCAAGAAAGGAAGCCATAGAGAAAAGCCCCTCATACCCACTGTGAAGTCTGGTGGTGGATCTCTGATGCTGTGGGAGCTTTTTTCTTCCAAAGGTTCTGGACATCTTGTTAAAGACATGGTTCCATGGACTCCATCAAACACCAGCAGATACTGGATGAAGACCTAAAAGCCTGTCAGGAACCTTAAAGTTGGTCGTGGTTGGACCTTCCAGCAGGACAATGATCTGAAGATCACCTCAACATCAACCCAAGAATGGTTCAGAGGTCACAGAATAAAGGTTCTGCTATGGTTATCCCAGTCACCAGAACCCCACAGAACACATGTGGGATGTGCTGCAGAGGAGAGTCCACAAGTGTGGACCTCAGAACCTGAAGGAGGTGGAGAGGTTCTGGATGTTCTCAGACCTCCTCCCCAACAGATCATCTAGACCTGGACCCTGAGAGGCTTCTGAACGACGAGACGGACCTCCATGAAAGCCGAGAGTCAGAACACAAACAGGCATGAAGACATCAGGAGGGTTTAGATCACGAGGACAAAAGCTGCCGGTGACGTTCAACACCCATAAACCTTCATCGCCTCAGACGGACACTGAAAACAGACGAAGAAAATTAACAGCAGAATGTTTTTATGAGGCGCCGTAAATCAGAGCAGATGAACTTTAATCGTTTCTTCGGTCACCATATAAGTAAAAAGGTTTCAGCTGGACTCCTTCGTCTTCAGACTGAACAGGAACATCCTGGAAGGTCACAGACAAAGATTCTGTCCGTCAGAACCAACCTCCTGCTCCATGTCTGTTTTTGGTGCATCATGGGAAGTTAAAGGTTTATTCAGTCTAATGGAAGTTTTCTTGTTTTTTTTAAACCACCTGAAATTCTCTTTTTACAGTGTCTTAAAACTCTGCAGCGAAATCTGAAAAATACCAGATTCATTATTTTATTTACTGTTTATTTAAGTTTTTCTTTTAAGGTAAGATTATAAGAAAAAAAAAAATTATTATTTTTTTTTTCAGACATTTGAAGAAATTCCGGAGCCGGAATTTAACTTTTTTTTTATTTTATGCTTTTACAGTTTTGCCCAGAAGAAAACTTTTTGATGAATTATTTTAACTAGTAAGAGTAAATTAAATGTAGTAATTTTGAGTCTAACTACTTCATTTATATTATAAACTGTGTTTACAGTGCATTCATCCGTTCCACGTCGGACTTGTAGTTTTAACTAATTAGTATTTATAGTAATTGCATTATTTTTCATCAAACTGAAAACTATTGGCATTTTTTTTTTTAATTTTGACAAAACAATTCAAACATTTAAATTTAAGGATTAATTAAATGATGCTTTTCTACGTTTTTTGTGCATGTAATGTTAAAATAAGGATTTTTGCAACATATGACAAAATGCAATAATAATCAAAACATCATATTATATAATATTAACTATCATATAATATTATACATAATTTTAGATTCAAAGCTGTTGCCAGAATTTCACTGAAAAATGATGGTGACCATATAAAAAAAAACATATTCTGCAAAAATCTTTACAAGGACAGTAAATAAAATTACTGTAAATTTCTAATTTTGTCCTTCTGACATTTTCTGACTGTAAAATAATTTTATTCCGTTTTGGATTTATTGTAATTTAAAGTAAATCTTTTATTTCCATGGTA
>JBBDHG010000056.1:6157500-6255000 GCA_037951165.1 Lophius americanus
AAATTTCTGCTGTTTGATGTTTGGCTGATATTAATGACGCCGTCTTTTATTATTATAAAATTTATAAATGTCAGCAATATTGCAGTGGAACAAAAATATATGCAAAATAATATAAATAATATAATGAAATTATCATCAGAAAATGAGTTATAGATACAATACTAAAGAGCAAAAGAGAATAAAACATTCTTTCATGAATAGATCCTCGTACAGTTTGACTGTTTTGTTAATTTTAATAGAGTTACTCAGTGCAATGGTGTAAATATACTTTAAATTAATTGAGAAAAACCTATAAAGTTGGTAAATGTACGTTTGTTAATGTGCGTGCTGTTATGATATCTTAAACTTTATTGCGAAACATTACGTAATAAGGACTCTGTGCATCCTGATTGACTGAGGGCCACGTCAATCAAATGCGCAGCGTCCAATGGCAGCATGCGGCAGGCGATACAAACAGACAGCCGCCATGTTGTGCCTGCGGGGGCCTGGAGCGACGTCCGGTAGTAAACACTAGATGACGTTACCGCCCGCTCGGCAGTCTACAGGAAACTGACTGCGGCTGGGAGCCATGAGCCGTCCGTCCTCAGCGGGAGGTGGAGGACTCGGTGCTGGGAAAGCAGGCGGAGGAAAGCATGGCGGAGCAGGAGGCGCCTCCGCTGCAGCAGCAGCAGCCGCCGCGGTCGCAGCAGCAGCCGGCGTGGGCTCTGTGGCCGAGTCGGGGTCACCAACCGCCTCCTCCGCAGTGTCTCTGACTTCAACCGGTCTGTCCGGGCAATCCGCGGAGCTCACGGCTCTGTTCGAGTGCCCAGTATGCTTCGACTACGTCCTGCCGCCTATCCTGCAGTGCCAGGCGGGTCACCTGGTGTGCAACCCGTGCCGCCAGAAGCTGAGCTGCTGTCCGACCTGCCGAGGCCCGCTGACCCCGAGCATCCGGAACCTGGCTATGGAGAAGGTGGCGTCAACTCTGCCGTTCCCTTGCAAGGTACGTCTCACCTACACACACCTGTTGACGGACACACGCAGTAGCTTACCGCTCACTCTTTGACACTTTTCATCAAACTTTGTCCAAAACATGCTAACCAGCGCCGACAGGTGTGCGCGCGCGTCCAGTGACGTCAGGTGGGCGCCACAGACGCCAAAACAAAAAGAAAGTTTGGTGCCATGTTTACCCCGCCACAGTCCGACCTGCATAAAGGGATATTTCCCTCGTTTTTAGGAGTCTGTTGGTCAATTTGTTTCCTCTGGAATCAGCTGAGCTCATAGATGATGATGATGCGGATGAAGGTCCACCACAAACAAACTGACAAAGTTTATTCAAGTGTGCTATTAGTGTCCATCCAATGTCATAGACTGTCAAAATATTCCAAGTATAAATTATATTTACTTACATTTTTTTAATAGATATTAATATAAAATAGATGTATGGATGTTTTTATGTGCGTGTGTGTGTGTGTGTGTGTGTGTGAAAAATGTAACTAAGTCAAAATGTGTGCTGGAAAAGCAATTGATGAAGTCATTCTAGTACCAAGAAGATTTCTACTTAACAATTCATACAAATACAAATTAAATATTGATTTTTGGCATCGGTGTACAGAATTATTGGCACCCTTTAAAAATGAGATGCAAAAAAAATATCTATTGTCTAAACCTAAACATGATGATTCAAATAATTCACAAACCTCAACTTTTACTGAAGTAACATAATTAAAAAACAAAAACCATTACATTCTTAACAAACACATCAATCTCTAAAAAGTTTTTCCCACAACTATTAGCACCCGAAGTGAATCCTTTGATTAAAAGGTAACTGAAGAATATCTCCAGTCTTATTTTCTGTTAATAGATTCACACATTTGAGGAGGAACTCATTGTGAAAATGTAATTTTCACAATGAGTTCCTCCGAGTTCCTCCGAGACATTTAAAGACTAACTATGCAGATGTTAGAAAACAACCTGGAAGATGTTGTGCTGGCAAACTGACCCCTCTCCAAGGATCGCAGCTTCAGAGGTCAGATGAATCTCGGGGTCAGAAAGTCTCCCTAACCACCATCAGATGGCGTCGACACCAACACCAGCTGGTTGGGAGGGTAGCAAGAAAATAGCCTCTACAGTCGTCCACACACAAGCTAATGCTGCTACAAGCTAAGACTTTCACTGGAGCGAGGTCAGAGGTCAGCGGATACCAAAGTTGAGCTTTTTGGTGACAAACATCTAAGATGGGCGTGGCGTAGATAATAAGAAAGCCATGGAGAAAAGCCCATCATAACCAGTGTGAAGTCTGGTGGTGGATATCTGATGCTGTGCACCTGACTTAAATAGTTTGAATAAGCTTTAATTAGAATAATAATTTGAAATAACGATAACTTGAGTTACTTATCATCCAGTGACCGGCAGGCAGATGTTAAGGAGACCCTCTTCATGATGTAATGTGTGATATGTCATCAATCACAAACAATCTGTTGACCATTTTATTTAGAGATGCATCACTGATCACTGATTTTAATAAAGTCTGACCAGCCGATACCGATTTCAATCTCTAAAGTTTAAAAATCATTCTGAGGAATGTATTTGAAGGGCTCTTACTTTGAAGGATTGCAGTGGAAGTAACAAGGCTGTTTGGCATTGTGTATGTATTCTAACTTGTTGAATTTGACGTACCCTCTGTCCTCCCCGCCCTGCGTTTCTTGCCCCCATTTTACCACATTTTGGAGTGAAAATAAAACTTGCTCCCGCTAGCCCTAGCATCTGCGCTAAGGCAAATTTCTTAACTTACTATGTTCCTCGGGTTGATTAAATGTGGAATGTGTGATTAAGTTTGTTGTTCCTCGACATTATCTTGTCCTTACTGGAGTTATAAATGAGGAGTTTTGTGTTTTTCTGTTTTTTTCTTGTGAGGCGTTTGGGGCCGTGGGAGCTCACGCCTGCTGTGCGTGTAATCTCATCGGCTGATTGCCGATTTCATCAAAACCGGGCCTCTAATTTTATTACTTGATTGAAAGTTTTATCTGTAATATGGTTGAGAATTGCTTTTATTTTTAATTTTTATTGGCATGGCTGATTATTTTGCCTGAAGAATATTCTTCAACCAAAATACAAAATTAATTTCACCTAACAGGGGAGAAAGAAAAACAAGCAAATAATGGTTTTTGTCTTTTAAAAGACAAAAGCTGATTAATATTCTACGTATGACTTCCTGAGCTAAAAGTTTCAACTCCACCAGCAGAGAAACCTGAACAAAACGTCTCTCTGCATACATTTATATATTTTCCTCTGAATCCTTCACTCCCCACATGTCGTCGGTGGAGATGAGCTGCTCTTCTCCTTCATTTACATTTCAAACCCCGTTCATCTCATCTGCATTCACACTCCGATCTGTGTGTGTGTCATACTGTGTGTGTGTGTGTTATACTGTATGTGTGTGTGTGTCATACCGTGTATGTGTGTTATACTGTATGTGTGTTTGTGTTATACTGTGTATGTGTGTTATACTGTGTGTGTGTTATACTGTATGCGTGTGTTATACTGTATGCGTGTGTGTGTGTGTGTGTGTGTGTGTTATGCTGTGTGTGTGTGTGTTATACTGTGCATGTGTGTTATACTGTGTGTGAGTGTGTTATACTGTGTGTGTGTGTTATACTGTGTGTGTGTGTGTGTGTTATACTGTATGCGTGTGTTATACTGTATGCGTGTGTGTGTGTGTGTGTGTGTGTGTGTACGTGCATGAGTTTAAACTCGTACATGTCAGTCAGGAAACATTAACTGGGAGACTGAAGATATTGATCTCTTTATAAATGTTCACTGATGGAAGAATCTGACGGTAGTTTCATCTTTGAAAGGAGTTGGAGATAGATTCTCTCTCGACTAATGGATTTAGAGTGTTCCAACACCGCTTTGATCTTTTGATGATTTAGTTTGTTTGAAATATCATGAATCACTTCATCTATTTGTTCCTTTTAATGTCCTGATATCGAGTTAATTATTAATGAATTTTGGGAGAGCAGCGTGACAGCGGTGAGGTGGGCAGTAGGAGTGACTGGTGGGTTCAAGGTGGAGGTGGGACTGCCCCAAGGATGGGCTCTGAGCCCCTTTTTGTTTGCTTTGGTGAAGGACAGGCTGACAAATGAGGTCAGACAGGAGTCTCCAGGGACTATGATGCTGGTGTAGGACATTGTGATCTATAGTGGGTGGAGGAGAACCTGGAGAGGTGGAGGTATGTACTAGAGAGAAGAGGAATGAAGAAAGAATACATGTGTGTGTGTGTGTGTGTGTGAATTAAAGGGCAGGAGGATGGAGGAGTAGAGGTGGAGAAGGTGCAGGAGTTTAAGGACTTGGGGTCAACTGTTCAGAATAACGGGGAGTGTGGAGAAGAGGTGAAGAAGCGAGTGCAGGCAGGGTGGAGTGGGCGGAGAAGAGTGTGAGGAATTATTTGTGACGGAAGAGCAGCAGCAGGAGTGAAGGGAAAGGTTGAGAAGATGGAGGTGAGATCAGTTCTGCTGGATGGTTCAGAGACGGTGGTTCTGACCAGAAGACAGTTGGCAGAGATGAAGATGTTCAGATGTTCTCTGGGAGTGAGGAGGAAGGACAGGATTAGAAAGGAGACATCAGAGGGACAGTCCAGGTTAGACGTCCTGGAGACAAAGTCCTAGAGGACAGACTGAGATGGTTCTGACCCGTGAAGAGGAGGGATAGTGGATCTAACGTTAAGTTGACTCTACCTTAGTGAGAGTAAGAACTGGATTGATTCTTGGGAAATGTCAGATGTATAACTTCGGGTTTAGTCAAAAGTCGGTGTGTGTGAATCGCCTGGAGGAGATCTATCTAACATCCTCTAGACGCTCGTCGTCTTCTCACTAGTACAGCTTCTTTTTCTTAAAATGTTTTTAGACAGAACTTCACATTGAGTGTGAGGAGTTCAGTCAGGTGGGATTGCTTGTAAAAGGCAGGGGATTGGGGGCTTTTTGGGGATGTGTCCTTGTTGACGGGGGCAACATCATAGGACTCATTGTAAGAACATTTTACACTCGAATCAGTCAATTTAGGGAATGGCTGAAAAAATTTAAACCACTGTCTCAGCGCACACACACACAAACACACACACACACACACACACACACACACACACACAGTATGACACACTCTTGTGAACATACAGGTACAACCTATAAGGTAAACAAAGGAGAGGGAGGCATCGGTAATGAGAGCAGTGTTTGTGTGTGTGTCATACTGTGTGTGTGTCATACTGTGTGTGTGTCATACTGTGTATGTGTGTGTGTGTGTCCCTGTGTGTGAGTGTGTTTCTATCTTGAGGGGGGGCTCGACAGATGCAGTGAGGAAGAGAATTGCACTCAGCTCAGCGATACTCCCCTTTTATTCTCACTCAGTTTTCATTCTCCCCACCCCCACTCTGTGTGTGGGTGTTAGCGTGTCTGTTAGCCTGTGTGTGTGTGTGTTGGCGTGTGTGTATGTGTGTGTGCTGCAGCGTCTCGGTGGCAGAGCTGTGCGGTCGGTTGGAGGGTATATGTTTTTCTGCCGCTCAGTTTGAGCGGCGGGGAGACCTTCGCTGAGAGCGTAGAGGGAGGGAGTGTGTTCTACCTTGATGTGTGTGTGTGTGTGCGTGTCGCTGGAATCTGCTGCCAGTCAGTCAGACTGACGAACACCACACTGAGTGCGTCAGCATCTGTTGTTTTGGCGGCGTGTCGGTGAGCAGCTTCAGTTTTTCACCACAGAAGAAGAAAAGAGTTGGTCGTTTTATTCTTCTGCTGCAGCAGGAGAGAGAGAGAGAGAGAGAGAGAGCGGGCGAACGAGGTCCAGCTGCATTACCGCTGTGTCTGTTTAGATTCCTCAACAGAAGCCGGTACGTTTGTGTGCGTGTGATATTTTAGTGTCTCCACTGTTCTTTTGATTATTGTGAAATGATTTTAATGATGTGACAGTTTGATTGTTGGATAATAATTCTAATAATCGCTTAAAAAACGAATATTAGCCGGTCTGCCGTTTATTTTTTTATTCAATTTTATCGGCGATGAGATCCCCAGATTGTTTTTCATTCACTGAAAAGTCTTTCTTTACGTATCAAGTACTGTGGAAGTATTTGGAACAATAAGTTTCCCCGAAAATCCAATTAAATCTACGTCGTATCGTAACGAGTCACAAACCGCCTCATGATCTGTAAGCTTTGATGTCCCGCTGCAGAACAATGGCGCAAGAAAAACTCTTAATTCGTACGAGAACCGTCAATATTCTTCACACGGTTAATTATGTTCCCCAAAAAAGGGATATTTATTCATTATTCAGGAATGTTAAAGAATCGTCAAAGTTAATAAATAAATATACTTATTGCCGAACCAAAACACACGAGCTAACTGATTAATTAATATTAACAAATAAAAAACATAAAAAGAAACAAAGACTGAAGCGACAAACCAAATAGAAAAAAATGACAATTTCTATAGTTTTTGAGAAAATCTGGAACAAAACGGTTCAAACCTTCAGACGTCTGATCGCGTCTGATCGCGTCTCTATTTAACGCAAGAGTCGTTCCCACATCTTGTCTTAAAAACTCATCAACCCACCTCATCCTTCCCGTCGGGTCCGTCTCAGAACCAGTCTATTAAAATGTCAAGGAAATAAAAATGTAATTGTGCGGCAGAATTTTCAATTAGTTGTCAGTGAAGTGTGATGGAACCCGTAAAAGGTTCCGAGCAGGAGCCACAGAATCGAGGCTGTTAAGATCATCAGATAAACTAATGATCCATAAATCGATCGGCTCCACTTCACGATGTTGGTGCTGTGGTCTCAGCCCGGTGAAGAACTCTCATCCACTCATGTGGTTCTCCAAGTTCTTCTCAACCCATTTAGTCCAAATGTGATGCGTATGAATGGACTGGAGGAGATCCACCAACTTTAACTCTATCTCCTATTTTACTCACTAGGGGGAGTTTGTTTTTAAAAATGTTTAGTTTTTCTGGCCTAACTGGACCTTTTTAATTTGATGAGGGGGGGGGGGATCTCCTGTAGGACCGGCTGCCTGAGGTTCTATTTTAATTCTGCGTCTCTGTTGGGCGATGGCTCATTGTAAAACAATGTGGTTCTGTAGGTCCATCAGTTTCGTGCGGCCGAGTCCAGTTCATTCATTCCCTCAGAGGTTCTGAGGTCTGGTTCTGACGGCTCAGACTAAACTGACAGGAAGCTTGAAGAGAGTTTATTTAGAGGCAAATCGTCCAACTTCATTCTTTGTCAGATCGGGTTCAGTTTCTGAAAACTGCCAGTCGTCTTAATCTCTGCTACATGATCTCCTGTTTGCGCCGCCGTCTGTCTGAACAGCTGCGAGACAGCTGCCGTCTGTCTGTCTGTCTAAAGGATGGCAGACAGACAAAAAAACTGACCCTCTAACTGTAGAGGATGAAGTAATGAACGATTTAGTGGTTTAAGATGAGCTACATGCTAACCAACGACATGAGGCTCCGCCTCTTCACACCTGTTAGGAGAAAAGAACGGCTCAGCGTACGTTTGTTTCCATCGGTGAGACGATGAGAATAGATTCAGTAACTTTAAGACAATAAAGTAGCTGATGAATGTTTGTTGCGTGGTTAGAGGGAGTGTAAACTATCCTGAGGGGAAATCATGCGGCGGTTCAGAATGAAACCTGGAATAAGGAGCAAACATGAAACATCAGTAGACATTTGATTGTTTCCTGTCCTGTGCTTCCATAAAGAGGCCGTCCACTGTTCTTTAAATAAGTTAATTTAATCCTGTAGACCAACCATCAGGCAAACTCTAAATGTGTGTGTGTGTGTAACCTTTGACCTCACCTTGATCCAAACCACCTGAATAAAAAAAATGGGTCACCTCTCTGAGTAATAATTTTCCCCTAAAATGATTCAAATAGAAATCTTTAAAATCACAGAATACAAAAAAATCCAGCCGCTTGTTTCATGAAAAAACCTGGAACGTGTTTTTGATTAACGCTCCAACAAAAATGTGAGCAAGAAGGCGAACGCCGGGATTGAGCGATTCATTATCCACCAGGGGGATAAAACTGGAGAGCAGCCGGTTCTGGCACTGGGAATGGACCGGCGGATAGATCCAGACTTTATCCGTCTTTCAGCTTCAGTCCGGACAGATTCAGCTGAAGGACATCAAGCTTGTTGTGTGTCCTCAGAGGATTTATTCCCCCCCCAACCCTCCTTAAGTATTCCTCAGTAATAAAAAGATTCATGCAACAACATAGTGAAGGCATCTGAAAATGGATCAGCGCCACGAATAACTGAGAAAATAACTGGCAGATCCGTCAATACCCTGAAATCTACCTGGAGCCGTTGCCATAGCGACAAATCCTTCAGCCTAAACGATGGACGAGATAAACCTATAAGTAGGTCTGTGATTTATGGCAGCGTTCCTATTGTTGTTCCCGGTCCTGATCCAGGATTCTGTACTGGGCTGTTTGCCTCACAGATGTATTACAGGAAGAAACCCAGAAATCTGAACCAACCAGATGGGAAACCTTGTTCGAGGCCTGAAAGCCGACAGCGGTCGAGTGTAAAGTAACAAGAAGAAAAATCTGATGTAAGCACCTTTTAAAAACAAAAACCAAAAAAAAAACAATCCGCTCTTTAGTTGCTAATAATGTTTCCAGTCATCCCAGAGACGTGGTAAGAACTCGAGGATAGCGAGGAGCTCGAATCAGAATCAGCTGTGATTCTGAGGAACATTTAGAAGTAATCATGGTGTGTATATGTGTGTGTGTGTGTCTGTGTGTCTCAGCTGTGTGTGTTGGGGTTCGATGCTGTGTCCGGCCTCCTGCCTGCCCCTCCTCAGGGAGCTGGCTCAGTGGCGCTGCCTGCTGGGCTGGCAACGCCACCACGGAGTTGGCTCAACTAACGCCGCAGGGCTAACCGCTAACACTGGACAGCAACAGCAGCAGCAGGGGTCAGAGGTCAAGGGGCGAGCCAGTCGACCTGTTGGGCGCACCAAACCGCTGCCAGACAGCCAGGTGAGTCCCGGACCAAATGGTGACCCGACCTGACATGAAGCCATCAGGTGACTGAAGGGGGCGCTAGATGCTTCACGACAAACACTGTTCTTTGACAATACTTCAATCAGGGGGCTTGATTGTGAAACGCAGGGGACTAGGGGCTTTTTACAGAAATCATCTTTGCCGTTTGGACCTTGTTTAAAGAATGGACCTGTTCTGTGGGGAACCGCCAGATGGAACCAGCTGCTAGATGGATCCATTAGGCCTTGGCCCATTTCCCACCTCAGAAGACTGATGGCTCGCAAATTTATATTTTTTTGTGCCGGTAAGGAAAAACAAAGCTGCGTATGAATAAACCCGGAAACGTTCAGGGCAGCAAACTTAATCCGAAGCGATTCTGCTGCCACCCACAAAGAAGAATCTAACGAGTGTAAAGACAGCCCATAATATTTTGTCCGATAAATGTTTTTGATGTTTTCATTTATTTGTTAACAGTATTACATGTTTGATGCAGTTTTTTATTTGACGCCGTCCGGCTGATCAGATTCTTCTTCTTCTTTTTTATTTAGCATTCAGTGATTTGGTTTCTCAGTTATAAAATCTGATTTTCCCCTTTATCCTCCGGCCGTCTGCTCGATGGGGGGCTTAAGACTTTCAGTCTGGTTATGTATTGACCACCTGCCTCCATCTTTAACTGAATCAGATTCCATCATTGGTCCCACACAAACTGACTGGACTGATTCCCGACCCGTGGAAGAGCCTGAACCGCTCTAAACCCAAGTGTGATGGAGGAAGTCTTTTACCTCTAACCCATTTACCAGCCGGCCTCCCCGCGCACACACATCCTCCCGATGCTCTTAGCCTGATTGGTATCGATCGAGGCGACGCGGGCCGGAGCTCTGCTGAGCTTTTCTGACTGCGTCGGCCTTTTTCCAGCTCAGGTGGTTCTGACGTCTATGGAATCGCATTGTTGGGGTGAAGGGGGTTCTTTTGATGTTTCATGCTGGTTAAAGACCTTTTCACGGCGTTGGAAGGCGTGGGGGTGGGGGGGGGCAGTGGATGTTTGACTGATTTATAAGCAGTCATAACTGAATATTATCATTCTGGAGGATGAAGGTGTGGCGGTTTGTGTTTGAGGTCAAACACAAACTGCCAACATGCTTACGTCTCGCTATTCTTTATTAAACTAATAAAGACTTTATTAAACTAATAAAGAATAGAATAGGAAAAATCAAAGACGTTTGTTTATGGGAGAAATGTTTTCAGAGTGAGCTCAAATATCCAAACTATTATTGGTTGAAGCATTCCCGATGTTTTGTTTAATTTCATTTTCAAACCTCCGCACATCTTTGCATCTTTTTTTTGGTAGGGTATCAAGAAAAAAGCCTCTGCTGTCGTCCACACACAAGCTAAACCTCCTACAGTTCTTTTAAACGTCGCTAGGACTTTCACTGGAACAAGGTCAGAGGTCAGAGGAGACCAAGCAGAGCTTTTTGGCTACAAACATCTAAGATGGTTGTGGATTAGCAAGAAAAAAAACTCATGTGGAAAAGCCCCTCATACCCACTGTAAAGTCTGGTGGTGGATCTCTCATGGTGCGGGGCTGTTTTTCTTCCAAAGGTCCTGGACATCTTGATAAAAGGCATGGTTCCATGGACTTTCAGCTGAGTCCACCTGCGTGGACCTCAGAACCTGAAGGAGGTGGAGAGGTTCTGTACGGAGGAATGGTCTCAGATCTTCTCCATGTGTTCTGAGACCCCCTCACAGACTACAGGAGGAGACTCAGGATGTTATTGTGGTTTTAAGGAGTACGTGTAAACAGAAAACCGTTTGTTCTAAATGAACTGGTAGCTCTTTTCTAGCCTGCTGCTCAGGAAGCTGCTGCTGCGGTTCTGACCTCCATCTCATGAATATTTAATGAGACGAAGGCCCGCCTGTTTTCATCACAGCATTTAGAGATCGTTGAATCACGGCTGCAGTCGTCCCTCCATCGGACCTTCTGTGAGGAAATACTCTAATAACAGCTTCTTTCACTCGTGTCTCTTATCTGGGAGTCTGGATCCAGGCTTTTCTTTAACATTTCCTTCATGGTTCCAGTTAGATCAAACGGAACCAAAGATCCTTCTGGAGGATCTGATGAGGGCAGGGACCAAATAAGAGTTACACTGCGAAAATATGGATCAGGAGTAAAGCAGTGGTCCCAACTGTGGATCCGTCCTGCTTGGGTTTTGGGGGTGTCTTGATATGAGGATGAAAAAATAGGGACAGTTCAAGTTCGATTGTTCGCCGTCGGTCCATTTCATTCACATCACTAGAACACACTCACCAGGTCCGGCGGAAGAGTAATCGCGATTATGAGCATGTTTATCTCAGATAGTTTTTATCTCTGTCGGTGTTTCGTGTGTCTGCGTTCGTTTCCTGTTGACAGGTTCTGGTTCCCCGTCGGCTGTAAATAAGAAATGTGTCAGTAGGCCTGAGTAAACGCACCCAGAGAGAGAGATTAGAATTACATATTCATGAATCGGGCGCATCCATCATCATCATCCTCCTCTGTCTCCAATATCTGAGATGCGTGGGAGCGTCTTATCCAGGAAACAAATCAACCGAAGTGACTCCAGGAGACGAGGGTTGATCTGTGAAGGCAGCCGGAACAGAATCGGTCCGTCACTGTTCCGACTGGGCCTCAAGACAAACTGTTTATTGTGATCCATCCGCTGAGACGCTGGTGGGCGGAGTCACTGTGATTCACAGCTGACCTGCATTCAGGATCATGTGCAATATTACGTGTCTGTATTATCATGGTGTTCTAAGGATAGGTTAGTTAATGTTTTACTCCCTCACGGCAGCATTTTTGTGAAAAACTTTTTTTTAAGACTTAACATCTAATTTGAGGAGTTCAATCAGGGGGATTTCTGGTACAACGCAGGGGACTTGGGGCATTTTGTGGCTCGTCACCAAAATGTTGTCTTCTTTCCTCGCCCATGTTCGGTCCTGTCCATCCAACTGCTACTCTTCTTGTAATCAACTTGACCTTTGTGTTGGAGGTCATTACTGTCTGATGTCCTGAGGTCAAACCGACCAATCAGCAGGCGTCTTATAAAAACATTGAAGAGACATGAGTGACAGCGACTGAACGTACAACACATTCTCTCTCTCCCTCTTTGTCTTTCTCTCCCTCTTTGTCCCTCTCTCTCTGTCTCTCCCCTCTCTCTCATCTTCTTCAAACAGCATCCGTAACGCCGCCTGCCTCCCTCAAGTCCCTCTCGCTCCTTCATCTCCTCGCCATCCCCTGCTTTCATACCTCATTTAGCGTCCTTATTGGCGCTCCCCCCTCGTACGGCGCCAGCGGCCGCTGCTCTATCTGTTGGCGCTCGGTTGTTGAAGATGAAAGAGGGGGGAGGGGGGAGGGGGGAATCCCATCAGTGTGACCTTCAGCGTCTCAGAATATCTGGGGGAAAAGCCGCCGCCATTTCAACGTAATCAGCGTGCGAATGACCGGAATAGAAACACTTTGAAGCTTTATTTATGTCACAGCTTCATCCCGATCCTGTAAACGAACGCCGCCGGCAGCTCCGCCTCCTGAACGCACAACACTCGCCGGAAAACATGCGTTAGTATCTGAAGGGGCTGTTTTTAAAATATGGAGGTCTGTGGGAAGGAAATCTGTAATTAAATCTATGTTAATTATTAAACGCTGCGTTTTATTTTGTTAAATGCTGGAGATTTATTTAAAAATAATAAGTATTAAAAGATAATCTAGCAAACAAAAAGGAGGTTTTGACAGAACCTGTTTCTCTGGGGACTGATTCTGAAGCAGGTGGGTTTGAACTTGGATCTCTCTGACGGCCCCCCAAAGGTTCTGTTTAGGACGAGTCCATCGACGCCTCATTCCTCCAGGCCGCTTTACGCCGGCGCTGATGCCGGAACGGTTAAAGTAGAGGATGAAGACTTGAATGATCCTCGAAGTTTTTTTATGCTGCTTTCAGGAAACAAACTGATCTGAATGCATTTTTTTTTTTTAATGTTCTGAAGCTCAACTTCATTTATAATTTGATGTTTATTTTCATAATTCTCTTCCTCCACTAAGTGAGCCGCAGAACCGCCTTAACGCTCGGCCCGTCTCTGTCCTCCCTGCAGTACTCGTCGGCCGGCTGCCAGCTGACTCTTCACCACAGCGAGAAGCCCGACCACGAGGAGGTGTGCGAGTTCAGGCCGTACACCTGTCCCTGTCCCGGAGCCACCTGCAAGTGGCACGGCTCGCTGGAGGCCGTCATGCCGCACCTGATGCACGCTCACAAGTCCATCACGACGCTGCAGGTCGGCGCCGAATTCCTCACTTACTGCTTCCTGCATTAAACAAGACTCATCTTCTGTGTGAAAATGTTAGCGTGCTAATGTTAGCATTCAGCTCAAAGAACGATTCTGCCCGTGTGCAAACTCGCACAGCGGCGGCGTGACGACCAGCTCCAGTCGTCCTTTTTCTCCTGCCTGTCCTGGACCGGGTCGCATTAGCCGCTCATTAGATTTATTACAGCTAATTACGAAGCTTTCAGTTGAAAACTGTTTATTTGCCCTAACTTCCCAACAATCAGTCCATTTGTGTCTAAATTTATCTTTGTTTTATTCCTGAGCTCAGAAAAACGAGTTAACTGTTTTCATCTTCATCGTTGGGTCACTGTGGGATCTGATCCTAGAGCAGACTGCTGACTTTGAAGAAATAGTTATGCTGCATGAATAAGGAATGTTTGAGATTATGTTGAGTCACATTTAATTTTGAGGGGTTCAATCGGGGGGATTGCTGGTAGAACGCAGGGGAGTGGGGGCTTTTTGGTGACGTACTCTTGCTGTCGGGGACGACAGCGTTTTAATAATCACTGCCTGGCCCTCGCGTTAGACGTCACGTTTGACGATAGGACTGTGTTGTCCATCGGGCCTCTGCATTTTCTGTCCAGAATATCGTGATCGGCCCGGTTTGTGTGATATTTTTTTGGTACTGATGGGAAACAAACCGTTGAAACCGTTAAGAAAGTCAAAAGGCCGTAATGTCTGCTGTGACTTCTGTCCCTGTAGGGCGAGGACATCGTCTTCCTGGCGACGGACATCAACCTGCCGGGCGCGGTGGACTGGGTGATGATGCAGTCGTGCTTCAGCCACCACTTCATGCTGGTCCTGGAGAAGCAGGAGAAGTACGAGGGCCACCAGCAGTTCTTCGCCGTCGTGCTGCTCATCGGAACCCGCAAGCAGGCGGAGAACTTCGCCTACCGGCTGGAGCTCAACGGCATCCGGCGGCGGCTCACCTGGGAGGCCACGCCGCGCTCCATTCACGACGGGGTGGCGGCCGCCATCATGAACAGTGACTGCCTGGTGTTTGACACCTCCATCGCCCATCTGTTTGCAGACAATGGCAACCTGGGGATCAACGTCACCATCTCCATGTGCTGAGGGTCGGAGCGGCGTTACGGACCCAATCCTCAGTGTGGGGGCCCGGGAGACTGAGTTCTCCGCCTCCTCCTGTGGTTACAGGACCTCCTGTGCTGTAAATGTTCTGCTGTGTTGGTTGAGCGGCTGGAGACGCTTGTAGGTTGGCCAACCACGCTGCAACTTCAGAAAGCACAAGCAGATTAAGAAAACATCTTTTTAACAACACAACGTACAACATTCACGGCCAGGAAGTTCAGCTCAGAGCCCGAAATATGAGATGCATTTGTGGTATTTGCAGCAGGTTTCCTGTGATGTCACTGATGAAGATGATTTCTTAACCTGCTGATTTTGTCTAGCTGCTCGTTTAACGGTTTTGAGGCAAAGCAGATATTTAGAAGCTCTGGGCAGACGAGCTTTGGGCAGACGAGCTTTGGGCAGACGAGCTTTCGGCAGACGAGGGCTCATGGCCTCTGTCCCTCTTTGAGAAGAGGTCCGATTCAATAAACCAATGTTTCACCACAGTAGCCCCAAAAACCTCGGTCAGGTTCATCAGCCACCACAACTTTCAGCCAGGGCGGAGTTCACAAGCAGAAATCATGCGAACCACCACAGTGGAGGTTTACAAAACTGTAGATACAGATCAGCCCTAACATGAAAACCGCTTTCCAAATATTTTGTACTAACCCCCTTTGAATGCAAAAGCAGCTCTGCAATGCATTGTGGGTTTCTGTCGGAAGACGCGTTCACTTTTCTTTTTTCTTTTTTTAAATTGTGCAACAGCTGCTCTTCTGTTGTATCAGACGACAAGTAAGACAAGATGTTGACTTGCTGCCTTGTAGATCCTGCCCCACTGACAGGTAACCATGGTAACTAGATAATCAACTTGTTTTTGACTTATCAGTTCAGTGGTCTTAATGTTATGGCAGACTGGTGCTTGTTTACACTGTAAAATGTGTAACTTTTGCTTCTTTTTTTTGTCAAAAATGATCATTGGAGGAGAAATGTCGGCACTGACCATTAACAGTTTAGAAAATCCAGTTTTTTGTTGGGCCTTCCTGAAACCTGCAGCTGCAGTTTATCACCCTCCACCTGAACACCTGTCACACCTTAGGAACCCAGCCTTGACCCATCCGCAATACATTCCTCCAGATCCAGTCAGCGCCGCAGACAGCCGGGAAAGCAAAACTTCTCAGGAAACCCAAACCGATGACAGGAAGCTGTGATCCAGTTCTTCAGGCTTTTGGTGGTTCATAAAGAATAAATGACACCGGATCAGACGAAGCAGCCGGTCGTGTGGCTGAGTGGAAGGTTGGAGGTTCAGAACCTCTCTGGTGTAAACGACTGAGGTCAGTGTTGGACTGGTTGATGTGTAGAATCCTCACCTTCTTTAATCTCATAAAAGCAGCGAAATGTAGGAAGAATCTTCTGAAACCTTCTTCCTGGATCCCGTGGAGCCGGCAGCGCCTTAGTTTTTCTACCGACAAACTCCTCTTCCTCTTGACTGAACTCTGGTGCCGATGAGCTCCGGTTCTCTTCTGAAAACCCACCCAGGGAAACACAAGCGAGACCCTTTCTAGACTGACAGGAGATATGTATTTAAAAAAAATTCTGTTCAGAGCCACGCCGTTGAGCGACAGCGAGGCATTGTGGGTAAATGTTTCGTAACATTCCTTATCTGAAAACTGCAAAGCTGAAGAGGAAGACGTCACCAGATAACTCCAATCAGACGCGTCTGTAAGTCAACCGCAAACCCTCAGACCTCGGCGGCGTTTCCTCTGTGCTGGTTGGGTAAAGAGAGACCGTTAAATAAATCAACTTTCTTCTTCTCCTCATTCACAGCGAAGGACAAACGTGTCTGATGAGTGAATGTGTCCAATCTGATTTTAATGTTGTTTTATTCTACGGCCCAACATGACGTCACATCCAGAATTATGGGCCAAAAAAAAATGTCTGTCTCTGACCATCATCTGTTGTTCAAATTATTCACTAAAATCTAACCTTTTATTAAAAAAAACAAAAAGAAATTGTTGACATGAAACAAAAAATTTTCTCTAAAATGTGCTTTTTGGCACCCTTTGATTAATATTCCGCCCCCTTGATCCACCTCAATAACAGCCTGAGTCTCCTGTAGTCTGTGAGGGGGTCTGAGCCATTCCTCCACACAGAACCTCTCCACCTCCTTCAGGTTCTGAGGTCCACGCTGGTGGACTCTCCTCTGCAGCACATCCCACAGATGTACTGGTGGGTTTGGGTCAGGTGACTGGGATGGACATGACAGAACCTTTATTCTGTGACCTCTGAACCATTGGGTTGATGTTGAAGTGATCTTCAGATCATTGTCCTGCTGGAAGGTCCAACCACGACCCACTTTAAGGTTCCTGACAGGCTTTTAGGTCTTCATCCAGCATCTACTTGTGACTCATCTGACCTCTGACCTTGTTCCAGTGAAAGTCCCAGTGGTGTCAAACTGTAGCTTTAGCGTCGATGACAGCAGAGGCTTCTTTTTTTTTTGCGAGCTGTTCTTCCAAACAGCTGGTATATTCAACTGACCTCTCTAGCTGTATTCCTTGGAGGAGTCTTTGGCCAGTCCAAGCGTTCTCCACAGAATGCAGGTCATTCTCCAGTTTACAGATATGTCCTCTTCCCGACAAATTTCTAACATCTCAAGAATCTCTAAACTTCTTCATTATTGAATCTAACATTTTGACCTGCTGAGAGATGTTCTTGTCTCCATTACCAGATTTGTGCAGCTCTACAAGGTTTCTCTGCTCCTCGTTGCTGCGTTCTCTGGTCTTCATCATGGTGAAGAACCTCAGAGGGAATTAGATATCTCGATTTTTATTTTCTTTTAATGGTTCCAATACTTCCTCAGGGCTGAATATGATTACCTGAGAGAGAGAGCATATACAAGCTGTCTTCAGAATCACAGACTGGAGTGTGGGCGAAAGCAAACATGAAAATCAAACCATTAAAGCCACATTATTTAGTATTAATGAAAGTACGACCCATAACCTTAAATGCTTTGTTTTTATTTTGAATGTGTTCAGTCTCGTCTCATTACTTGGATGTGATTGGTGGAGGTCCGATATTTTTCACCACTGAATTGTCAACACGGAGGAAACGCTGCTCGCTGTCGGGTAACTTCCACTTCCTGACTCGCCGAATTTCTATAAATGTCTGAAAATATTGTAAATGAAGTTCTAACGACTATATATTTTCTAAAAAACAGACTGCAGCATTTAATCCTAGAGCTTTTTTTTTGACGTGTCTGCGTCTGTACAGAGATTTCACAAAGCAGACTTTCTAGACTGTTTATTCTGTTGTAAAACTGACACAAAGAAATACTCACGTTTTCAAACGAAGTTCAGATGGACGTCCTGGATGAACCTGAAACTCATCTGGCTCAAATGTCAATAAAGATGATCTGTGTCAGAAAAGATCTGGTTGTCTGAGTTAAAAACCCACGGTGAGTGTGTGAATCCTCTGGACATAAACCTGACATCGTCCTGTATGATGGCTGGAAGTCAGAATGAATAATGAGAGGTGATGAAACTTTGATTTATTACAAGACTTATTTCAAACAATACAAACTTAACGTTTCTGGGTGGGAAGGGAACGCCGGCTTAACAGGTTTCACTGTGGTTACTCTCCTGCTGCTAACTTCAAGATGAAAGGCCCAGGTAGATTTTTTCAGTCAATCTGATCTGATGTGTGGATGAACTCTGACTCACTAAAACAAAAATGATGACGCTGTAATAATCACTGCAGCCACTAGAGGGCGGCAGAGGGACTTCAACTCTAACGAGCAGGAAGGTGCAGCCATCAGTTTGTGTTTTATATTATTTACATGTTTTTCATCAAATCACTGCAGGTGTTTAAAGTATGGCTCTTCATCACTATCGTTTCCTGTGCAGCAGTTTCTCTCCTCTTATCTGTGATTATCTCTGTCCATCATTCTTCGTCTGTTCTCATCTATCGTTTTCTGTCACGCTCACTTTCTCTCCTCCTCTCACCGTCTCCGTCCATCTCTCTCCTCCTCTCACCGTCTCCGTCCATCTCTCTTCTTCTCTCACCGTCTCTGTCCATCTCTCTTCTTCTCTCACCCTCTCTGTCCATCTCTCTTCTTCTCTCACCCTCTCTGTCCACCTCTCTTCTTCTCTCACCGTCTCTGTCCATCTCTCTTCTTCTCTCACCCTCTCTGTCCATCTCTCTTCTTCTCTCACCGTCTCTGTCCATCTCTCTTCTTCTGTCTCTGTCCGTGTCTCTTCTATCACTATCTCTGTCCATCTCTCTTCTTCTATCATTGTCTCTTTCCGTCTCTCGTCTGTCATCTCTGTCCGTCTCTCTTCTTCTATCGCAGTCTCTGTTCCGATCAAGCTCTAGCTTTCTTTCATAGTCTACATCGGTCTCTCTTTTCCTGTCTTCACTCCTCTCATGACTCTTCTTGACTTCCTCTCTCCTTCTCTCCTCCTCCCTCGCTCTCTGCTCATTCTGTGGTCCTGCTGGTGGCGCCCCCCTCTGGTTGTATTTCTCATAGGCTGCGTCCTCCTTTTCTTGCTTGACTTCGACTGAAGGTTGAGTAGGGAGAGAAGATGAGGAAGAGGAAGAATGCTGCGCCCGGCTTCCCCTCTCTCTCTCCTTCTCGGCTTTCTTCTTCTCCTTCTTCTTTTTCTTCTTCTCTTTCTTGTCTGAGGCGGAGGGCAGTGAGAAGAGAAATAAACGTTTTTCCCCAAAATGGTTCATTTAGTTTCTCTAGTAATTTAAAGAAAATACTCGAATAGAAATCTTTCCAGTGATTGGGTTCAATCGTTTTTCTGAAAACCATTTATCCTCAGCTTCATCGCGTTAGCAGACTGAGGTAGGAGAAACATCAAGCTCACCTTTTTTGGCCTTCTTCAGCGGGATAACGTCCTCCTCTTCTTCTTCCTCCTCCTCTGAGGAGGAGGAAGGTTCCTGCAATTTTGGAGCGCAGCCTTCCTCCCTCAGGCTTTTGGTGACATCGTCGATGTCCTCCGTGTCTTTGGGAGGACGGTAGTCTTTAACGTGATCCACGCGGATGGTCCGGCCTTTGATCTGACAGCAGAAACATGGCAGACTCAAGTTTAGTCAAACTTCCCGCTCCTTAAAAATCCACCTCATTTAAATAAATGATTCAGGCTTTGCTCTTCAATGGAGTCAAATAATGAGTTCTATGCTATCGTCCCCAACAGCAAGGGTACATCTCACCGAAAAGCCCAAAGTCCCCTGTGTTGCACAACGGTACATACCGGGTAGACTAGAGGAGGCCTAGTGTGATGAAATTGGCAATCAGCCGATCGGCCCCACTTGAGGCCAGTTGCAGGCATGCGCCGCACACTTACACCAAGCATGATCTACCACGAATATGATCTACTACAAATTTAATCACCCTGAGGATCATGGCAAGTTAAAAAGCAAACATTATCAGAGCAGCTAAAGCCACAAAGCCTGAAGTCCCCGAACAAAGCAAACATATAACATATAATGGACTGAGTGAGTCATATTCGTTATGAGTCGTTTTATTTTCACTTCAAAATGTCAAACAATTGGTTAAAGAAACGCACGGCGGGGATGAAAAGATGTACCTGTCATCTAGACCGATCCTTGCAAAGAACCAAATGCAAATATGTTGTAATTCAATGAAAGGATCACGTTTAGGAAGTGGCAGTAAAAACCAAACATATTTTTATTTACAGAGTATTTCGGATTTCCTTCTCATTTGGAACTAAGTTTCGGCTCCTAATCCGACTGAGGATAAAAAGTGACCTGTAAAAGCTGTTGTATATAAGTAAAAACAGGCCAGATGCAGCGTGTCAGAGTAACAGTTCAGTCACCTTGATGCCGTTGAAGTTGTCCACAGCCAGGACTGTGCTCCTCTGGTCCTCATAGCAGATGAAACAGAAGCCTTTGGACTTCCCCGTCTTCTTGTCCCGCACCAGGTTGATGTTAACAATTTCTCCGTACCTGGCAGGTTTGTGGTAGAAAAGGAAAGTAACTGTTTTTGTCGGAGAGGAGCATCGTCGCTGTGGCATTGTTTACTGAAATAAAGGAGGCAGTAAACTCACTGAGAGAAGACGCAGACGATGTCTCCTTCAGTCAGCTCATATGGAAATCCTCCTGCAGGAAACCAAAGACAAAAAAAGAAGCACAATAATGTTCCTTTCCCTTGCTACAAAGTTTTATTCAATCCTAATATTAATCATGCAAAATATGAAAATATACACCAATCAGCCATAACATTGTAAACACTGACAGGTGAGGTCAGAGTTACATAGATTAGAACCCGTCAGTGGTTGGGGGTATACTAGGCATCAGGTGAACTTATGGTCATTGAAGTTGATGTGCTCGAAAGAAAAAGAAATAGGCAAACATGAGGATCTGAGGGTCTTTGACAAGGTCCAAATTGTGATGCTAGATGGCTGGGTCAGGTGTGGGTCACAATAACTGGAGGTCTTGTCTTATAAGGAAGAACAACCAGTGAACCAGCAGCATGGCCATGCTGGCCATGATGTGGCCAGCATCTGAGGATCATTGATGTGTGTAGGGAGTGAAGGCTTCCCGTCATGTTCGATTCCACAGAAATGCTTCTGCAAAGCAAACTGGTGAAGAAGTTACTGCTGATTCAGATATGAAGGTTTCAGAACAAACAGTGACATCAAAAAGCTGTTTGAGCAGTCAGCAAAATAGGAACCTACATGAATAGGCAGATGGTTTTAATGTTATGGACAATTGGTATATTTAGCAGTAGATGCTCTATAGGGAGAAACTTTGTGTTGATTTCCAGTAAAATACAATCTCCTGTACTGAAACACTCCGTGTGACTCGAGACGTGAAAGCAGGAGGTAATGGTCACTCTTACCGATAAATAACCAGGCGCTGTCTTTGTACTCTGTGTGCCAGGAAACCGACTCTTTCACCCCGAGGTGGGCCTCGCGCTCATTCAGTTCATTGATCAGCTTCACCTTCGTCAGTGGACTGAGAACAGACAAGAAGTTTTAACTTGTATCTGCAACAGTTCTATATCAGGGCCACGTTAAACCGTATATATGCCTTCTTTCATCGGCAAAGACAATATTTTAGTAATTTCTTTGTATTTTGAATTAAAGCGGTAAACACTGTACCACACAATAAATCATTTCCTCAATCTTGATCTATTTTCCGAGGCCATAGCTTTAAGGTTGTGTTTAGAAAATAATTAACCCAACACTTAGAACAGTTCACCAAATTAATCTTCTTCCTGTCTTCCTCCAGAAAATGTGCACTGATGGAAATGTTTAAAGTAGAAGGTTAGGTCACGTGACTCTAACAGAACCAACATAAATCTGCTTCCAATGGAAAAGAAGGTGCAATAATACACAGAGCAAACAACCAGTAGGTCTCAACTACATTTTGTTTTTGACTATAAAGAAATGTAATTTTTGATGGAAGTAATAGTTGCTTCAATATGTATTTATATTAATAAGGAAATCTAGTTGTATGTCCCACACTGTACTCCACACACACATTACATGTAATGCGCAAATTCCAGCCATTTTTATTATGCTTATATCTCAACGCCAGACTCCATAAGAAATATATCCAACTTTATTTGTTACCCTTAACTGAAAATAAATACGTGTTAAAGTCAGATACATGGGGATTTTGTACAAGATAATGACTCAAACTCTGCATGATACAGAAAGAAAACAACCCTCCTTCAATGGCCGTGAATCAAGCAAGAAACACACTTAGACTTTTTATTTAATTGATTTTATAGTTTGGTTAGAGTAAACAAACTGTTTCCGATGGTTTATTATAACTTTAATTGATGATTTAGTTACAAAGGAATGATCAAACCTGATATGTTAGCAGGGTTGTGGCTAAGTTTGGACGCCAACAATATTGGCCGTAGCGTTAGCGAGTATATTAGCTTAGAATACGGGTGAGGCGATAGTATGAATTAAGTCAAAGGAGTAATTAGAATCTTAAAATGTTCACTTACTTCATGATGTCAGCGTGTAAAAGTAACCGGTGCTCCGGTGGGCAGTGTCTGCGTTCACAACACACGAGCCACTTCCGAGTTTTTTTCCCGCCTCTGCTGCCACCTGCTGGTTGGATGACGTCACCCCAAGACGCGTTTAAGTGACTAGATAACTGTGGGATCATTCTCGACTTTGATTTGGTTGTTTTTTCCAAAAACAACTGTACAAAATAAGTAAACACTGTGAGTCATGCTTTTTAATAACATACTATTAATGCAAAAATAATTATATTCATATATTAAATTCATCCCATGGATGCAAAACTATTTGCATTCATCAACTATTGCCTTTTTTGTACAGCTGGACCTCTCTACCAGTCTGTTAACCTATTTTTGGACTGTTCGTATCAGTTCCCGTAGTGTAGTGGTTATCACGTTCGCCTAACACGCGAAAGGTCCCCGGTTCGAGACCGGGCGGGAACACGGCGTTTTTAGGCGGCTGGGGCTTAATGACAATAGCATTTGGACCCAATGTTTACAGTCTACATGTGGCAGGAAGACTTTGAGCAGAACCGTGAACGTCAGTCAGGAATAGCTCAAAAGCAGAGAGCAATTATCACAAGTTGATTACTATTATTATTATTTTATCTATTTTTTTTTTTTAACCTACCAGACCTCAATCAGAGTATTGTTATTTTTCAAGGTCAAGGAATTGAGACAGTCTCCTACATCACATGCTAACCTGTTTCTTCTAGTTTAAATACCTGTTAAAGCAACTTTTCTGCCTGTTCTTGATTATGGTGATATGTTGTACTTGAATGCATCATCTCACTGTCTTCATATGTTGGACAATGTCAATCATGGAGCTTTGAGGTTCACTGCAGACTGTAGAGCCTTAACTCATCACTTGTATTCAAAAGTCAACTGGCCTGGCATGTTTTTATTTACAAGGCCAGTCTTGGTAAACTTCTCTCTGTTTATTTGCGTTTCTGTTCCAAAGGCATGGTACTGATGGGTTACGTTCATTACGTTCAAAAAGGCATTCATGTTATCTGCACCATCTGCTTGGAATATTTTGCAGAATGACTTTAAACTCAAGGTTACCTTTTCCCAATTTAAATGCATTGAGGAATCTGAGTCCATTATCAACTGAACCTTTTAAAATGAATTCTGAGTTTGCATTCTCCAGCACTTTGTCGTGTTTGCACTTTGCACCTGTGATTGCCTCTTGTTTTTATGGTGTGTCTGAAACTTTGTGTACTGCTGCCATTTTGGCTAGATCTCTCTTGTGAAAGAGATTTTAATGTAAATGGGTCTAACCTGATAAAAGAAAGGTTAAATAAAATAAACATGAAGATCTAATAGCAGTTAAAAAATAAAGTAATACCTAAATGGTTTATATATAAATTTAAATATTTATGTTTATTGATTAATAAACTTTGTATCTATCAATTTGGGTGGAAATTGTGGTTGAAGACCTTTCAATATACGTGTAGTACAGCCTCCTGTCCGGCAGGTGAGGTCGTTGTGAAAAAAAAGATGAGGTTCTATGGAGCTGCAGCTTTTACACTATTGGGCATTTTTCTTCCCAGACCGCAGGGGGCGCTGTGACGTCAGCGTGACTTCCTGTCCCGGATGTAAACATTGATCTACTGGTACAGAGGCTGGTAGCTGAAAGCAGAAAGTCCATCTTTGTCTAATTGGAGATTTTAATCAGTCTAGAAGAAGAGGTCATCTGGTAGAGACGAGACTTTGTCCAGCTCAGCATGGAATAACTTTATGTGGAAACGTTAAATATTCTGCGGTAGCTCAATTTGACAGCCGTGTCTCTCTCCCCATGCTAGTCATGCTAACAGTTGTCTGCTATTTCTGTCATCATGGTTCAGCTAATTAACACATAATGTCGTTTAACGTCGAATTGAGCGGAGATTTTCAGTGATTGTGTTAGTTCTGTGTCTCTACAAGCTTACGCGGGTGAGTAAAGCGTTAAATGATACTCAGAAGATGTTTTGATGTTTTGTAAGATCAACACTTTACAATTTAACTTTTATTTAACTGACTTATATGATACCTCTGATGATATTGAAACATGATAAATCAGGCTTTATTGGCCATTTCTTTTGATTTCCTGTCAGGATTGGTTCACATACTGTTCTTGTCCTTACCTTGATCATCTTTGCATAATGGATCATGTATTATTATTATTATTATTTATGTAGAGTTGGGCTGTGTGATATAAATCTGCCCGAAAAACCAATAACATTATACATTCAAGGTATTTAAGAACATGACTGTGTTTATTTGCGTGGATTTTGTAATAATAGTATGATGATATATATTTTATAGGGTCTTTCATAGAAGAAATGCAGTTTAAGGTGTTTTACAACAAAGAATTGAAATGCACAAAGTGCTAAAAGACCATCTTGTCTCTGCGTTTCTTTCAGGAGGATGATCTCTCAGATCTTCATCTTGTCCTCAAAGGGTGACCACCTCATCTACAAAGACTGTATCCTCACCGTTTTGTCCGATGAGTCAAAATGGCACGGAATAATTGAATGTCATAATTATCTTCGGTTTATTCTGTCCCACCTTTGGAGTATCAGTCTAATTTGATTGCAATAATACAAATACACCCTTTGAAGAAGAAGAACTTCCATTTTAAATTAGTTTATAAGCTTTAATTATTGCTCACTTCCTGAATGAACAAATTAACTTTTAACTACAAAATAAACAAATTGCCTCCTTGAAGATATAACGCTCACTGTTTTCATTTGACCCAAAATGCACCAACACTGGCATTTGACCTTGTTACTCAATGATCCACGATATTCCACTCATTTAAAATTCTCCACTCAGCGTAAAACAGGAGAATCATGATGACATCATTTATAACAGTCAAACACCAAAGAGTAGGAGCATTTAATTTGAAGAGTTCAATCAGGGGGGTTGCTTGTACAACGCAGAGGATCGGGACCTTTTCAGGGATACAACCTTGCTGTCGGCGACAACAGCCTCGTTCTGGTTTTTATTTGATTTAATTAGTAATTATCTATTTATTGGCGATTATCTATGTGGGTGTTTGCTAGCGCTTTGACAGCTTTTATAAACCCTGTTTGTTTTTTAATGTATCATACATAATATGATGCTTGTTTGTTCAGACTGTTACAAAAGTTCCTTCGACCCATCAGCGAGTTTGGAGAGTTTTGTTTTCTGTAAAGTTTTCTTCTGAGCAACAAACACATTCAATAAGGAAACTTTCTGTTTTACTTTGTTTATTTTGTTCTTAACCTCACCATCAGTCCGTGGAGAAGCAGGAGATGATGTCCAGAATGTTTTCTATGAGAAGGTGACAGCGCTGACCGGAGACCAGCCTCCTGTCGTCATGGTAACACCTTGCCCTGTGTTTGTGTGTGTGTTTGTGTGCGTGTGTGTGTGTGTGTGTGTGTGTGTGTGTCTGTGTGTGTCTGTGTGTGAGTGTGTGTGTGAAAGCACTTTTAATTGGAACAATTTTTCTTTTTCTCTCAAAAATATTTCTATTGAATTTTAAACCAAGGTTTGTTGAGTCACCGCAGGAAAGTCTGTTTGACGGTACTCTTGTCTTTGTAAACAGCTTTATGAAATGCTCAACAAATATAAGAAAAATAAATAAAGAGATACTTTATTCAAGTTCTTTGTATTTATTTGACCCATCACTGAGGGTGAAGTGGGCAGCTCATTTGAAGCGCCAGGGAGTATATTGGTTTCAGGGTCTTGCTCAAGGACCCTACACGTAGACTTGTAGGCTCGGACCGGCAACCTTCAAGTCTTTGTATTGGGAGATGAGCTACAGCCGCCCTTTTACAGTCATATGGTCATTTTGCTGAGGGAACCCACACATGGAGAAACTGACATGAAGTTTTAAAATCACTAACCGCCTTTACCTCATGAAGAAGGTGGAATATAAACTGCAGAGAGTAACTCAGCAGTAACTCAGAAAAACCTATAGATTCATTTTCAAACCTTTGCAGACATTACTCCATCCACGTCAGGATAGATTCTTCATCTTCATTTGGACCAAAAGTTTGTCTTTCCTCCAAAGGTTCAGGACATGGAGGCTGAGAAATGAGCTTTTTTTGTTTTTTCCTCATGCAGAGTCACAAAGATCTTCACTTCGTCCACGTCAGGCAGGGAGGACTGTACTGGGTCGCCACGACGACAGCCGATTCTTCGCCCTTCACCATCATCGAGTTCCTCAACAGGTCAGATCTCCGACTCTTTGCTTAATTAAGCTGTAACAAAGTCAGAAGACAAACTTTTAGATGTTAGTTAAAGCACAATGACTCTTTGCAATAAAAGAGTCAACACTAGTTAGAAAACATTCTATTTCTACACCAGAACCATTATCACCAGAACCGAAACAATCAGAGTAGTTTCTGGACCAAACTAGTGGGAGATCACATGACTTCATCCAACTCCCATCGGTGGACGTAGAAGGTATTTTTTGAAGAATCAATCTCAGGTTATTTTTTGTGTCTGTTTTCTCAGGTTAGCGGCGCTGGTTAAAGATTACTGCGGCGCTCTATCAGAGAAGTCGGTGCAGACGAACTTTGCCCTCATCTACGAGCTGCTGGACGAGGTGGTGGTGAGTCTCCTCCACACGACTCCTCCCACCTTCAGTTTCAGCCTTTTTTTCTTTTTTTTGGCTCAGAGCAAATATCTGAGCTCCAGACGCCTCAGAAGAATCGTGCTGGTGAAAAACACCAGATGCTGTCAGAGGCCTCTGACGGAGGAGGAGGAGGAGGAGGAGGAGGAGGAGGAGAAGGAGGAATCACAGAGATGTTGTAGTTTATTCACATACTGGGTTTCATGTGTTATAAAGTGGTAATAACAGAAATGCTGCATTTTCTAAATGACTCTGGAAAAAACAAAGTCAAGACAGTAAAAGTCTTTCAACTAATAAATAACTTCCTGTTTTGCTGGCAGGACTACGGGTACATCCAGACGACGTCCTCTGATGTCCTGAAGAACTTCATCCAGACTGAAGCCGTGTCCTCCAGACCCTTCAGCCTGTTTGACCTCAGCAACGTCGGCCTGGTACGTCAACAACGCAACACACGCAACCCATAATGAACGCACCTGAACTCAGATCTACTCAGCGTTTAACCATCCCAGAAGATGGTATTCTTAAATCTGAATATACATAGATATGTATGTATGTATACATACATATATATATATATATATATATATATATATATATATATATATATATATATATACAAACACGTATGGACAGAAGCAAGGAAGGAAGGCGGGTAAAGAGGAATAAGGAAGGTGGCTATGGAGGAAGGAAGATTATTGTTTCGGAAGGAAAGGAGGTGGGTAGGTAGACAGGAAGGAAGGAAGGAGGGTAGACGATTATTTAGGAAGGAAGGGAAAAGGGTGGTTAGAGAAGAAAGAAGGAAGGGAAATAATTATTTATGAATGAAGGAAGGAAGGAAGGAAGGTGGTTAAAGAGGAATAAGGAAGTTTGTCAGAGAGGAAGGAAGGAAGGAAGATGATTGTTTCGGAAGGAAAGAAGGTGGTAAGTAGGAAGGTGGGTAGGTAGTATGGTAGGTCACATGTTACTGAGCTTTCATTGGACAGACTGATGAGGCTTTTCTCTCTGAACAAATGACATTTGACTTTTGTTGCCCTGATACAGAGAAAAATCCTCTCCTGTGACGTTCCTGTTGGGTTCTACCGGGTTTTCTGCCTTTTAAGGTTCTGTGTGAAACCAAACAGATTCACCCGCATGGTTCTAGGAATAGAAAGGCTGCAGCCTGTCATTAGACACAGTCGGCCTGAAAACACAAGTTTGAAGCCAAATTAAGGCCACTGGGCTTTAATTTGAATTAAATGATTTTTTCTTTGCTTCTTATAAGATTTCGGTTGAACACTTCAGCATCTTTTGTTTTCTTAAACACAGATTCTGGGGAATTTCATGGCGGGCATCCCAGAGGTTATTGTTCTGGCTGTGTGTCAGAATTCCAGGGTTCAAACGTAGAAACGATCACGAAAACAAAACACAGGAGTTTTGATTGGACGGTTAATGGAAGAAATTGTCCCCAAAAGTTTAATAGGATGAAATGGATTCCAACGGCTTTTTATTTTTATGTGTTTTTCGCAGTTCGGAGCCGAGACGCAACAGAGCAAAGTGGCGCCGAGCTCCGCCGCCACCAGACCCATCCATGCCAGCAGAGATCAGGTGCACCACCTCACACCTGTAGCCCTGAACATGACCACACCCCATACCTTGATGCTCCTTAGTTTTCAAATGTCAGGAATCTCCAGAACCCCATGGCATCAATTTCGGTAAAATCGTGGGACTTTTTGCGGAAGCTCATTTTCCCAGAAAAACACAAGAGCAGCTGATTAAGACCTCTGGAGCTGCTTGGAATCAAATGAAGAAAACAGAGAAGCTGTAGAATTTCACATTCCAGCATTCAGTTTGTTCTGCATCAGCAGCTTTCTTCAGCGTGACATTCTGGATTTTACAGGAAAGACAATGAGACACAAGGATCCTCATCAGTGAAATGAGGACGGCGTGTGATGAAAAAAATAAATAAATAAAACTTAAGTTTTTATACGCCATGAAGATTGTTGAGGAAAACAGAAATTCCACTTTTTCAGATCCAGGAATCCTCTAGGAGGAAACAAGATGTTTATTATATTTCCCAAAAGTTGATGATTCGGTATTTTATCAGAATAACTCCAAAATGATTTCATGGATCATCTTCAAAATATTACATCCATTTATATCTTAGTGCGAGGAAGAATTGGACTGATTTGGGGAAATATGGGTTGTATCTTCCCGACACTAGGGGGAGCTTTATTTCAAAAAGTTTTCCGATATAACTTCTTAACAGAAGTTGAGAAGTTCCAAATTTGTTGTGGATGAATCGGCTGGAGGATATCTATCTTGTTTATTTCATATTTTACTCTAATAGTTCATATTTAACTAACTAAGCTTTTTTTAAAAATAAAAACACTGTTTCTCTGACATAACTTCACATTTTATTTGAGTTTTATTTTAAATTCGGTAACTGCTTTAGTTTAAATAACAAGAGTTAATAATTTCAGATGAGGAGTTTGAGTTTTAAAAATAACTGAAATGTTCCAGTAAATAGTCAGATCCGAGCTCAGAGGGGAAAAAAAAACTGAACAGGATTCCATACATGCATGTTTTTTTTTCAGGGAGGGAAGAGTGAGATATTTGTGGACGTGATTGAGAGGATGTCGATCGTCATCGGCTCCAATGTGAGTGACACCAGCAACACCATCCTCCACACCCACCCTCACCCACACCCTCACCCACACCCACACCCACACCTTTTCCTTTCGACTCCCTGATGAAAGCTTCATTCCGCAACACATTTGAGATTACGTTTTAAGATCTGAAATGGGCTTGCTGGGTTGTTTTTTTTGTCCCTGTCCGAAAATCACCTGTAACATCTTTAGTCTGAATCCAGGAAATACTCCTATCCATGCATTTTCTGTCCTTAAATTACTTAAGTGTCACTTTTTCCTCCTGAAGCTTTGGTGTCTTTTCTCCTGCAGGGAGTTCTGATGAAGGCGGACGTGGAGGGAGAGATCAGAGTCAAGTGCTACATGCCGAGCTGCTCAGGTGAGTCTGAACTCTACAAACACCAGACCCCAACCCCCCATTTCAGGTTCATGTCATCAAAATGTCGGAAAACCGTGTCTCAATTTAGCAAACCAGTGTAGATGCACCAGGAACACCAAATAACTATATTTAAATTGTGTCCCTGAAGTATTTCTGTCTGCTCATCCCTAACCCAGCCTCACATTCAGTTGGGTCTGAACCCACACCCAACTGAATGTGAGGCGTTGGTGTTAATCAGTGCACCAACAAGACCTCATGTCAAACCAGACCCCCCTGTCGTCCCAGCTAGCAAGGGTATATTCCCGAAAACCCCCCAATATTAAATGTTTATGTTGTGGAACCAGTGTCTTTCGTCAAAAAGCTACCCAGTGAGCAAAATATGAACTAATAGAGTAAAATATAATGGACGGATCTCCTCCAGCCGATCCATATGCACCGAATTTGGACTAAAAGGGACCAACGGTTGAGAAATGATGGTTGAAAAGCTTTTGGAGATAAAGGTCACTCTGGGGGTGGAAATAATTAACCAACCTCTCCAGTTATTCCTCTCACTAAAGTTCTACGTAGGTATAAAATTCTGAAAACTGATCCATTTGATAGTGCTTGAGTTATCGCGTTAATACGAAGGATGTGCGGCGGCAGACACGCCGATGGCGTTTCCATAATATCCCTTTTGTTTCAGGGATATAATGGCGGCTGTGTAGCATCCAGTGCTACAGACGTCGTCTTGGAGTACGGCTTGAATGTACTAATTGTTAGCATGATATGACAAAATAATCAAGTTAAGAAATGTTCTGGCAGCAAGCTACAAATACAGTAACTCAGTTAAAGAGATAAAGTCGTCCCAGTCAGTAATGAGACTTATGACAGGGTGATAAATCTATCTCTAGTGAAGAACAGCAGCCTGTTTAATGTAGTTAATCAGATTATCTCTCTACTCAAAGAAAACACAGAGTTCACAGGCTCTTAATATGCCAAGAGATTTAAAGCAATAAAATGCTGGAAATAAGAAATTCAGACTTGGATGAAGTAGTTGTGTACACACAATAAAAATTAACAGCTGTACAATTATATGCACTCTTGTTTCAAACATTAGGTTGTTTATAACCATGAAAAAAACTCAACAAATAAAACATTTAGTTTGTTTGGTTAGTTTGTTTAAAGGATCGCTGTTGTTACTGTCGCCGTCAGCTGGGCTTTGGAAACTCCGTGAAAGTATATACCGGAAGTATGTTTTCAAAGTAAAAGCAGCCCGTATAGATAACAGGAAGTCTGACGATGCTGACGTAAACTTAACAGCGATAAATTTTAAGTATTAAGTAATGAAGTGATTTCTAAGAAACGCTTTGTTTATTATAAAGGAATTAGTAGATGGATGTTTCTTTTTTAAACATTATTTTAAGTTAATATATTAACATTACATTTTATTATAATTAGAGAGCTTTATGTTATTTCTCATTTTGTTCTTTTTTTAAATTGTTTTCATGTAGAAGACCAACTGGGTGTTACAACTAGAGTTCAGTTCCGACACTGAACTCTCTCACTTTACCTCCACTACAAACAGCATTGTGTGAATATATTAGCTGCGAAAGGCAAAAATATATTGAAACGAGGGTAATATTCTTTAACAACAGCTGATAAATAAAAATATCCCGTCAGACAAAAAAAACAACAAGCAAATATGAACTTGGCTTAATTTTATATGAATATATATTGTGTCATATTGCAGAAATGCGAATCGGTCTGAATGAAGAATTCAGCATCGGCAAGTCACAGCTCCGAGGTAACACACAATCACTCACTCACACACATTACACACACACATTACACATGCACACACACACCCTTGAGTCTGCTGCTGACGCAGATGACAGCTTTTTAGACACAACTTTCTGCACTCTATACATTTCACTCACATGATCCGTGCCCTTCATTTTTCCTTCCCTGACTGGGTTTCCATTTCTCGCCTTCAGGCTACGGGGCGGCGGTCCGCGTTGACGAGTGCAGCTTCAACCAGGCAGTCCGACTGGACGAGTTTGACAGCCACCGGATCCTCCGACTCTGTCCCAGCCAGGGAGAGGTACCTGCTCTGTCTTTGGGTTTACGCTTAATGTTTTGGACAGAAACTTTAGATCTTCAGAACCATACGCAGATACTGTATTTATCCCCCATCAAAGCAGCATAACAGAAACTCCATGGTACAAAGGAAGACACAAGGAGAAAAATACAGTTCAGAAAGTTCACCTACAGCTTCCCGAATCGTTTTTAAAAAAAGAAAAAAAAAGAGTAAACTGAGATGTAAAAATGTCTTTATTGTCTCTAAAAGAAACACTTCATTCTTGACATGAATCAAATATTTTTCTCTGAAATGTATGTCAAAGGTCAGATGAGACCAAAGTAGAGCTTTTTGGTACACACATCTAAGATGGTTGTGGCATAGCAAGAAAGGAAGCCATAGAGAAAAGCCCCCTATACCCACTTTGTAGTCTGGTGGTGGATATCTGATGCTGTGGGTGTGTTAATTCCAAAATTTTGGGTTATCCTAAAAATCTTTGTTTTAAGAATACGATGGTTTATTTTTAAAATAATGTTGCGTTTTAAAGGGTTTCTGTATTCAGATGACTATTTTCATCCCCCGTTACAAACATAGTGAGGAGGGTCCGTCCAACCTGTCCGTCAAAGTTGACTGTCAAAACTGTCAAAAACACTTGTTCTCGTTCTGTCAGCGGGATTCGTCTCAAGTGAGATTTTCTGGAGTGTTGCTCTTGAACGGTTCGGTATTTTTCCACAGAGAGTTCATGAGCGCATCTACCACAAACCGGAGGCCAACTTCTTTCTGTCTCTCTCTGATTAATGGCGTATTATATATACGTGCTTGTTTATTTCAACAAACACCATTTGATGCAGATCTGGCTTTGATGTTTGAAAGATCGTTTGACCTCGAGAAAAGTTTGTGATCGATCTCCTAGAAAGGTGTGAATAAAACATCTATTCAAGAAGAAGAGAGGGATCGTCGCCTGAAACGACTAGAGCAGCTGCTGAGTGGATCCTGTGTGCAGAACACGTCTCTGAACATTCTGACCTTCACCACGGAGGATTGATTGCACGACTGTTGTGTCTGACTGCATTCTTTTTATCTAGTCCTACCTAATAAGCTGCGTAAACGACCCAGAGGGGACTAACAGTCCCAGCCGTGTGGAGACAAACGGTTCATGCAGCTCGGAGCGTTCTGCTGCAGAGCTTCAACGTCTCACTCTGCCTCCTGCCTCAGAGGAGGCCAACACCGGCAGCTAAATGCTGCAGCTCATTAATTACAGATGGTTTATGCCGGTAAACATTTACCTTCCCGCTCCGAGGGATTACATTCCCTCTAAGCAGATCTTTGTTTTTCATCTGTATAATTTATCTGTGGGAAAATACTACATTTTTTATTAGATTAACTCAACTTACTGGAAAAGTGTGTTCTTATGAATCTATTAAGACCCTTATTAGACCTTTTTTTGCGGTTGTATCAAGTTACATATCCCTGTTTATTAAGTCCTCACACACTTTAAATGGCAAAAAAAAAATCCTATTTAAGAACTATTACTTTCTCAATCGCCATTATTGCCCCTGCCTCGGTGGCTCCTTTGCCATGTGGTGTCCTCCAGGGCTCCCTCCTTGGACCCTTACTGTTGAGCATATACAAAAGTAAGGGTCATGTTATAAACCGGTTCAGTCACATCATTCAGTAAGAAATAGATTAAAAAATGATTCAACCAAACGGTTGAGCAGGACATTAAAGGGGAAAGTTAGGCTAAATGTAGGTCTGTGTAAATCTGTTAGGGTGACTGTCACACACAGCTGTCCATCTATCCTTTAGGACCATTTCCCTCTTGTCTACAGATCAGCAGCTCGCTCCTCCTCATGTTAGGTGTCTTAATGTTTCTCCTGCTCCTCCTCCACTTGCAGCAAACAGTGATGCATTACCAGCTGAGTGATGACCTGCCGTCGGCTCCTCCTTTCCGTCTCTTCCCAGCCATCGAGAGAGACAGCGGAGGAAGGTCAGAGCCCCTCAGTCCAGATAACATCCTGCATGGCTCTAGCACGGAGCTGCTAGCAGGGATGTAAAGGTCATGAGCCTTTAGCGGATGAGCCATAGTTGTACAGATAATGACGATTCACAATTTAACGGTTTCTCTTGTGTATTGTATCCCACCGTTATGGTGGATCTTAGCTTAATAGACAAATAGCGACAGAACATTTGACACCCATTTAGCGGTGAGTGCTGGTCCAGGTCACACGGCTCTTTATTTCACACTTTACTGCGGTTTTCTAAATCTGGACTCTGTGCTGACTTCCTGATGCTGCCACACCTGGACCGAGTCTCATGTTTCAACCAGCAAAGATTGGTTAGTCAGAGCAGAAGAGGGGGGGTGGGGTGGGGGGTCGCCGCTATAGCAACGGGGTAGGCTCCAGCGCAGCCTGTGGCGTCACAGGGATGTCGACAGCAGCAATGTCCCAATGCAGAGGCCGCATCCTCCGATGGTTCCGTTTGGAGTCCGAATGCATCACAGCGCTGTGACAGGGCCTGTCCCATTAAAACGATGCATTCCAGTACAGCCCAAACATCCGACCATCTTTCCTCGGGTTCACCCCATCCCGAGGTTCATTGACCACATCGTCTTTTAGACTGAAGCAGGCTCCAGAGCAATGGACGTCCCTCAACAAACGAACATCTGATATCGCAAAACCTCATATACTCTCATGAAGAATTTAAATGTACTACTATTACTAAATATACGCCGCATATATATATATATATGGATCTACGTCAAATGTTACAACCGCACGCACAGAGGGAGAGGAAGTGAGTTTGGGAAAGGTTGTGAGAGGAAGAACTGGATTGAGTTTGGGAAAGGTCAGTTACACATTTCTGACACTACGGGCAGCTTTTTCAGGCAACAATTTCTCAACCATGGTTCTGATTTAGTCCAAATTGGTTGCTGATGAATGGACTCGAGGAGATCTATCCGCTATATATCATGTTTTACCCTAATAATTCATATTTAATCACTAGGGGGAGCTGTTTCACAAAAAACACTGTTTTTCAGACATAAATCCACATTTCATTTGAGGAGCTGAATCGCGGGGGTTCGCTTGTGCGACGCAGTGGGTCAGGGATCTCTCTGTCCTATCTAGATCGTCTTCCCATCCAACCACGACCCGATCCCAACTGAACCACTGGACATTCAGAACGCATAGCCTGGAGGAGAGAGTTTTCACCCAGAGAACAGTGGTTACAGTAAAACGTCGGTCCCTGTGACTCCTTAATCTTCTCCACCTTCATTTTCTATGTGGGTGGAGCTTAATTACGTGCCAATTAACTCAAACACCAGAAGCCATTTAACTCAGGAAGTGTCAGAATTACTCTTTAAGTAGTGAAAACCACTTTGCAATGTTTCCAATCTCACTTTATGAGGAGAATCAAACGTGTCGTCGCTGCTGTGGAGGTTTATGGTGGAGAAACATCTACTTTCAACACATTATTGTAATTGGTGTCGGGTGTAAAAGAAAACAACCACATCCTTAAAACGATGTCAGAGAAGATTAAAGCCTGTTTTGAGCGTTGATGTTTTTTCCTCTGCAGGCTGCTGATGTACCTGAAGCTTCGCTGTGATCTTCCTCCGAAGAGGTCAGTTCTTATTTCATCCGGTGCTGAGGGGGGAACCGCTCACAAAGCGTTCCAAAACAAGCTTTGAGCAGCAAACTTTATTTGTTTGCCATATAGACGTATAGTTTTGTTTCCGCACCGGCTTCTTTGACTTCATCAACAGGTGGCAGGAGTGGAAATGTGCTTCAGGTGTTTCTTACTGTGATTTAAAGGGCCAGTACACCGATTCTACACCCCATGTTCTGTTCACTCGTTAGGAGGAATGAAGAAATATCTTACCTTTCACCTCTACTGACTTCACGTATGAGCAGAAATGTTTTTGACAACGTACGGTCAACACGAAACACAACCAGCAGAGGCAACTTGTGTCTGTGTTATAGAAGTGGTCACATGACAAGCCGACTGAAAACAATGGTTCAATTTAAAGAAAAGTATATTCTCCATTTTATGATCTCAAGTACGTTTTTGTAAGCAACATCTGAAAAGTAGCTACAGAGGTCAGTCGAATATTTGCTCCTTAGATGTAGTGGAGTTGAATTATAAAGTAGACCCAAGTGGAAATACTAGAGTAAAGTAGAAATATCTCTAGAGTATAGTTCAGTACTTCATTCATTAGTTGCATAAATGTGATTTCTTAATGCCCAGTAATACAGCAGATGATCTACGTTTAAACTAAGAGCATCCCCTTTGTTCTAGAAATGAATAAACTTATTCAGGATTAGAGGATTATGATGATGATGATGATGATGATGATGATGATGTCATTGTTTTTGCAGCGCTGCCATCAACGTCTGTGCTACCATCCCTGTTCCCAGAGGCTCCCTGAGGTGAGACGCTCCCATTCAAACCATGTTTGTTATGGAAATCAGTCCGAATGTAAAACCATCCATCTGCAGCCCACCCGGCTTTTATTCCACCGTGACCCGTGTGTTTGCGATCCAGCCCGCTGTGTGAACACGGAGAGGAACATTCCATCCACAGGAGTTCAGGTGTCCGAGGTCACAGCTTGTTTTTAAATAAGGAACAACATTAACAAAGCAGGTCGCGTCTGTTAATTTGTATTTCAAAGTTATTTGAATATCGGTCAGTGATGGCATGGATACAGACTCTGGCCCGCATGTTCCAGCAGAACCTTCAGGCTAGTCACACAGGGAAGTTAATCCAGACAACATCCAAATGAAGTCAGCAGCATTCAGGCAGTATTTCTTATTTTCTTCACTGCTCATAAATCTTCAACGATCGGCTGCTGCGTCGTTTCTTTAAGAGAAACACGATCATGTGAGCTGCTCAGCGAATCTTGTGAGGAGGCTACAAAAATGACCTTTAGACCCGGTCTGCATCACACTGTCTGGTCTTTAAGAGTTCAACACTCCAGCATTCACAGCCAAACACCAGATAAACAGAAACATCTCAGCTCAGGTCTGCTGAGGAGAGAGACCTCTGGCTGATCAGTCCTGACTGTGCTGTGGTGATACAGTTTAATGAAATAAGCAGAAACCAAAGATAATGGCCGTTTAAAGGGATCAAACAGAAAGTTTAACATGTTCCTTAAAGGGATAGTTCAGCTGTTTAGACATAAGTGTGTTGGAGGTACAGTTAGTGTGTAACCTACGCTAAAGCGATTCAAAGTTATTTGAATATCAGCAGAGGCAGTTCAGTGATTTATTAAGCTGACCTATCCCTTTAAGGAGGCAAACATTTAAGTGTCTCTTTGAGGAAGCGAGGGACAGCGAGGCGAGGGAGAAATTCTGGGATTGCATGAGGATAACTGGATTGTCAGAGAAATATGTTAGAGTGGTCCAGGATATGTATGACAGCAGTGTGACAGATGTGAGGTGAGAAATAGGAGTGATGAATGGATTCAAGGTGGAGGTGGGACTGCATCAAGGATAGGCTCTGAGCCTCTTCTTTGTTTGCTGTGGTGATGGCAGTGGCATCGAGACAGAATTTAGTGTGTGAAAGAAAGGGGGGCAGGAGGAGATGAAGATGGAGGAGTAGAGGTGGAGAAGGTGCAGGAGTTTAAGGACTTGGGGTAAACTGTTCGGAACAAGGGGGATTGTGGAAAAGAGGTGAAGAAGCGAGTGCAAGCAGTGTTGAGAGAGGACATGCAGTTGGTTGGCGTGAAAGAGGTAGATGCAGATGATCCGCTGTGGTGGCTACTAAAGGGTCAAACAGTCAAAAGAAGAATTATTGAAGTTTAAATTGTTGCTGTTGCTGCTAAACTAAAAGTGTCAGTCCTCCACCTGTAAGTGGGTTAGGCGTTGAGGACTAGGAAACTTCACCCGAACTTGTTTCAATCACATTTATCAGACTGGTGCGCCTGAATAAACTTTCCAGACTAAAAACTCTCCGTAGCTCAGTTCCACAGCGGAGCCAGCAGTTTTGTTTGTTCCATCATGTGAAAGCCCTCATCAGGATTATCTCTCAAATCATCTCTGAAAGCCCTTCTGCCTCACTGCTTCACCCCCACATCACCTCGGTTACACCGTCTGAACCCTCCCCGGGGCTAGTCTCGGCTCGCTGACGTCGATGTTGATGTTTTGCTGGAGCTGTGTCACGTGGAGAATCAAACAGTTGAACTGTTGTGGGTTCAGTTTGTCGCAGGAGCTCAGCAGTCCGGATCAGAGCGCCGAGCTCAAGCTGCAGAGCAGAGCAGTGGAGTGGCAGATCCCTCGTTTCCCAGGAGGAACGCAGCTCTCTGCTCTGTTCAAGGTGAGCGAACCAACACACACCTGCTGGAACCAGCGTCAAGGCCCCAGAGGTGATCCCGTCAGACGGTCAGGAGGGTTCAAACCGAATATCTCAACAACTCGGAAGGATTGTACGGAGGAAGAGAAAAATTAAAGATCTCTTTCCCCTGCCTTATAAAGGTCACGGCCACAAGATAATAAGTCATTCCCAAGCCTTATTAAGTCGTCATCACCGGATAAAAAGTCATTCCCACCCCTTATTAAGTCGTCATCACCGGATAAAAAAGTCATTCCCAACGCCTTATTAAGTCCTCATCACCAGATAAAAAGTCATTCCCAACGCCTTATTAAGTCCTCATCACCAGATAAAAAGTCATTCCCACGCCTTATTAAGTCGTCGTCACCAGATAAAAAGTCATTCCCACGCCGTATTTAGTCCTCATCACCAGATAAAAAGTCATTCCCACGCCTTATTAAGTCCTCATCACCAGATAAAAAGTCATTCCCACGCCTTATTAAGTCGTCGTCACCAGATAAAAAGTCATTCCCACGCCTTATTAAGTCCTCATCACCAGATAAAAAGTCATTCTCTACGCCTTATTAAGTCGTCGTCACCAGATAAAAAGTCATTCCCACGCCTTATTAAGTCGTCGTCACCAGATAAAAAGTCATTCCCAACGCCGTATTTAGTCCTCATCACCAGATAAAAAGTCATTCCCACGCCTTATTAAGTCCTCATCACCAGATAAAAAGTCATTCCCACGCCTTATTAAGTCGTCGTCACCAGATAAAAAGTCATTCCCACGCCTTATTAAGTCGTCGTCACCAGATAAAAAGTCATTCCCACGCCTATTAAGTCATCACCTGATAATAAGTCATTCCCACGCCTTATTAAGACTCGTCAGATAAAAAGTCATTCCACACCTTATTAAGTCATCATCACCTGATAATAAGTCATTCCCACACCTTATTAAGTCCTCATCACCAGATAAATAAGTCATTCCCACACCTTATTAAGTCCTCATCACCAGATAATAAGTCATTCCCACGCCTTATTAAGTCATCACCAGATAAAAAGTAATTCCCACGCCTTATTAAGTCGTCATCACCTGATAAAAAGTCATTCCCACGCCTTATTAAGTCATCACCAGATAAAAAGTAATTCCACGCCTTATTAAGTCGTCATCACCTGATAAAAAGTAATTCCCACGCCTTATTAAGTCATCACCAGATAAAAAGTAATTCCCACGCCTTATTAAGTCGTCATCACCAAATAAAAAGTAATTCCCACGCCTTATTAAGTCGTCATCACCAGATAAAAAGTAATTCCCACGCCTTATTAAGTCATCACCTGATAATAAGTCATTCCCACGCTTATTAAGTCATCACCTGATAATAAGTCATTCCCACACCTTATTAAGTCGTCATCACCTGATAATAAGTCATTCCCACGCCTTATTAAGTCGTCGTCACCTGATAAAAAGTCATTCCCATTTCTTCTTAAGTCGTCCAGATAAGGGGCTGCATAACATTGTGAAGAAATGTGGTTCAATATTCACGCTCTCTTCAGGGTCGTCTTATTTATTGAAATGATGCTTTGATTTTTCAGATCATCAGCTGAACATCAGCTCCAGTCAAAAAAGTTCAACTAATCATCTGCTTCCATCCTGTTTTCAGCTGGAGGTCCCCGGCCTCAGCTCGGCCTCCATGATGGAGGTGGGTCCGGTCGCGATGACCTTTGAGCTGCCTAAGCTGACCGTCACAGGGCTACAGATCCGCTTCCTCCGCCTGACGCCGCTCCAGCCCAGTCCGTCGCAGCGTTGGGTCCGATACGTCACCCACTCTGACTCCTACATCATCAGGATTTAACTCCACTGATCAGAATTTGATTGATCGAGAGCTTGAATGGGTTACTGTCACCGGCCGATGATGCTTCCAGGAAATCATGTAAATATGCTTTTCAAAATAAAATGTATATAGGATGGCATCAGTAGGTTCTGGGTCAGAACCCACTCTCTGCCTTTAACAATGTTGTTATGAAGCGTTTGTCAGCTTGTCTTCAAATAAATATGAAGTCATTTTATATTCTTTTGTGCTCAAGTGTGTTTTGATTCTGAGTTCATTTCTGTATCTTAAAGACGAGCTTGAATATTTTTTTCCCCGAGAAGTCTGGGAAATTAAGGAATCGTCATCACTTCCTGTTAGTGTGATAACTCAAAAAGTGCTGCTTTGGGGATCCTTTTCATTTTGTACCCACATAGACTTTAGTGTGAGGAAGAACTGGAGTGATGGGGGAAAGGTCAGTTGTAAATTTCTTATCTCTTTAGCTTTATCTCCAAAACATTTCAGGCCATAATTTTTCCACCTTTGATTTAGTCCAAACTTACTCATATTTTACTCTTAAAGTATCTGACTGCAGAATCTGAGGAAAGCAGAAGAAGCCGACGTAGAACCGATGGTCCGATTTAGTCCGAATTTACCTCACAAGAACTGTTTAAGGAGATTTATCTTTTATTTTACTGTAATAGTTCATATTTTATTCACTAGAGGAGCTTTTATATGAAAACCCCTTTTATTGGACATAACTTCACATTTAATTTTGAGTTGAACTTGTTTAACGCCGGGGATTGGGGGCTTCTCTTGGATCTACCCCTGCTGTCGTAGATAGACAGCAATGGTGTAGTTATTAATATAAATTTGAGTTCCACATTTGTTTAAAGTCAACAGGAAGCTTCAAAAGCAGAAATTCCCTTTAAGCCCTGCTGAGATGTCAGGGTTGTATGTTGCTGACTGAGTTAGATAAAGGTTGTCCAGCAGTCTGTGACACTTCTCTCTGAGGGCTTGTTCTGATGTGATCGTCGCTCTGCCGTTTATTCTGACCCCCGTACGGCACATTTGAACCCTTCTGAAAGAGATACAAGTGAAACGGCATGTCATGAAATAACTTCTGGGCCTTCCCATCCTCTGACGGAGGCAGACGCGATAAAGCTTCTCCAGACCCCCGCTAGGAAGCTGTGGCACTGACCGGATACAGCGAAAGGAAAATATCCTAGAAGGCAATCAGGAGGTTGAACAAACAGTCAGGAGTGCTGACAGGGGTCCGAACCACACTGCACCCGGTCCAGCTCAGTTAGTGAGAGAGAGAGAGAGAGAGAGAGAGAGAGAGAGAGAGAGAGAGAGAGAGAGAGAGAGAGAGAGAGAGAGAGAGAGAGAGAGAGAGAGAGAGAGAGAGAGAGAGAGAGAGAGAGAGAGAGAGAGAGAGAGAGAGAGAGAGAGAGAGAGAGAGAGAGAGAGAGAGAGGAAATCTATAATAGCACATATTATAGACATTAATATATATATATGTTTATATTTCATATATGTATATATATCTTTATAAATATTCATACATACACACACATATAACCAATTGTGTGTGTGTGTTTATATATAAACACACACCAATCTATATTTGAAATTATATATAAACTTATGTGTATAACATATAAAGTAACAGCGGGCGAGTCACCAGTTCACTTAACCTCACACAGAACAGAACCCGGTCTGGATCTGAACCCAGAACCTTCTTACTGTATTTGCTAACCACCCTAATAGACATAAAATGTTAAACATTTCAGAATTTTAAAGAAAGATCTTAAAGATTCAAAGAATCTTCCAGAAGCAACTGGACTTCTTTTTTAAGTTGAAGAGGCTTCCTACACTGTAAAAAAAAAAGAAGAAAGAAAAAAGTTCTATCTAAGTGTCATTTTGAACCAACTGGTGACGGGTCACGTATTTTTAGACTAGATCAGAATAGAATAACTTTATTGTCATTGTTTTTAAAAACAACAAACACCGTTTGGCAGCTCTAGTTAAGGCAAAAATAAAAAGAAGCAATAGAATATAAAATCAAATAAAGTGTAAATAAGAATATAGAAATATAAATAAAATATATAGAAAAAAGGAGGTAATCAAACACAAGAGGTTGACCTCCAGGCAGGTGAGAGTCGTTAGGTCACATGACCACCCATCACTGCTGAGGGTCATGGAGGAATCGGTGGTGCTGATTATCTGCTGGAGCGTCATGTGAGCCGATAGCATGAAGTAATTCCAAGCGTGAATGACGGTGACTGGGGAGAGACGTTAAGACTCCATCATATGTGGGTGATGGCGTAGAACCCCAGCCCTGTTAGGGGGGGCTGTTCACAGATATCGCTTCCTTCAGTCTTGTCTCCTTTGTCCAGAATGTGGACTTTGTTCTTCTCAGACGAGTGTCACTGGTCCTCCAGAAGCAGATGGACAACTGAGTCCAGAGCCAATGAGCCGGTTCTCCTGCTGGCCTTCCTCGCTGCATTGACTGCAGAGAGCACATCGCTTCGTTTGCATTTCTGTGTTTTGTCTTTACGGTGGACCGGTTTTTATGTAACAGTGTCAGAGGGTTTGAAGAGAACCGGGAAGTTGAGTCTGGAGAAGATCCTTTATAGTTGCTCAGTGCTGCACCTGTCCTGTCTAAAGAGGGGTGGGGTTGTGACTAAAACGATGAAGACTTATGTCAATATCAAGACTCACATGATGATCATTAGACAGTAACTGTGTCCTCATTGGATCGCAGAAGAAGCAAGAAGTTTAGGTGAAGTATTGAGTGAAGGCAGGGTGGAGTGGGTGGAGAAGAGTGTCAGGCGTCAGCAGGCCCACTGCCAGGAGATGGAGGTGAGAGCAGCTCTGCTGGATGGTTTAGAGACGGTGGCTCTGACGAGAAGAAAGGGGGCAGAGCTGAAGATGTTCTGATGTTCTCTGGGAGTGAGGAGGAAGGACAGGATTAGAAAGGAGACATCAGAGGGACAGTCCAGGTTAGAAGTCCTGGAGACAAAGTCAGAGAGGACAGAGATGGTTCTGACCCGTGAAGAGGAGGGATAGTGGATCTACTGGTAGAAGGATGCTGGAGATGGAGCTGCCAGGCAGGACAAGAAGGGGAATACCAAAGAGGAGGTTTCTGGATGTGTTGAGAGGGGACATGCAGTTGGTTGACGCGACAGAGGAAGATGCAGAGGACAGGGAAGATGGAAGCAGATGATCTGCTGTGGAGACCCCTAAAGGGAACAACTCAAAGAAGAAGATGAAGACACTTGAAGATGTTTAAGTGGATGACGTTTGGGGCCAAATGAGATAAAATAGAGCAAAAGACAAAAAAACATCTCAATGTCTCCTGCCTATGTGGAAACACTGAATTCTTCTGGTTGTCATGCTTCTTCTGAGTTGCGCAATGTTATCTGCAGCCCTTGCACAAACATACACACGCGCACGCACGCGCAGAGATCCTGCCTTTGCGGAAGCCAGCTGAGTCAAGGCGGCGCTAAATTAAATTAGCATACTAACTAGTTAGCTGTGCGCCGATGTGGATGGAACGGGCGAGCGGAGCTTCCTGAGAGAACGCACGTCTTCTAGAGTCAAGACACCACCGAGTGCGGCTTTATTTTGTTGGGATCTTGCTGCCGTCGGCCTGCCGAGGAGATGGGGGACAAGGCGGGCACCAGGTAGGACGACTAGCCTTAGCGCCTAGTTAGCATCTGCTCTCACGCACTTTGCTAGCGTTAGCCGAGGTGCTGCTGGCCCGGGCGGGGGAGTTTTTCTCAGCCTGTGCACCAGATATGCCTTCACGAGAAAGAGAACTCTACAGAGAGACCTCTTGGTGTACCATGTTCTTCATGTGAGCCTCTAATCTGATGACCTCGGTCGTAGGATGCGATGGCAGCCAAGCAGGGTGGGGTTAGCTAATCGCGGTATGTCTCCCACCAGCCTCCCACTAGATATCTGTCAAATCTACACATCCTGCTAATGTTCCCATTTAATATAGAAAATCTAAATAAAAGACACAGTTTAACGTGTGCCATTTCATCGGTTGCATTCGTACTAAATACAGCTTCCCTTGGTTTGATTTAATATTGATTTTGGTGTTGTCGATAGGAATTCCCACGGTGCTTCTCCAACAAAATAAAGATGTAGTGGGCGGTATCGACCCATAAAAATCCAGACTTAAATGCTTAGTTTGTCTGATGTTAGTTTTTCCCGGAGGTTGTTGGCAATGCCGATTTTATCAGAAGACTCAATTTTTCAGTTAATTCGTAGGATAGCGTCTTAACCTGATGATAACGGAAGGAATCCCTAAAATAATAATAAGTTCAATTGAGCTTGGTGCGACTCGCTCACGGTGAGGGGCTACCAGGGTTAGCCTGCTGCTAGTGGATACCCCTCTGTAGGTCTGTCACGATCAGGACATTTCAGCTGATGATTAATTGTTGCTTTTATTTTTGCGATTAACAATGGAATTATCTTTGGTCTATTCTGTCCCACCCTTACATTATGAGTCTATTTACAAGAATACAACTACACCCATTGCCAAATGTAGAGCAATTTCTTGGAACTTTAATATTAGACTGGTTTAAAAGCTTTAATTGTGTCTCATGTCCTCAATAAACCAGAGTTCAGTCTGTCAGAGTTCACTGAATGTTGTGGGTTGGTGGATCCTAACACTTGTGTAATTGTGGATTCAGCAGTGAAGAACTACCTTAATAATTACAAAATAAACACATTGCCTCCTTCAAGATATTTGTTACCAGTTGACCCGTAATGATCCAAATGTTCCATGATATTCCGCTAATTTAAAATTCCCTTCATGATGACGACAACATTTATACCAGTCAAATCCCAAAAAGGGGAAAATTAGTTGGAGATAATGAAGAAATACAACATTTATTCACGCCAACTTTTTGATACGGATGAGACTATTATCACAATAATTAAAAATACCTGCCATTATTTCAAATAATTGCTATCAGATCATTCTGTAACCATCGTGACATGTCTACTACTCTATGGAATGAGGTTATGGCAGGGTTATGCAAAGTAGATGTTAATATGTAATGGCTAATTTTTCTTTGAAATGTGGTTATTGATGTTTCACGTGCAAGAACCATGTTTAATTACAAGCTGTCGAATGAACAAGTTCAAAAGTGGGAACGCCTGGTGCATGGTCTGTGTTTGACTGATGAAGATGCCATTTTGACACATTTAAATATATATTATATACGTTCTGAATACTGATTTTTTACTTTCTCTCTCTTAACCTCACTCTATTTCAGTCCGTGTTAGCAAAGATATCAAATTCAAATCGGCACGATACAATCAATAAAAGGAGGGTGTTGAATTACTACATAGAAACAAAAAAATAATGACCCAAAGGGATTTACTCAGAAACCCTGTCGGTGATTCGTGATGTATGCAACCGCAACTAAACCGAAGAGAGCACAGTTATTCTAGTACATCAAACGTAATGTTTAGACCTCTGCTGCGTATTTCTTTACCACTTTATCTTTGAACTACTTGGTTTGCAGTTGCAAAGAGAACTAATTGTTATCTGATTCTTATCCCAAGTTAATTTTACTCACTCGGAAGAAGTCAATTTTCCATCGGCCATGGTGGTTATGTCTTCACACGTGTCCCGTCACGTGTGAAGACATAACCACTGGAAGGATGGATCTTTGGCCTGAATACACCACATTTAACTTTATGTGGTTTCGGGCGGATCAACTCTCTGTTTTTGCACTTTCTTTAACATTGTAATTTTTGATATTATTTTTTTCTCTTTTCCTTTACATTTTATTTGTTGTCTAAAGTCGTACGTGTTGATTGGGGATAAAAAAAAGGCTGACTTCTTTCTGTAGGGGGTCTGTATCTATAGGTTTTTGAAATCTGCTTCAGATCCAAATGAAAATCCAGGTCTACTGAATTTTGGTATTTTTAAATTGGGATTAATCGGCCCTGTAAATTATGTTTACAGAGATATGATTCTGATTTTGGACGAATCTTGGTTGGATTAAGGAGGTCTGGTGTTTTTAAACACACATGTCACACTCGACTCACACAGACTCTCTGAAAACTTCACACAGCCTCTGAAGACAATATAGAAGTAAAGTATAATGTGCTTCTGTAAGTTATTTAAAAGTGCCTCTGTTGGCTTCAAAGGATCTATTTTGATTTTGTATAACCTTTTTCTACGGATAATTATTGATTTTTAAAAATGTCTATTTAGTAGTTATTACATTATATTTGTGCGCCGTAAACCTTGCGATCCTACTTTTTATTTTATTTTTTGTGCATACTACTAATTGTCTTGGCTCTGTTGTGTCTTTTTTCTCCTCGTTGTTTCTTAATCCAAAGTGCCCGTTGACCCTGATCAGTGTTAGAGATCCTGTTTTAGACGTCTGACTTTATCATTAATCCTCAACACTGTAAAACAAACACTTCTACATATGGAGGTTTTGAAATGTCATTGTGTTCAAGTAGACTAACAGTGTTTACATGGCTTTTCTATGTTTATACAGCCGAGGATGACTTCTTTTTCTTTTACCCACATTTTCAGCGTCATGGTACATGCGTTCATCAGCTCTGATCTCCTACACATTTTATTTATATAAAGTTAAAATGCTGACTCTCAGTTTCTGCCTGTTTATATCCTGCGTGTTTGTTGTATAGACGAAGGGTCGGCAAGTTTACAGCTTTTGAATGTCCTATATTTTTGGCAGATTGTTCTATATTTAGTTCATCTTTTGCTGCTTTATATTAAAACACAGAAATAAATGTGTCTTTATTTGTTTGTTAGATTCAAATCTACCATCGTCATCTGTAAAAGACGCTGACATTCACTCCCAGCTCTACCCGCTTTGTCTTAACTTTCCTGCTGGTCTGTCCACAATAAACTCCCAGGCACTTCCTGTTCGGAAAAAGGTGGGAAACAGGGAGGAGAGGAAACAAGCAGGAGGAAAGACAAACATGATGCCAGCAGTGGTGACCGTTGAAGAAATGCGGATATGCCAACTCTGCACATTTGCATTATCTTACAGGAACTCGGTGGCTTCACACTTGGCTGTGGATAACAGAATCTGCATCAGCAGCATATTGACTTTTTTTTTTTTTTTGGGTGTTTCTGCTCTGACAGTTTTGTGATTATCGTCGCAGATAAAACTCATAACTAATCCAGTCTCAGTGTAAAAATATCAACAGTCAGCTGTGGAAACTTTGACTTTGGTTGAGTGGTCCCACATAGGAAATATAGGAATCACTGTACGTGTGTCAGCATGTAGTCTTGTGGTGGGCCGATTCATCGGGCTGATGCCTGATGTTCTGAGATATGGTCGTGTTCCTGAAGAAATAGCAGTTAGATAACGAGGACTGTTAAATACTAGCGGTGGTTGATGGGGGTCTAATACACAGTTGATGCTGGGCGCACTAATGTGGATTCATTTTTACCGCTAAGTTTAAAATGTGTAGTTATTGCTCTATTTTATCACATGCAAATAATAGCCAAATATATTAGGGCTGCAATTTGTAACTATTTTCTGAATGGATTTATTGTTTATTCGATAGAATATAGTCTATTCAAAAAAAACAAAAAACCCCCCCCCCAGAAAAACAAGTAAAAAATATGGTCGCAATGGGTTGCACGAAACAAGAAGGACGGTCTCAAAATTTGTTTTTTCAAACCAACGGTTGAAAACCACAAAGGCCTTTTATTTACGATCATAAAATAAAACAACGTGAAGTGTCATTGAATTAGCTCGAATCTAAAAAAGGAATGATTAAGATGAGATCAAAATTCTTAGTAACACCGCTCCAGCATGGGAACAAGAAGGACTAGCTTTCGTGTTTTTAAGTGGATTTATTTGCGGTTCTTCTGTTGTCAGTGTGTCATTGGGAGTGACCACGAGCTACATAAATAAAGAAATATAGTTAACTGTACACTATATTATGTATCGGAGTGTTTTCACCGTTTCACTGCCGTCAGACACGCCATGTGACGTCAGCCTACTGAATCCGTCCCTCCAATCTAATTCGATCTTTCAGACCGTGGGAGATGTTCGTCCATCAATTCCTCTAGTGATTATTACACTATATGTTCCTGTGAAGGGTTACATGAAATTCATTAAACCGTAGGGTGTAGACGTGATCTGTGTTCACACACATTGTCGGTCTCCTTCCTCCCGCGACTCTTTACCTCAGTGTTTGTGACTATCTGAGAACATCGTTTAGGTCCTCTGGTCCGACTGGACTGTTGTGTTCAGACGTAGCGGCGGTGCTGCGCATGAGGAAGTAGATAATTTCCTGTTGCTTGGTTTGTTTCTCAAGCACAGAATGGGGGAAATTGTTAATGCCACATTGGAGCCTTGAGTGAGCTGGACTGATCAGCAGGGGTTATTCTGTAGGGTTGAACTTTTCTCAAATGTCCCGTTTGGTACACCTGGATGCCGTAATGGTCTCTGTGGATCCTGTTAAACCAGGGCCCATTCAGCAGACTGTGGTTCACCCAGCTCCCAGAATCCGTAAATGTGAACAGGCAGCAGAGCTCTGCCAGCAGTGGAGCAGAAATTCAGCGGTAAGTCGTTTAACTGCTATAAATGTGAGCAGTAAAATCTCAGAATAAACTCCAGCGGAGAGAGGCCACATCAGGAGTGAGACCATCTCTCTGCGTAGGAAGAGTAGAAGAGCCGTGATTGTCCAAGCTTTGACCCTAAATGCTGCAGAGTTCATTTGTGAACCTGTGACAAACACGTACGACTTGCTTTTCAAATATTCAGTTCATTGTTAAAAAAATGATTCTTAGGAATTACTATTGTTGTCATAAAGTGTTTTATTATTCTTACTGGGCCTACGCTGTCGTTCCTGACAGCAAGGGTAAAAAAACAACCCATAATCCCCTGTGTTGGACAATTAATCCACTGATTGGACTCCTCAAACCCTCATGGAGGTCTAACTTGTGTAATACATATTTAACTCTGATTGTTCATATTTTAAAGTATTGGAGGGCTCTCAAAAAGAAAAGAGTTTTTCCTCATTCCTAACTTCCCAGCACTAAATTTGATGGTGTCTAAATTTAGCTCCTGTGAATTGATACAAGGAAATATTTCTTTGTTTTTATTCCTGAAGACAGAATAACTGGTTAACTGTACTCATCTTCATCATTGAGTCCCTGTGGGATCTGATCTGAGAACAGACTGCTGACTTCTTGGAAATAGTGAGGTTGAGTCAAAAAGACTGTTTGTTTGGGATTATTACTGAGTCTGAGTTCATTTGAGGGGTTCAAGCAAGGAGATTGCTTGTGCAACGCAGGGGATCAGGGGCTTTTTGAGGATAGACTCTTGCTGTTGGAGACGAAAGCGTATGATTAGTTTTAACTTTGTTTTTTTTCTCTCTTTTTGAGGGCATAAAGGCTGGAATACTGTTTGTATTCCTAAATTCTGTTTTCTTTTTGACGTCCTTGGCAGCTCTGGCATCCAGAGTTTGTAGCATCCTGCCGACCCCCCATTGGTTGAATCTGTATGTGAGAGAAGAGCCCAAGTTACCGTTGGAACAGACAGTTTTATGTGGCAGAGCAGCTTCACAACCAATCAACCCGAGTGCTGAAGGCAACAGTGGAGGGACGTTAATCACTTAAGCTTTTATCAAACTAACAACCGCCGCAGCACCAACTCTGTGCCCACAGTTATCATTTAACGTGATGCTGCATTTGTCAAATACAAAATAAAACTCGCATCACACTGACCGATTTGAACTCTGAGTGCATTGAGAAAATGAATTCTGATGCTCTTCAAGTAAACTACAGATATTTCTGTGACTGACCTGGTGCTGGTTTTACCGGGCTTTGACTGATGATCGTTTGTTTGATTCATCATTTCATCTTTCAAATGTCATCAAGTAAATTTCTGCCCAATGAGGGTCTGGCAGCAAAATGTTGCAACAATAAATATGATTTTGCAAGTTCGTCAGTGTGCAGGAATTACATTTTGATAGTTTTGAGTTTTGATCCCTGTCCTACGCAACTGGAAGAAAATGGATTAGAATAGAAGTTGTTTAATCTGTCAAATGATTAAAAACAATCGTGTTTGGGAAGAGGCAGACAACTTGTTGCATTTTTAGGAAAATATAATGTCAGTATTTGCAAGACAATCTTTATTGTTGCGCTGAGGAATCTAAGTATTTTCCTGACACCTTAAGTAAATCATCTCCTGCTGCACCATCGAAGAAGTGTTGTGCAGCAGGTTCCCAGCCTAACAGGTGATTATAGCTAACAATCGCCTCCTGTTCTCTCTGAGCGACTCGCTTAATGTTGTTGTAGTTGCAGCCCGCCTGACGTCTTGTGTTGAAATGCCCTCTGTGCTTAAGCTATGTTTAAAGAAATCATTTTGTCTGCGTGTCTTTGAGCTGCTGACGTCGGTGTCATCAGGAAGTAGACAAAACAAATGAAACCTGCTCTGAGTAAACCACATGACCTAAGGCATCATCCATAAAAACGCCGTATGTGCATAAAAGACGCCGTACGCCACTTTCAACGCAATCTGTTAGGTTTATAAAAAGCAAACTTGATGGGAGAATGTGTGGCCCTCTCTGTGACCTCTGACCCCGGTGTATACACAGAACCAGGAGAAATTAGGAAACTACGACTCTGATAGTAGAAGGACGAAATGAGAAACGGTGTGAATGGAATACCACAGTGTAAAAAATCCCAATAAACCCACTCAAAGCCAATTTTATGATGAATAATCAAACCGGTGTTTGGTTGTTCCCCCCGAAAATAAGATGTTCCAGATGTTTCTGTCATCAACAAACAATATTTATGTTGCTGAAATTCATTTTCATACATAAAAAAGTAGACCGCCGGTCAAGCAGGTATATGCCAGTCAGTTTGTAATCATATATTGTGTTAGACAAAAATGCTTTTAATCAGGGCTTAATGACAGATAGTGGCTGATTAAGGGCTGGAGAATGTGGAGAATAAAATATATAAAAAAATTCAAAATATATATAAACATACGTAGTTATCCCTGTGCCTCTTACACATCATACGCGTCCCCCTCCATCACTCCACACAGCAGGGATTCCCAACCGTCCTCCCCCCCACTAGCTTTTGACTCAGAAGAAAATAGGCCCTGTTGGTGATGCAGCAGCTGCCGCCGTGTCACATTTACTTTGCTTTGTTTGCGTCTCTCCAGTAAGAACTTCAACTTAACAATGTGTAAAGTTTATTTTCAGTCTTCCTGTCTGCCTTTGCTGTGACCCACATTATCAATATCAAATAGAGGGGTTCCGCTGACTTTAACGAACAACCGTCGGCGTTGCTCCGCCGGTTGCGCCACGCGGCCAGTGGGTTTTGATTTATCAAAGGAAATGGAAGTAGAATGTGCAAAAAAAGAATATATATTTTTGTACGCAGGTACATCCTATGTTTGTCTGTACGTCACCTTCTGACGCAAATCCTACTCACAGTTAGATGACCGAGGGTTCTGGTCTGGGTTGTTGTTTATGGAGTTGGTTTCCTTTTTTTTTTTGCTGCCTTTGAATTTATTAGATGGAGCATCAGGCCCGTTTACTGACGCAGGGTTCTGTGGGGGGCCGCTTGACATACTTGACTGTGATGTGTGCCGGAGTGTGGCTTTTTTTTTTCAAAGGAAGAGTAGTGACGATCTTGTCCAGGCAACATGAGGAAGTGCTTTCAACTACAATTAATTCTTATGGAATAAAGCGAGTGTCAGAGTCCGTGAGTCTGAGTGTGAAGTTCACTTTGGCTGTTTTTTAACCAAAGGAACGGCTTTGTTTTAAGGTTAGTTTGGTGTTGAAACGTCTGAATCAGCATAAAAATGTTCTGCTCAAGTGTCTCTGAGCAGCAGCTCACTGAACTCTCGCCCAGAGGAAAGATGGCTTCCTGAGTGTTCAGAGGACATTTCCTGTCCCTTTGATCTGCGTGTAATATACATGCGGTCTGCACATTCAGAATCCATCTCATGGTCTTTACTTTGCACTCGAGTTTCTGACTGAACGTATGAAGTTCTCCAATGAAGAATAATTCCCACTAAATGTTCATTTGCGCCCTGATTGCCACTCAAAACATTTCCTGGATATTCTGGCCTCAGGTCTTATCATGATGGGTCTTAAGGGAGGCTGGAACGTCTAGGTTCTGATCCAGAAGTACAAAAAGTTTAAAACCAGGGTTGCTTTCGTGAAAACACAAGTAACTAAAAATACAGCTTTGGCAAAGGGATTTTCTCAAATGAATGTTGTGTGGCTTCCTCCAGTAGAGCTTACGCTTAACAAACCTGCAATTTACAATTAGCGCCTTTGTCCCTTTATGTCCACATACTTGCTCAGGTTTTTTTTTCTTGCCAGGAACATTTTGACATTGAATCCGTTCTTGAGTGACACGTATAGCTGCTCATTGGGTAACCACAGTTGCCCAAGGTCATCAAGCATTGCTGCTTCATTGTGTCACCGGAGCCTTTCCTGTTAGTAACATTAAAAATAGACCATTTTGTTGCGATATTACTGAAACGAATTGTGTGAAATCAGTCGAAGCACGTCTTTTACGACGTCATTCCAATATGATGACGAAAGCAGAGCGTAGGGTCATTTGTTGGTTCAGCCTGCAGTCCCTCCCCAGCTAATGCCTGTTGATCGCCGTGGCCATGCGATCATAAACGGTGTAATCGAAACAGGACGCAAGCACACCATCAACTGCGCCATCATGTGTGTAAGCCCAAGTTGTTCTTTTAAACTAGTGAGGGTTTTTTTTCTAATACCAGCATTTTAAATGCCTCAGATGCTGCCTAGAATACAGGCAGTATTTGAGTGATATGAGCTGGTATGATGTAGTTTATAAACCTGCCTCCAACTTAACAGACTTTACTTTGCTGCAATAGCAGCCAAAGTAACTAATATTTAAGAACATGTTTGTAGCCTCAACAAGAAAGAAACGTGTTTTGCATGCTAACATGCCTGCCAGAGTCTCAATGAACTCTTTTGGATTTTCACTCTTTCTCTTTGAATATCCATTGAGTGAATGGAAAATTAAGGGCAGACCTAACAGGCTTCAAACATCAGAGTCCATCGACTCAGATAAAACAGTCAGCAATTCTTTGACCTTCTCAAACAGCCTGCAGCCGAGCTGCCACAGGCAGCTACTGTTTTGGAGCCCCTGACTTTCTGGTAGAGTATTGTTGGCCAGAGGAACACGATTTGGGCCATTTCACAAGGCTGTACACCGAAAAATCTCCCCAGTTAAACTGATGTGTGTAGAGGATGCAAGACTTTAGTTTTGTGGGTCATACGCCGAGACTGCAGCCATAGCGGTTGTAGGTGCTTCCTCCAACCTGTGGAATACTTTATGAAACCAGTTTCATGGGACATGACTTCATCATCTGCAGAATGAAGTAGTGAATGAATGAATAATTTGTAGTTAACCACCTGCTGTGCACACAGCTGGAAGTTTAATGATAAAATGAGCAGCAGATCCCAAACACGCGGGTCGTGTCCGGGCTTGAAGCTTTTCTCCTCGTTCAGGTGAGGCACTCTGCTGTCAGGGGGGACGGTGTCTCTGCAGGCTGGTTATCCGAGGCGTTGTCCCGGCAGGCCGTCCCGCAGACAGCGAGACTTCTTTATCTGCCTGGAAAGTTTTGCAAACAGTCGGGCTACCGTCTGCTTTCCTCCAGCCCTTATTCCCCCGGCAGCCGGTATCACACTTGCGTAGGAGAAAGTGGATCTAACGGAAGCAGTTTGTCTGCAGAGATAAACATCTGACGCCAGGAGTTACAAGCGGATAACAAAACGCGGACAAGTAAATATGGCCAGATTTATTTTCGGCCAGCCAAACTTGTGATCAAGATTTAAAATGAACACATTTGCCACCCGGTAGCGGATAATTATAACTAATCCTAACCCCGAAAAGTCAGTGATATTAGGGAACCGTCAAAGCTGCGTCTGCCGCAACCACAGAGCCTTCATATTAACGCGATAACTCAAACCAAACCCCCTATAGACCTTATTGCGAGGACAATCTGGATTCATTTTGGGACAGGTCACTTTCTGCCGCTAGGTGGAGCTCTATCTCGTAAATTAGGCCATAAATTCTCGAATGTTGGTACATTTTGAACAAATTTGATGGCATGAATCAACTGGAGAAGATCTATCTTGTATATATGTATCATATTTTACTCTCACAGCTCACATTATACCCACCAGGGGGACCTTTCTTACGACAAACGCACAGCGTCACATTTAATATGAGGATTCCTTGTTAAACGCAGGGGATTTACCGTCTGGGATGACAGAATACGCCTAGTTTTCATATATTCCAAGCTGCAATATGGGTAAAAATATATTTAATATTTTACCTTGAGATTCATTTACTTTTTTTTTGATTTTGTTTAAATATATTGTTTAATCTAAATTCACTTTCAAGTAATGTGTTTCAAACAACTTTGGAGAGGGACAGAATAAAAACTACTCCACTTCTAGTTTTTCACTACTTTGTTCTGTGTTTGTTAGTGGGACAGCGTTTGGAAAACCTCACATCAGCACAGATTATTCAGCTAAACCGATGAATTCTTCTACGTCTGATAAAAGAATAATAACACATGAGCTCGGGAACATATAGTAAAAAGGTTTTTTTAGTGAGCACACTTCATGCGGAAATAATCTGTTTTTATTTCACCAGCTATCTTTTGGAATCAGGGCTTCTTGCGGTCTCTGAGGCCTGCAGCCGATGTTTCTGTTGTAGACAAACAAGCGTACGAATAATTTTTATTTGTTCTTTGAAGCTCTCTAAAAATAACTTTGCTCAGGAAGTGATCAGTGGCGTTCACAGGAAGCAGCCATTGGCTACTCCTCTGTTGTTCACTGTTCAGAGGCCAACGTTCCCAACTCTGGTTCATCTGTGTGGGCTGATTCAAACGGGCATAAGAGCAGGAGGAACACCTGCGTTTTCCTACTTCCTGTGTGTGCGTCGGTGGTTATTGTAGGAAGGGGCGTTTTCTTACAAATGTGGAAAGAATGAAATGGTTCTGGCCTGTTTTGGCCGTCTTTACTGCTCTCTGATGAATCTGAGCAGACGGTCGTCATGTAATAAGTCAAAATAATAATGAAGAGATGGACTTAAAACTTATTTTCAGCGATTGGAAGGCCAGCGTCTTATCTTCAGCAACAACACAAAGTACAAAGTAGACTCCATCCCTCCCCCAGAGGTCTCTAAAAAGCTGGGGATATTATGGGTCTTTCCTGACGCGATAACTCAAAACTATTTCATGGATCCTTTTCATTTTATTCCCACATAGACCTTAGTGCGATGAAGAACTGGATTGATTTTGGGTCATTTGCATATTTCTGCCATTAGCGGGAGGTTTATCCGGGGGTTGGGGGCCTTTCGGGGATATAGACTTGTGGGGGGCGACAGCGTAGGCCTCGTTGTCTTGGTTTTGTTCTCATGTCATCCATGCTGCTTTCCAGGCATCTATATTTTTAGTGAACTTAGACGAAGGTGATTTGGAGTAACATGACTAACAGAAGTAAAAACAGATACATCCTTGAGAAGTTGTCCATGTGGGTTTTTAATATTACAACACAGCTCTATTATCGTTATTTTGATTTTGTGTATTGAAACAAGAAATCAGAGTGGTAACATAAAAAATTCTGGATTTTGAAATCACAAAATAATACTTAGTTGCGGTTTAAAGTTCTGTTAAATAAAGTATCAAGGCTGCGTCTTGGTGAATAAACGGAGAGCCGAAAACATCAGACGAGAGAGCGGCAATGAGCAGACAGTCCCCTCCCTCACATTAATACAATCATCCCTCATGAAACACATCATCCCCGCCAGCTTGGACTGGAACTCCTATTTTGGTTTTTTTCCACTTCTTCCTCTCTTTAAGAAGGATGAAAGCCATGATCTGTAAATGTGAACAAGAAAACAGTGGTTGCAGCGATGACGCCTGAGACTGTTGTGTGTAAACATAAAGGGCCATTTCTGGAGCGACTCAGCAGACGGCATGGGTTCTGTTTACATCTCTACTCAAGGTGGAACTTTCATTTAACGGGTTATTAAAGTGTCTGAGTCAGAACTTCTGTCTGTCAGCGTATTTGACTGGTCACATGTTTGTTGTTCCCACGTTGAGTCTCCTTCAGTCTGCGTGTGCGCTGCTGGCTAAATCATCCTCACTCTCCTACGGCATCATAACAACTGTTAAAGAGTTGTCATCAGTACGGGGTTAAGGTACATTTGATAAAGATTGTCTCTCAGAGGCAGGCCTTCTTCATAGAGTTTTATTACAGCACATTCATAATGCTTCGTAAATGCTCCAAACCAGCATATATGGGTCTTTAAAGATAAACTTCTGGTTAAGTGATTAGGTTTATAGCTTATTATGTCAACCTGCGGTCATCAGCCATCACATTATAATCACTGTCAGGTGAAATCATTATCTTGTTACAACGGTACCTTTCAGAAGGTGGGGTCTATTAGCCACCGAGTGAACACTTTGAAGTTGATGTGATGGAAGCAGAGAAAATTGACGTGAGTGACATTGACATGGACCAAATTGTGATGGATGGATGAGTTGGTCAGAGCATCTACAGAATTACAGGTCTAGTCTGCAGTTCCTGGTCTGCAGTGGTTAGTAAGTGGTTTAAGGAAGGCCAGGTTATGAACTGGCCACAGGTTTATTGGTGCCCCCGGGTGCCTTGGGCACCAATAAACTCCCCCCTGACTTCTCCAGGATATCGTCATTGCCGAGTTCGCATCCGCCATAGATCCTTTGTGTTAACGATCATTTACTTAAAAACCCTTTCGTAGATCATTTTCAACTTTTACTCCCTCATAAACCTGAGTGCAAGGAAGGACTGAATTGATAATGAGAAAAGGTCAGTCAGTTTATTTGCTGCCGGGGGAGCTTTATCTCCAAATGCTTTCAAGTGATCATTTCTCGACTTGTTTTGATAAAAGCAAACTTTTGGTGCATATATATATATATATATGTATATAGTCTCAAAGAGATTTATATTGGTATATATATTTTACACTAGAAGTTCACTTTTCAAGAAAATCACACGTGGATTTGGACATAAGTTATAAACATGTCATAACACAGGGACATCACATATCTATTAAGTCGTTACAAAAGGACCTGCGTAATATTAGTCAGCTTGTTTACGGGTGTTTGCTGTATGAATGGATAATCAATGAACACACACACCTCAGTAGTAATGAAGTAGTACGTACCACGCATCATAGATTCTTTTAACTTCATGTAGATACGTCCAAAAATAAAACATTATGGATAATGCACCAAAGTGTAAATTATTATATTCCAATATTATTACATACAATATGTTCTTTTGATGCTTGGATCGTTACATGATAATAATGTAGCGTATTATGACAGTCTTTAGTTTAAAACTAGTCGGCATCATCCAGAACAAGTTGTTATGTGTTATAATTCATTTATGTTTGTGCAGCGCATCAGATTTTTATTACGCGTTCTTTATCTGTGAAGTTTCAGCATTGAGGTCGGAAGGTGCCTATGCCCAGTGGTCCGACTGCAGGATGTGAAAAGTCAAGTTTGCCTGGAGCCAATAAATTGAAACACACCATGGTCCAACGTTTTTGCTCCTTGAAGCAAAAGTAAAACCCTCATGTCGCATTTTCCATTACTACTGACTAGAAGAGAGCGTCAGTCTGTACTTTGATTCTATGAGTTATCGGACTAGAACTGTCGGTGATCTTTATCTATGTGTCAGCTGTGCAGCCCGTCAATCAATCCATCACAACACACTGTGAATTTTCCCAGAATCAGCAATCAGTTTAATATTTGGGTGAAAATGTGCATCCAAAGGTCCAGCCACCAAAAGACATGTTGCATTACAACTATTATGAAGGCTTGTGTTAACTAATAGTTGAGATCGGCAGAAATAACTAGTCCTACAGTGTTTTGTGTGAGAAAGCTCTTCTTGTAAAGTAAAACCAGATCTATTAAAAATATGATGTTTTTCAAACCCCCCCCACCAAATTTAATAACATCCCCAGAAAGGGGTTTAGGAAATAGCTATGTCTAGAAAGCCGTTTCTTAATTTCCTCGGCAGGTCAAAGGGGACAAGCTCTTCTGGCCAGAAGGTTCTGATGTTGCAAGGATGTCCAAAAAGTTGAAAAAGTTTTCAATTTTTGTTTTATGAGACAAAATTGGATTTTCTCAGTTATCCAAGTGTTTCATAGAAACCCTCATTAGATTTTAATTTTTACGTGCAGTCCTCTGTCTCCACTCAGGTCACATCAACAAGCTGACAAATAATCCCATTATTTTTGAAGATGCCACAGTCTATGATTCCCAGAACTTCATCTGGGTCAGTGGGTCTCGGTAAAATTACTCAAAGGCCTCGGGCAGTTCCAGAACATGTGAGCTATTGATGCTGGTCAAGCTTGCAGTATTTGGACAAATACAAACTGCGTGTTCTCCTGAGTCGTCATGGCCTGACACCTTATGATTGTCCTCTAGGTCCGTCTTCCTGAGTAGAAGTTCCATAAAACGACTAAACGAAGGAGTTGCTGGGGTGAATTGGCCCACCTCCTGCCCCCTCAAAGCTCTGCGGTCATGTCGTTTTTTTCTCCTAACACTTCCCTCCTCTTCGTCTCTCTGCTGTGTAGAAATAAACAATGGCCTCGTTTGAAACTGAGACGTTTCCTCGGATTATTTGGACAAATTATTCTCACCCACACAAGACCCATGATCACTTGTCCTGTTTTCACCGCTCTTAAACAGCACACTGTTTTTCCTTCACTATTAAATCATGGAGATGGATTTAAACCAGACCAAATAAATGACTAACATCTGTGTCTTTTCTCCTGCTTCTTCCTCTTCTTCTTTCGTCTTCCTCTTTCCGATCTTCTCAGAGTATTCAAGAAGTCGAGCCCCAACTGTAAGGTGAGTCATCTGATTTATTTACCCTGCATGGAAATGATTAGAACGGTAAAAACCAGCAATTCTCGGCCGTTACCAAAATAAATGAAGTATATACTAAAGTATTATCACTGAAATATAATCAAACGAAAACAATCACCAGTGAGGGCTCTACATTCTTTTGATCCTTTATTTAGTTAAATACTTGGATCTAGAAACTTCAATGGAAAAAAACTCCACAAAGTATTAAAGTAAACCTTCAGCAGAATGGTCCTTTTCAATAGTACTATATGATGTATTATATTCTGTCTTATTACTGGACTATCATCACAGACGCTTTAGCATAAAATACCGGAGAAATAATTCTCATTAACAGACAAGAGTCATAATTTATAAGATATATTTCAGTTAGAGCTGCAGCGACTGCCTGTATCTTCCCCGATCACCGATTTTTATTAAATCTCTATGAACTTCATGAGTTGTTCATGTCTGGGTATTATTCATTGTGATTGGACTTTAAATTCTCTAACTCTCAGGCGTCCAGTGGACAGGTTGGTGACAAATATTTAGTCAGTCTCAAACGTTAAACTCGTACAATCGGTCTGTGTGTTCTCAAAAAGAATGGCTTGATTTTGCAGAGACCAGACAGTAAATCCACGTTGTAAAAAGTTTCTCTGTTGTACCCAACTGCCAACATGGAGTTTCTGGGTATGCAGAGAACTCGTGATTACTCTGACTCTAATCTTCAGGTTCTTTCCTTCTGTGATGTTGTGATTGGTCATAACGATGCTGACACGCAGTGATTGATCTCCGCAGGTGACGGTGTACCTGGGAAAGAGAGACTTTGTTGATCACCTGGATCACATGGACCCTGTCGGTGAGTCAGAACATCTGGACTGTATTAACTTTACTGACTCACTGCAAAGGAACGAAAGTCCTGGACGAAGCGGTTTAAAAATGTTTGTGTATAAATGTACGTAAATGTTTACTTTGCACATGCCTTAGCCTACCTATAAATCACAGTTATGTGTGGACATAATGTTTTGGGGGCATACCCTTGCTATCGGGGACTAGGACTAGTTTTAAGTTCTAGACTAAGAAAGGTATTTAGCTCTGGAGAGGAGTGGAAGTTTGTGATGACTCAGTGGTTTGTCTTCTTTCCTGATCACAGATGGAGTGATCCTCGTCGACCCAGAGTATCTGAAGGACAGGAAAGGTAGGACAGCTTCCTCTTCAACCCTCCACATCACAATATTTGTTAGAAAGGTCATTGGAAGGTGGAAGGGTAGCGCCGGACAGCTGGGCCTATTCTGAATCCACTTTCAAGCTTTCTAAACTCTCCAGAACTTATCCATTCTCTATAACCTCTAAACATCTGTGGATGGGTCGTGCATGGAAAGTTTATTTATTATAATAGAAACAATAAGGATGATACAATAAACTTGTGCTACACTATTCAAAAAAAAGTAACAAAGTGTTTTAAATGAGAAAAAAAAAAAGAATTAAAGGAAGCCAACAGCGACATGGAGATTGTGTTTGAGATGTCACCGATTCTGCAGCCTCAGATCTTCAGGCAGGGACTTCCAGAGCTTGGGCTCGACACCCAAAAAGGCCGTTATTTACGCTATTTATGTTAAGTTATTTGTGTTTCAAAGGAAAGGCCACTATCAAACACCACTCCACGGTTTTTGGATGCAGGTGTGATGTTTTATGACGGGGGTCCGGGATGTTTCTTTCAGATAGAGGTAGACTTCGGAGGAGTGAAGAGAATTTTTTCTGACGTATGATCATTGAGTTTGAGAAGGTTGTGTGACATTCATCAATGAAGCTCAGACAAACAGGACCATTTAAATTAGAACCTTAATTACCCCGTTGACTGGATTTTAGTGGGACATAGATTTGTACGTCATCGGCAAAACAATGACACTGGATTTTCTGCTGGTTTATAATATGACCCGGTGGCAGCACGTTTATGCTAAAAGAAATAAGGGGCCAAGCGGTTGCTCTGGCTCACCTGCATTTCAGGCTGATCCAACAGGATTGCAGGATCTACTCTGTCAAAGCTGAGCTGGGATCCAAAAGAATTAAAACTGATCCGTCGGCAGCCTCAGCTGGAAGAAAGCATTCATTGGTCGCTTTAACTCGCGCAGATTCTGTGCCGAGACATGGAGGAAAACCTGATTGAAATTTATCAAACGTGTTGCAATTATTCATAAAGGATCAAAGAGATTTCTCTTCAACTTAAGAAATGATCTATAGAAATACAAACTTGAATGACAAAACCAAACATGCAGTAAAAACGCAGAGTTTTACCTAAGGATAAACCTGAACTTACCGGAACCTTCCTCCTCCTGCAGTCTTCGTCACCCTGACCTGTGCGTTCCGATACGGACGGGAGGACCTGGACGTTCTCGGTCTGTCCTTCAGAAAGGATCTCTACATCTCCACCTTCCAGGTTAGAGCAGAGAACACTGCTGAGTAAAAAGGTTCATTTACTCCAGTACAAATCTAAGGTACTTGGACTTTCTGCCTCCTTCTGCTTTGGTCAGAACATTTAATGCGTTGGTAATAATTCTTTAGAATTATAGGTTTAGACAGTTATTAGACAGAACCAGCATAGAGTTACGTCTCAGTCAGTCTGTCCAACAGCCGTCTCTGTAACATCCCATGAACCTGCCCCAGCCCTCTGCAGCGCTTCCTGCAAATCAGTCGTCTGTGGGCCCACTTTAGCTCAGAACATCATCTGAATGATCTGAGCTATATTATATCATATTTTACTCTCTAGGTGATATTTTACTAACTGGGGGGATCTCTTTTAAATGGGATCTAAGTTCATATTCAATTTTAGAAGATCAATTAGGGGGACTGTTCGTATAACGCAGGGGGTTTGGGGCTTTTCAGGCACGTATCCTTGCTGTCAGGGACGACAGTGTGGGCCTGGTTATTAGTGACAGTTCTTTACTGGTTCAAATGAGCTCCGCCTCCAGCGAAGACAACCGTAATAATCTAAAGTTACGCAACGATCAATCATAACTTTAAATGATTGAGTAATTCCTCAGAAGAGGAATTAAAGCACATCTTATAGTTGAGATGTTTGCATTACGACTCTGAAGTAGCATTATTAGACGTGTAGTCATGTATTTGCAGAGCGTGGCGTCGGCGCTTTTTTTGAATACTCCCTTCAACATTATTCAGCCGTTGGTGTTTCTTTCATCTTCTGGTGAGTCTGTCAGAAGGACATCAAAGTTTCACTCCCTCGTCTGTGTCATTGCTCCCAGGCCTTTCCTCCGGTGCCAGAGGAGCGGAAGCCCAACAGTCGACTGCAGGAGAGGCTGCTGAAGAAACTCGGGCAGCACGCACACCCCTTCTACTTCACCGTGAGTCTCTAACACCTCTGCCCTCTAGAGGGAGTTTGTTTTCTGACCGGGGTCCACTCCGACACCGGGCACAACCAGCAAAGTGACGCAAAATGCTTGAACAAAGATGGCGGGGCGCTTGATTACATACGTAAGGTCCCGGGTTCAGCAATAAACTAGTCAAACAAACGTGTGTCCAGTCATTGAAAATGACTCGAGCAGCTGATTCCATCTTGCCCCTTCCTCTACATCGTCCTCTGTTAAAACCACCAATTGCATGTCCTCTCTCACCACATCCAATAAACTTCCTCTTTACATATCAACATTAATTTGGCTGTATAATCTATTTTTTTTCTCGGTTTAAGGCATAAACACATACTTGTGTTTCCTGTCGCTGAGCAGTGTCTTTAAAATGCTCTTATTTTGAAGGATCTGACTTGATGATTAGCTTACGATCGGCCCTCCACACCGTGTTTCATAAACCAACTGTATGACGTTTTCAAGGGAAAATAAAACTTTGTGAGCTCTGTTCAGTCCATTTTATGTTCCATGGTGGCTTTGTTCATCAAGACACGTATACGGACACACAGGATTCATTTATCTTGTTGCCACAAGTTAATAAGTTGTGCCCTCTGTTGTTTACCTCTTTTAATCATTTACAATATACTCAGAGCAGTGTCTCTGCAACAAAGCCTTTCTCAAGTTTAACTGACAAATACATACGTTAAGTGAAATCATTTATTTGTACAAATATGGTCGTGCTGTCCATGCTAACTCCATTAGCATTCTTACGGCATTTCCTATAATATGTTAGCATTAAGCTAACGGCCCAAAAATTCAGACTTAACCCGGAAGCCTTTATATCTTACTTGAAGAACTCTTTCTGTCAAACTGAATGCTAAAGCTCGAGGAGAGCAGAATAAAAGGACTACGTTTAACCGCAGCCTCTGATGTTCCCATCTGTCCACAGTGTGTGTCACTCTCCTCTGTTTATGCAGGTCCAGGGTCCATTATGGAATGAAAATTGCACTTAATTCATGAAAACGTTTTAATTTAGATTTTTTGGGGGGAATGGGAAACATTGGTGTTTTAAACCAGAAGTTCAGATGTATGTAATTTCTTTTTTGTTCTTTCCTGTTTCAGATTCCTCAAAACCTCCCATGTTCAGTCACTTTGCAGCCCGGCCCAGAGGACACTGGGAAGGTAAGGCCCGCACGCCAACATTAACAAAATCAGCTTGATCCTAATTGGGGGACTTGGCATTTCCCCAACAGCACAAACAGTACCAAAGGGGATAATTAACCGGTCTTAAGTCTGAAGGATGGTTTATTCAGGAACACACACACACACACACACACACACACACACACACACACACACACACACACACACACAGCTGACGTATTATCCCCTCACAGTATTTACCTGTATTCATAACACCAGGAACTAGTCTATATACGTTTGTTATTGCTGCCTCCTGCTTCCCTCCCTTTGATAATTGTTCAAATGTAGATGAATGTGAAAGCAGCCCAGCAGGGTATCGTAAGACTCAGCAGTCAGACATAAATGGACCTGCATAGCGAGCCGGACTGTGTTCAGAGAGTTTGAGCAGCAGCCGGTTGAAATGTTACCGTGCTGACTGAAGGCGGCTTGAGTGCTGAACTTGTCCTCCCTCTCTGCAGGCCTGCGGTGTTGACTTTGAGATCAGAGCTTTCTGTGCCAAGTCGATAGAAGAGAAGATTCACAAGCGGTGAGTTCAGACCTGCAGGAAGCAGATGTGGACATCCAGAGGGTCGAAAACACGCCGAGGGAAATTACATTTTATTTCCAGAGCGATCGAGAACAGCTGTAAATTGACGATATGAGGAGGGTTTAAAAACTGCCACTTCCTCAGGACACTGGTTGGGGCTTCATGCTGTAGACGGTGTTTTTGATTCTGGGCTGAGGTCTAAGGCTCTGACATGAACTCCCTGCTGACTAACTGATTAGTGATCGACAGAATTTTGCTTGATTACATAACGTGCGTCAAAAAGCAGGGAGTCACTGGAGGAACCAGGATTAAAAGGAGGGAGGAACCTCCCCCTCTTATTGTCTAAGCGTGTGGCGCTCTGTGAAGTCTGCACGCCGTAAGCGTCTCTCGCAGGGACTGATTATAACACTTGTCACATGTTTCTGTCACCTATATGTGAGGGTCTAATTATCTCTTCATCCCCCCGTATGCCCCACCGCCCTGACAGCAACCCGGGTTTCAAAAACAATGGACCGCCATTACAGCCTCGTAACCTTTTATATACAGCATCCATTCCTCCGTTTTCTGTAACCGCGCGTCCGGAGGGGTCAGCACCCCCCATATAGTGCATGTCTTTAGACTGTGAGAGGAAACTTAGGCAGACCACCAGACAGACTTGGATTTGAACCTGGAAACTTCTGAGTGTAGCTGCGGTGCTTCCAGCTGTGCCACCATGTGGGCTTTATCAGAAGCGTGAACAGAGATGAAGGTGCAACAGTCCCGCCAGGAACAGGCTGTGTGAAAAGGGGCCCTGGCCCCCCAGAGTAGAGTTAGAAAATGTTCTGCTCTTCATCGTCTTGATCACATAAACATTTGGACTCATGGCAACATAGTTGTTGTCATGTAAAGTACAGAGTCGGTATATGCTGGTATTTTAAACTCCAGCAGAGATCAGTGTGCTCGTGTTTAGTGTGGGAGGCGTCTGGGCTCTCCTTCTAGTAAACATTCTGACGGGCCTGGCTGATGGGAAGGAAGACGTTCTGGTTTCAAAGATCAGGGACTGGTGAAAGTGGTGAAAATGATGACGTCCTGCATGTTTTGCAAACGGCATGACGTCTTCTCTTTAGGCGGGTCCGCTGTGAGCCGTGTGTTTGATGGGGGCGGACATGTTGAACTTGTGTGCAGGAACTCAGTACGTCTGGTGATCAGGAAGGTTCAGTACGCTCCAGAGAAACCTGGTCCTCAGCCAATGGTGGAGACGACCCGCAGCTTCCTGATGTCTGACAGGTCCCTACATCTGGAGGCCTCTCTGGATAAGGAGGTAAACACACACACACACACACACACACACACACACACACACACACACACACACACACACACACACACACACACACACACACAGTATCTCTCTCTTTCAAACACTCTCACACACACTCTCTAACACACACTCATTCTCTCTCTCGCACATTCTCTCTCTCTCTCTCAACCTCGCACTACTTCTCTCTCGCTCGCTCTTTGTCTCACACACACTCTCACACTCAATAGCTCTCTCTCTCTCACATTCTTTCTCTCTCACAATTTCTCTATCTCACTCACTCACTCGAACACAGTTAACATCAGACACTGGTGACATTTTAATTTACTGCTACTAATGAAATAAAATATTCTGTATACTTCTATGTTTTTAATATATGAAGCAAACAATTCTTTTGTACTTTGACTCAAGCGGTACTTTGACTTCAGATCCTGTCTTCTGTTTTAAATAGGATGCTTTTTCAACACTTATGATTGTCTTCTTTTCCCATGGTGCATCGTGAGCAGCTGTATTATCACGGAGAGCCCATCAGTGTCAACGTTCACGTCACCAACAACTCCACCAAAACCGTCAAAAGAGTCAAGATCTCCGGTGCGTCTGTCGGCGGTGGTTCATTAAAGCAGCGAGCAGAACCTCCAGCGCTTTGCTGTTCAACGGTTCTCTGCTAACGGTTCTGCTCTTCTCTGCGTCTCCTCTCTGCAGTGCGTCAGTATGCAGACATCTGCCTCTTCAGCACCGCCCAGTATAAATGTCCAGTGGCCCAGCAGGAGGCAGAGTAAGTCCCAGTTTAACCTCTCTGACCCCGTGGAAAGAACCCGCCCATCATCTGCTTTGAGTTTCAGCACAACTTTAATCATCCAGTGAATTCAAACGGGTTTGACGATGAACCGTCACTTTGAGTCCTCACTTACATGAGATCAGTCTGTGCTGAGTGGGCGGGGTTCACCTGAGCGCTTTGACTGACGGCAGCCTTGTTGTCGTCTCCACAGTGACCAGGTGTCATCCAGCTCCACCTTCTGCAAGGTCTACACTTTGACCCCGACGCTCGACAAGAACCGAGAGAAGAGGGGTCTCGCTCTGGACGGCAAACTCAAACATGAAGACACCAACCTGGCCTCCTCCACAATGTAAAACACACACACACACACACACACACGCTCACACAGTGTACAGGTGTGATGTCTGTCAGTGAAGTCACATGACCAACTTCTTCTGTTGTGTTTCAGTGTGAAGGATGTTACTAACAAGGAGGTTCTGGGAATCTTGGTGTCATACAGAGTCAAAGTCAAGCTGGTGGTCTCACGTGGAGGGTACGACACACACACACACACACACACACACACTTCTGACATCACTTCCTGTATACAGGCTCCCTGGAACTCGGTTAATGAATATTTGTGGATGAGCAGGAATGAATATGTGTCTATAAATCATTTCAAAGTGCTTTAAATAAAAGTCCATCCATTGATTTACCTTCTATATAATTATGCATAAATATTTCTGGTGACTCATCTTGAAGTTGGGGAAGTTCCATAAAAACCTCATCACATTGTGACACGTCTGACTTTTAGCTCGGAGCTGTTTTAAAGAAGTTCAGGGGTGTGAATACTTTCTCACACCGCTGGTGACAGCTGTGAAAAAGAACTTCTTAAAACGTGATTGTTGGTTGTGTAGCTGTTGAGTAACTGTTTTCATTTATCCGTTATGAGGAGTGGATGCTTTATTTTGTGGTTTATAACCTAATACTTTTGTGTTGAAGTCTTGCCGTCTTCTTTTTTTTGCCTCAGCTTCCTTCTTCTTCCACTCACTTCCTGGTGTCGCTGTTAGTCACCATGGAAACAGTCTGCTTGTTGCCATGCTTTGCTTACAGTGCAGGCGTGTGAATGCGCGTGTGTGTGTGTGTGTGTGCGTGCGCATGTGTTATTCTGTGGATTATGACTGTGACGTTATTGACAGCGGTTAGTTACACAGGCGGATCATCCTGACGTCCTTCGTCTTCTCAGCTGTTCTGATTGCTGCAGTCCGGACTGACTTCCTGTCTTGTTTTTCAGGGATGTGTCAGTTGAGCTGCCTTTCATCTTAATGCATCCTAAACCTGTCGAGCTGCCAGTGTCCCGCCCACAGTCAGGTGACCTCACTCATGTCCAAACCCAGTAAAAGCAGAACCAACATCTAGCCTTTAGCCATGAGGATACCGGCCTCTTTCTGTTGAGCGCTGGATCTGCATGGAGATGAGACGCACTTTCCATCTGACGTTCTAAAGTGTGTGTGTGTTTGTGTATGTGTGTGTGTTACAGCTGTGCCAGAAATGGACCCGCCCATCGACACCAATTTGATAGAATTCGACACAAAGTAAGTTTCAAGTCTTCCGCTGACTTCACTAAAAGTTAAAAGTTTTAAAATATATTTTATGTCGAGAAACGCCTCAACTAAAAGCCTCATTATATCCACCTCACCTGTGTGATGATGTCATCAGGGCTTATTGTTTTAATTGTACATGTAAACTAGAAAGAACCCTCAGAGAACCTCCACCAAAACACAACAGAACCTTAGGTTTAGGAAAACTTCCTCATGATTTCTCCATTAATATCCCAGTTATTACCAGACTAAATCTACCGACAACTCCAACATCTCTCCAAGTATCTCTCAGATACTTTGCATTCGCTCGTCTCCTGGGCCTTCCACTTCTGCGTCTCTGTTCAGCCCACTGAGCCCCCATCTCCACCACTAAAAGAACATCAAAGCAACAAATTAAGCACGTAACAAATTAAGCACGTAACTTCACCAACATTAAATCCCCTCTAGGAATTGCCAAAACCTACCTCTAGGTAAACTCCACTGCAGCATGGGGTGGGCTGTTTTGGTCAGAGATGATTTCCTGTTCACGTAGAGGCCCATATATGGGCGTTGAGGGCGGAATCTGCTCACAGGTGGTTCCACAGGTAACGGTGGGGTGAACTGCTCCTTTAACAGACCTTCTTTGTCCTCTCAGCAGCATCTCTCAGGACGATGACTTTGTGTTTGAGGACTTCGCTCGCCTGCGGCTCAAAGGCGCCGTTGACGACAAGGACGAGGACTGCTAGGAGCTCGCCAACCCCTTCATATGCCCGCTTTGAAAGCACCTGACACACACACACACACACACACACACACACACACACACACACACTCTTCATGTTACATTCCCCGGTGGAGGGGATGGGTGAGGGCATGTTCGGATGGATGCCTGGCAGGGCGGTCGGTGATGTTCTTCCTCTCTTGCTTCAACCATTGGTCACCGTTTTCTCCATCGGTCTTCTCCGTTTCACCTTTTTGCTGAAGGTTGACAGAAATGTTGAGCAGCTGCAGGACAGATGTTGGCGGTGTGGGTCGAATCTCTGCTGGGTTTTTTTCTTTTTTTTTCTTTAAAGACGGGTGGGCGGAGCTTATGAGGTTTAATGTGAAGAAAAGAGGATCGGCTGGAAAATAAGACGCAGGAAGAGTTGCATTAGCAGCGTTCGTCCTCTTTTACTTTGAAATCTCGTTCAGGATGTCGGCCACTTCTGCGAGGAAATAGAATCTATATTTGAAACAAAACGAAAAAATCCTCTATGAACAGTCGAGGTCCGTGATGATCGCCGTTTTTCTCCTCATCTCCACGCAAAAACTGTAGAGGCCGACATCATGAGGAAGAGGAGGAAACACACACACACACACACACACACACACATGCTCTCACAGCAGTCTTATAAAGCGGACGAAGTTCACCAGCGCTCTCTCTCCACCCCCTCTGACTCCTGTCGGCCATATTGTTTGTGCCGTCGTCCCGTTCGGCGTCTTCATGAGAACCGTTCCAGCGCTGATGGAGTTTCCGTCCGTCGGATGTTAAAAATTTCTTTTGTTTCTTTCAGTATCTTGGTTTCATTGGAAATGATTTTTCAGGAAATCCTAAAAATATCAAATAAAACACATTTATCCCATGATTTTAAAAGTTAAGCCAAACGCTTCAGGCGCCGAGAAGGTTCTAGAGATAAAACCGTGAAATCTACTAAGTTATATGTGATAAAAATACAGAAGCTCGAATGTTGACGGTTTAAAAAGAAGGGATCCGCCTGTTTATGTGCTTCAATCCGCATTTTCATTATTTAGTAACCGCCACCCAGGTTCTGCCCGTCTTGGTGGGCTTCATTCTCCCACCAGGTTTCCTGAAAGTCCATCCTGAGGTTCTGATCAGACACACACCAGCGCAGGAAAACTCGCTTAAGTCCTAAAACAGGTTGAAAAACTCGGAGGAGGAAATGGTTCTGAAACGGACTTAAAGGAAAATAAACTTTCTAGTCAGAACATTTTAAAGAAAAAGTTGTGATGGAATGAGAAAAGTTGTAACTTTGTCCAAATAAAAACAAGATATTTGCGTAAAGAACGGATCGGGTTCCCGTTGATGCGCCTCCGGGTGCAGAAACTCGGCCGTCATCAGAACCAGCCGACGTCAGAGGGGATTTTAAAAGGGACAGATGCTGTTAGAACAAACCTTCCAGGTGTTAAACAGACAAATAAGCTACAATAAAATCACTGCAGAGGCAAAGGTTCTGCCTCTCCGCCGGGTTTCCATTCTTCATTCAGGGAAGTTGAGCTCCAGAACCTTTGAGTCGGGACGCCGCAGAGCGCGTCTTTCTTTTCTTTCTTTTTTTTATCAGGATCTCGTGTTAACATTTTCATCACGGTTGAAACAATGAGCACAAACTCTGATCACGCTGGAATCGTTCCGAAACTCTCAGTCACTCCACTGACGTCTGATCCTGATCCGGTTTCGGGCCGGACTGGATTCTCCTCCCTTAGCTCTGACCTAAAACCGATGCCGAACTCGTCATGAGGCGATTCGGTGTGAATAGAAACAGGAAGTGGATGCCTGAGTCTGTGACTCTCCCACCTCGTCCTCATTAAAGGGAAATACTGCTGTTTTTTGTCTATTCTCATCATCTCTGCTCAAACTTCCCTCCGACCCACTAAAACCCGTCCTCAAAACGCATCTTCAGTGACTCCTGGGATCTGCTCCGTGCCTTCGACTCCTCTCAAACGCCTCGCCCTCCCTCATGTCTCTGATTCCTGTGGCGGTTTGAGACGCTTGATCCTCCGCCGGAAGCTTCTCGCCGAAAAAAGGGAAGAAATGCCAATTCTAGTAACGTCATAATTCAGTGTTTTATTCTTTACCGTTTATTCTTTTCATCAGACCGTGACTAAAATACTGATGAGTTTTTTTCTTTGTTTAAACTACGTAATAAAATCAGTTTGATTTCAGTCGTCTGACTTAAGGTGCTAGATATTTGCCAAATATTGATTATTTTAAGATAACTGATTAATTCAAGTATAATTGTAGATCTTTTAAACCGGTGTTTGTCTAAACTCTGGATATACGGGCCCAGAATGATTGGCACCCTGAAAAAATGTATTATAATGATGGAAGAAAATGTCTTTATCGTCTCTTCCTATGACCTTGACGAACAATTCACAAAAATCTAACCTGTAAGTCAAAAAAAACCAACCTAACACTTTTATGATAAAACAAATATGTGTGCCAAAACACTGACACGTATGATAATAACTAATCTGCAGAAGAAGAAGCGGCCCATGAGGTCAGATCTCAGAATCCTCTGGAACCACAAAAGTCCAATCTGGTGTCGATTTATTTGAGTTGCTTTTTAGCACAAAACTTTTTGTCGGTAATATTTTTGACTTAATGTCGTAACAAATCATAATAATCCCCCGGGATGAGCTGGAGAGTGTTGCTGGGGTCTGGGTTTTCTTTCTAATCCCTCTGCTCCCGCGATCCGAGCCCAGACAAAAAATACGCGGATGATGAGTGAATGTTGAACTATAACCTTTTATTCTCGTCTGCTTTAAAAGCAGCGTGTTTCAGCACAACTTCAAGTTTGAGCGGCTGAATGACCGTGTGGATGTGATTCGGAATGTTGAGCCTCAAATCTCCTCAAACCAAGTTTTTCCTGGAATATAAAGACTTTTTTCCCCCCCTCATAAGATACCAAAACAACTTGTAAACTTTACTGACTTTTTGTCTCATTTCAAACATTTGGGTGTCTTTATTTCCATCGCTGCGTACTCCGACGCTCGATCCCCGTGACAAAGAACCAGTCAAAGCCGATCAGAAGAGCCACATACGGCCTTACGGCCGGGGGGGCAGTAAAGAGATGTAAATAAACCAATCAGCACCAGTGTTTCCCTCCTGATCCTCCGACCTCCGGACAACTTCAGCCCTCTTCATCCTTTAAAACTCGACGGCTGAAGGTTTCTTTCCTCGCTTTAAATCTACAGTTTCCTGTTTATTCCCCCTCTCTAAGCTGCACAGTTGAACATTTCACACGACACCAGAGCACTGCACTTTGATCGGACCACACAAACCCACAGAACTGCAGACGGTTTTTCTGTTGCTTATTTCAGGAGACGAAGAAGAATGTTGACCCTTTTTTTTTTTATTGTTTTTTTTTGTCTCAGAACCGTTAGTTGTGTTTCCGAAGCTTCACACAAACCATCAACCCTTTTTTTAAAATTATTTTAAAATCTATAAACTGCCAAAATTCCCTCCCTTCCTCCTTCGCTCAGTCACTGAAGCTGCGGCCGTCACCAGAAGGGAAGAAGCATGATTTCTAGTTTTATTTTTCGAGCAGTGCTGTGAATCGTACGAGCTGTGATTCTGTCCTTATTTTGTCGTGCATATGTGGGGTAACTTTTGCTAAGTGTGAAAATATTTTGACACGTGCCACGCCCCGGCCTGTGCGATGCTTACCATAATGTCTATAAAACAGGAAGTGATTTCTGTTGGTGGGAAGAACACCACAGAAGATAGAGTTCTGATTATTATGCTTCTGATTATTATTATTATGGTGACTATTATTATTATTATTATTATTACTTCTACTGTATCATCAATGCGACCATGATTATTCTCATAATCATTTAAGAGTCTATTGTTTTGCCATGTATTTTTTATTTTGAGATTTTTATTTTAGTTTTCTTTTTATTATTAAAGGCAAAATGAACTAACAGATCCTGCTGCTGTCTGGTGCTTTTAACGTTGGTACACGAGTTCTTATTCTAATAGAGCTTTTAGTTAAACATAGACATACGCTGTCGTCCCTGCCAGCAAGGGCACAATCCTGAAAATCTGAACTATCATAGTAAAATATATATATACACAGGATGGATTCAATTGTGTAGATTCATATGAGCCATTTTGGACATGATGGGACTCATTGTAGGGAAGTAACGGTCTAAAAACCTTTTGTGCAAAATGAACCCTAGTGTCGGAACCAAACAACTTTCATTTCCCAAACTCAATCCAGTTCTTCCTCCAGTCTGCTTTGTGAGTATAAAAGCCACTAAAAAAGAAAAAGCTTCACATAAAGCCAAATTATTTTATTTTGTACTAAAGTTTTACAGTTTGCCGTGAGTTGGGTCTTCAAAGACACCATAGTTCCGACCCAATCTGCACTTCAACGAGAGAAAATTCACACCACACGTGTCAAAGTTCAAGATTTCATGACAGGAAGCTCCCACTTCAAACCTTTGGGTAAAAAGGTACAGAATTGATGATATCCATTACGTCACATCCTGTTCCGACTTCTACTGTAGCAAGTAGAACACAAACCTTTGCTGCCACCTAGTGGTTCAAGTATGTACGACTCCTGTCACTACATTCATGTTGCTGGGCCACATGTTGGATTGTGGACCCAGGGGCAAAAATCCAGACTTTTCTTTCTTCGAATTTAAGTAATTTTTTCTAGAGGGCGCTGTATATTTGACCTCTTAAATAAATGGAAATCAACTAATACTATATATATATAAGGAATATTAAAACAAGACAGATTTTATATATATATATATATAAAATATATATATATACACATGTACATGTATGTACATGTATATACAAGTCTATAAGATGTCTTACTATAAGGTATGTCTCACATTTTTGTCACCTTCAGAATATCTGTCCGTTGGAGGTGTTAAACTTCAACAACTAAATTTCCCTTCTTAATTAAGTTTCCTATTTATCTATAGGAAAGCTCAAACCTTCCGACCATGAATTATCCAACACAAGTCTTCATAACCTCGTCTCTTCAACAAAGCGTGTGACCTGGCGTCTGTCCATTCTTTTGTGACATCATGCTGACAAACAGACACGAGGGGAAACGCGACATTCTGCTGGTGACAATCAGGAATTCTGGGTAGAATCATTACTGTGTGTCTTATCAGTTTTCCTGATTTCAAAATGTTAAAGCAAAAATGACGCGATCCTGTTGGTTTGTGAGGAATACGCAAAATGTCTAAATATCAGCATGAACCTTGGTGGAGACTTTTGGTGTAAGCTCTGACTCTGAACCCGACAGTGATGTCACAGAACACGCCTTTACATCATTGATACAACATTAACTGTGCGAAAATACAGCGTGCTGAATTTCTGATGGACCTTTCCTTTAAAGAAGGTTCAGACAACAGACGTAACTCATTTTCAGTTTTTATTTTGATTTATTTTATTGTAAAAAAGAAAGAAAAAAAAGCCAACAGAAGTTCTTAGCGAGTCAGGATCTGTTTGTGGTGACGACAGTAGGCGGGATGTTTTTCTTATAAAAGATGAGAAAAGAAGGTTTTGAGAAGCGCCGTCATAGAGCGTCGTAGTCGTCCTCGTCTTCGTGCTTCCTCTTCAGGGACTCGCCGGTGGAGTTCTGCGACACCATGTTGGTGGTGATGAGGATGTTCTTGGAGCCGATCAGAGACGGGTTGATGAGGACGTTGGAGACGGCGGGCGAAGACGGCATGGCTGTTGGGACAAGAACAACATCTTCTTTTAATACATGCGAGGAATTTGACGCTTCAATTCAGCCTTTATATTCATCAGCAACAACGTTCTTATTTCAGCCGTCCAGTGAGAACCAGAATTAGTGATTGACTCTAAAAAAAAAAAAGAAGATTTAAATGCTTTTACCCCTCATCTTTACTTTGAGCTTTTCACACAAATCTAACCTAAAAGTCAAATAAAATGTTTTTTTTAAAACTTGTGTAACAATTATTGGCACCTCTAGTAAATCTTGTGATTAAAAGTTAACTGAAGCATAAGTCCTGTTTTATATTTCCAGCTTCACCTGTGTGAGCAGGAACTCTGAAGTGGTGAACAGGTACTTCCTGTTTGACTGGGGTATAAATATGAGGTGACACAGGCCTGATTCTCTCTGAGGTTCTTCATCATGATGAAGACCAGAGAACACAGCAATGAGGAGCAAAGAAAAGTTGTAGAGCTGCACAAATCTGACAATGGAGACGAGAACATCTCTCAGCAGTTCAAAATGTCAGTTTGAACAGTTAGATCAATAATGAAGAAGTTTGTGCCGAAGTCTTTAAGTGAATTTACGATACGAGCAGTACAATGGATCTCTAGTGGATCTCTTCATTTAACCCATCCCTGAGGATTAGTGGGCATCTATCTGCAGCGCCAGGGGAGCAGAGGGGGGGTTCAGGTGCTCATTGACCGTCGACTGATTAAACTGTGCGGATCATTTTAAGCCTTTTAAAAAAAAATTAATAAAGATGTGATATCTCATTTTAATTATAACTTCAAACGTCCTTATCTGATGTTTGACTCGTCGACTGCTGTCGTTTGAGTGGATCCTTCTATTCTTGTCTACCCTGAAAGTTTCTCTTTCTCTCTGGATGAGATAAATGTACGTAGAGAAATACTTTCTCCTGAACCCGGCAGTACAAACAGATATTCATTTAAATTTTTTTTGCTAAATGTTGTCTCTTATCATGAGTCAAAATGTCTCGGCTTGGTTTCAGACATTTGTTCTATGATCCACCTGTTTTAATATCTTCAACTACGTTACTAGAGATCCAACAACCTGCTGGGGTCAGAGGTCAAGCACTGACCTAACTGGTACCTGGTAACAGGCTCTTACTGGTTTTGGTGGTGACCGTCTGGGAGGGTTGTGGGATCTGCACGGTGAACCTCTGACCCGTCAGTGACACCGGAGCTCCGACTTTAGTGGTGATGGACTGGATAGACGGAGCTCCTGTGAAGAACACACCGGTCAGGACAAAAAAACAACCAAAGGCCGCGTCTGTTTATCAGACTCACTGGAGAGGAAACTTCACCAAAATATAAAACAGATTTACATTCAACGGTTTCTCTGTGGAGCGCTCTATTCTAACGTAAACAACATCTCCTGTTTCAAACTATTCAGAATCATTGTCCCGGTAATCGCAGGTTTACAAAATATATATTATTCAATGAGACGAAGCTAAAATGTTTAAAATGGAAGAGGAAGCACAGCAGCTACTCGTTTAGACCAGCAGGTGGCGGTATGCACCTTTAAAGGGAGGTGAAGACGGTAAGAGTTTTAACATGTCTCTGAAAAATGCTTCTTTTCTTTTTAGGGGACAAGATTATAGTTGTTTTTTTAAATGCAAATGAGCGAACATCTCATCAGTACGGATCATGAGAAGCAGGTGAACTAGTGATTAAATAAACCCCCACCAGCTCTACTCTTAATGTCCGACTCACCGAGGGTGGGTGTGCTCGGTCTGCTGGAGACGGCGCCGACACTGAGGCGGGGCACCGATATCCTGCTGGAGGACGACACCTGTGACGACATTAATTGTTGTTCTGGAGACTTGAAGGACATCACAGAATCAAACTTAAAGTTTAAGTTGTTCTTTCTTTTACCTTCTTCTGTATGGACTTGAGTCTGTAGTTGGGCGCGGTCAGACAGTAGCGGTCAGGAGGGAGGCGGGGTCCAGTGTAGGGTTTGATCAGTGGCAGAGGAGTCATGTTCTTCTGCCGCGCGACCTCCAACAGGAACTGAAGACGAGCAGAGCCACAGATCCACATTCAATCAATAGATAAAAACACAACAATCTGCAAATAGACATGAATAGACAGAACATTCAGACAGACAGGTGATCTGGTTCCATCAGCGGCTCCAACGGAGATCCTCTTTATTTATTTTCCCCCTTCAGTCTGTTCCCTCTACGGGTCTCCACAGCAGATGATCCGTTTCAATTCCCCCCTGTCCTCTGCATCTTCCTCTGTCATACCAACGAGCAGAGCATGTCCTCCCTCACCACGTCCAGAAAACCTCCTCTTTGCTCCTCCCCTTCTTCTCCTGCCTGCAGCTCCATCTCCAGCATCCTTTTACCAGTAGATCCACTATCCCTCCTCTTCTTCACGGGTCAGAACCATCTCAGTCTGTCCTCTCTGACTTTGTCTCCAGGACGTCTCACCTGGACTGTCCTTCTGATCTCTCCTTTCTGATCCTGTCCTTCCTCCTCAGTCCCAGAGAACATCTGAACATCTTCATCTCTGCCTCCTGATCAGAACCACCGTCTCTAAACCATCCACTCTCACCACCATCTTGGAAACCTGTCCCTTCACTCCTGCTGCTATTCTTCTGTCACAGATAACTCCTGACACTCTTCTCCAATAACACAACCCTGCCTGCAATCACTTCTTCACCTCCACACACCCCGTTGCTCTGAACAGTTAAACTCAAGTTCTTAAACTCCTGCAACTCCACCCACCTCTACCCCTCCATCGCATTCATTCAAACACACGTATTCTGTCTCGCTGCCACTGACCTTCAATTCTCTTCTCTCCAGCGCATACCTCCACCTCTCCAGGTTCTCCTCCACCTGCTCCCACTACAGATCACAATGTCCTCCACCAACATCACAGTCCAAGGAGACTCTTTTGCTTGACCTCATCTGTCAGCCTGTCCATCACCATAGCAAACAAAAAGAAGCTCAGAGCCCATCCTTGGTGCAGTCCCACCTCCACCTTGAACCCATCCGTCGCTCCTACAGCGCACCTCACCGCTGTCATGCTTTTCCCTCATTTCCTCCCACAGCACTCTGTTGCATGCTCCTGTTTATTCTAATAACCAATATTTGACAGTGAAGACAAAGTCACATACAAAATGAATTAATCATTTTTGATTGAAATGTCAGACCATATATACATTAAAATGCCATTCAAGCGTCAGAAATGAAAGCTGCTGCAAAGAAACAAGGTGAAGAGCTGGAGGAGACGTCATCATGACAGTAACAGCTGACGGTAAGGATGGCGGAGGCTTACGTCTCGTGGGGGCGGCGACGTGAACGACTGGTCCATGCGACACTGGATGGCCAGTTTGATGTCATCAGCATCGACGCTGGACTTCTTGGCATGTGTGGCGTAGATTTTGGCATCCTCGATTATGGTTGTCACGTATCCTGTGAGCAGAAGCGGCGGCTGAGTGAAACCTCAAATCAAACTCATTATTATCAGTAATAATCCCAAAAACCTCTGACTAGAATTCTTACGTAACTGGATGAAAATACAGATCACAAGGGAGTGATTTTAATTTAGACGTTAACGTATAGAAACACAGAACTACTGGGTGAGATAAGAGGGTTTAGAGTTATAGCCATACGAGTACGTATTCTGTTAGATCTGGAGCTCGTAGGATGTGTAGGACTGTGTGCCAAACTGGATTGAGATGTATTATGAACAGGGAGGGTACTTCATGGAAGGTTGGCTTTGTCACATTCAAAAACCAAAAACAAAACCCGTGTGGTTAGCTCACTGTAGGTAAACTCCAACATCTGGTTGATGACTCGAGGCTCGTACTCAGTGATCCCCATGTCCTTCAGGATCTGGATCATCACCTGTAAAACAAAGTCCAGACCAATCAACGTGACGTTTGCTTAAACACTTAAAACTATTCACACAGGAGCCAAAACCCTGTTTATGACTCTGATCATACATAACTGAGGTAGAGAACCATGCAACAACGAAGCCCAAATCTATAGTTGGACAAGTTTAGCGGGACCAACCTTTTCCTATTTAGAGATTTTGGATAAGACGAGCATTGAAGAAGTCATCATGGGTTAACTGAACTGACATTTACTACTACAACTATTTAAAAGTCATTTATCGTGTATACAGAAAAATGACTGGATAGGATAGTTAAATAGTCACAGACTGTAACTAAAGCAAACACGCCAATTAAAAAAAATATTGAAACTGATATTCTTGTGACCAGGGTGTACACATTGCCATGGCAACGCCAGAAGTCAGTACGTACTATGGTGGATTAAGAATTTTCTTAAGCAGGTAGAAAAAGCCTGGTTTACTGTAGCCTTTGGTAATGTTTGTGTTAAGCGTCATTAGGTTGATTGGTTGTTTTCACAGCATTGATTAAATGTTTTTCTAAGTCACATGACCACACGAGTGGAGGTTAAGCAAAGCATCAAATATATGAGACACAGCAGATGAAAACAAATGAAACCTGCATATACTTGTTTGTGTATTATATCTGTTCTATTCTTTAAATGAAGCCCAAAAATCATGTCCGGGGTGCATCACTTTTCAGTGTCCTCTGGAAACACTTTTACTTTTAAAGCACGTTTTGTGTTGTGGTATTTGCATCACATTTTCGAAATTCTGCGCCTGGATTGTTAAATTGGTGAAGTTTATGTTCTAATTTACTTGTGTTTTGGTCAACTTGCATGCATTCTATTGAGTTGCAGCGTGTTTGTCTCTGTCGGCCACCGTAGAAACCGGTATGCCCAGACCTTGGACTAGAAACTGCACAGTAACCAGATTTAATTAGTCAGACCTTTGGCCAAATAACGTTAAGCTTCCTACAGGGAATGTTAAACTTTAGCTGGTCGAACAGCTAAATGTACAGCAGTCTGTGAAATATTAAATAAAACTATTTAAAGGTAAACTCAATTTTACTGAGACACAGGAGCCTTACCGAACCGCTATGAAAATTGGGGTTAACTGCTCTCAGCAAAGAGTGAGTAAATTACTCACAAGTCAAGAATGTCTACACTAAATAAACATTTTTTTAAAGCTAACAGGCTAAGCTAACATGCTAACCAGATGCTATTTCAAGCCGTTGAATTATGTAACCAATGTAATTATAACCCACGACCATCCACTTATTCTTGATGTGGTTTAAGGATTAATAAACACTGCAAAACTCTCTTTTGATAACGTTACCTGAGCATCTTTCGGTATGGTTTTCGGAGCAGACATTTTGAATGTAGCGGAAGCGCCTGGTCGTCTTCTTCTTCTATGGTTTAAATGTCACATAAACAAACCCGCGCTGGAGCGACGCCTGCTGGCCAGAAAGACAACTATCGCGAGATTATAAACAAACACGAGGTCACAAAGCATAATAGCGAGCATTTGGATGTCAAACTCGAGATAATAAAAACTATCATCACGTTATGTTCTAGAAACGATCCTTACCCTGTTTGTTAGAAACCATCATTTTTTTTTTTGTTAAGAACAATTAAGCAGACATCGTAACAAAGGGCTGTTTCAGGCATTAATGTCCACGCGACTTGGTGCTGTCCATGTGTAACTCGCTCCAGTGCAAGTTGGACAGCCACAAAGCAGCAACGAGTGTTATCATTGTCCACACACCCAAAGCGCAAGACCAAATATAAAAATGTGCTTCTTTCTACACAATGATTTAATAGTTTTTTTATCTGTGAGAGGCGGATTTTAGTGACGATGGATAGTGGTTATGTCTGGGAGTCTAGTTACCCATTTGCGCCACCAGAGGGAGTGTTGACAGAAAAAAACTGACACCCGTTCCTCAGACAGAGACTTGCCCGCCGAGTGAACAGAACTAACGTCTCCTGGCTGTAGAACAGGTAAGTAACATATGTAAACGTGCCACAAAGCATTTATGAGGACGTTAAACCTTTTTTAATGTATTTTATTTGACAATTTCTGGTGCAGCAGATGTTATGTTAGGTTTAGTAAGGAACTAAGAATTTGACTGCACACTGTAGTGACGTTTAGCTACTTCCGGTGTTTTAGCAAGAGTAACAAAAATGGCCGCCCTACCCTCGTAATTTTATTTATTATCGCCGAAAGGTCCTGACATATTTACTTTTAGTTTGTCTTTAACGTCTGCATAAAGGACGATTATAAGCAATATAGTGAAAGTACAGAAATCCTGGGTAAGTGTTGTTAAATGTGTAAAGCCGCTAATTCAGGAGCTAAAACACTTAACCAAACATAATAATAAATAATAATAAGTACATTTAATTTATAACGCACTTTTACTTTTGGATCAGATCTCAAAAGAAAATAAAAGCATCAATTAAAAATATAGTAATCATATAAAAAATATACACAACATATAAACATATCTATCATATGAAGAAAATGTTTTTGCATCTGGCGAAACAAACAGGTCCGTTATAATGATTAAAACTATGGAAGTACAATGAGTTATAGCAAACTGAGACTTGACAAAACGTGATGGTTATTTTTTGTGTCGCAAACTCAAGAGGAAATGGGAAGGTAAAAACAGTATTTATGTAAACATTGTTTAATATAATTTTGTATGTTTTACCAGTAACCGGCTATTTTCGGACGATCCTAAAGATATATTGTATTTGTGTGGTTTCCCACGTCTTGTTAAAAGACATGGTTCTATGGACTCTATCAAGCACCAGCAGATACTGGATGAAAACTCCAAAGCCTGTCAGGAACCTTAAAGAGGTTCGATTTTGATTTTAATAATTGGAATTAAAGATCATGGGTATAGAAAATAAAGCAAACATTCTTTTAAATCTCATTCTACTATTTTTTAATTTTTTTAAGGATGACAGTATGTCTGCATGGTGCCGTTCCACCACAGATTAAACCAACAACCTTCTAATTCTCCTCAGAGGTCCATTGTATCTCGAGTGAAAAGTGAAAATGATCATTCACGCCGTTATCTACTCATTTGCTGTAACTTCCTCTTCACCTTCTTCAGTGAAGCTTCTCCAGATCATTTACAACCAGATCCGGTCCTACAAGATCCGCTGACATCATTTACGGCCCGCTCCTTATCTCCGGAGGTTTGTGGCGCTGAAAACCTGCAGATGTAAAACAGAACTCAGAAAGCACCTGCACTTCTCTGAAGGCTTCTCGGGTGCTGAACTCATTCATCTCCTATTAGATGAAATGATGCCGAGATGAAGGAGCAGATGGAGAGATCCAGCCAAACGTGGAGGTTTTCTAAAACAACATGGATGATGATGATGATGATGATGATGATGATGTTGGACATAAGTTATGATCTATCTGGCTCAAACTGATTACACATAAATGTCATTGTTTTTTTTCTTTTACACCAAGTCTTTAGCCTCAATCTGACATTTGATGAAAGATCTGCACAACATCTAAAGATCAAATTAATGAGGAGATAAAAAAAACCTTCTCAGTAAATGAACCAGAGGGAAACAAATATCCTGAAACTTGTGTCGCCTGCTTTTCAGAAGCTGCACTCTGCTTTAATGCGAGTCTGTTGAAGACGGACAGAGTGACTTTAAGGAAAGTAAAAAGGCAGCGTTCACTGAAATCCAGCGACCTGTCAGTGAAAATCTCTAATAGTGAAACGTCCCCCAATAGATAGACTTAATCCTCACAGGGGAAGTTTACACCAATTTGACATTTCTACGTTTATGGACTCTTTAAGGTCCTGCTCAACTCTTTGGTAGATCTCATTTGGCGTCTTTATTTCTTATTTAAAAATGTGACTGAACCTTTTTAACCTTTAAAGTATGACCCAGTGGCAGCATGTATATATGCTAGAGAGAAAGGGGCCGAGGATGGAGCCCTGGGCGACACCAAGAATCATTGTAATTGTCTATTTCCTGTAAAATAAAATGTTTTATTATTTAATAATTAGGATAAAAAATGTTTACTTTTAAAAACTTAGTTAAAAACTTTAAGTTATTTTATAGTACATTTAGATATATGTCTAAGATATCAAATGAAAAAACTTCCTACAGACATAAAATATGCAAAGAAATCATTTTTTCAGCATTTTTCTCCTCATTGAGTTGAGACTTGTGTTTCAGGGAAACCTGGGGGGTTGCTGGTAGAAACAGGAGGATTGGGGTGATGATTCCATAATATCTCACTTTTCGGGGAAAGAATTTCCTTAAATGTGATCTGAATTCAAAAAACACAGGCGCCGCCATCTTGGTCCTCACAATGTCAGAGAGAGAAACCCCCCCAGGGGTAAAACTGTGACAGGAACCTTTCATGCGGGGGTTCTTTTAGGTCAATGATGGTTTTAGTCGATGTAATCTATTACTAGCGCTATAGCGTCTGAATGTTTCTCGTGGATTCACATTCAGAAAACCAATCCTCTGATATCAGGACGCCGAAAACACCGGCCTCTCCTCTGACATCGTCTCCTCCTTCCTTTCAGGACAGAGATGAGGCTGCTGATGACCTTCAGATGACCTCCCTGCTTCCTGTCTGTGGGTTTATGACTCTGTGTGTGTGTGTGTGTGCATGTGTGTGTGTGTGTGAGAGACACTTATTCCTAGATTTGCCTCTCAATTGTTCACATCTCTGTTGATTCTAGTTTGACCCACACTGTTTTAAACTTCAAAGGATCCAACATTATTTTCTTCTTTAAAACGGTGGGACTCCTCCCGCTTCTTTATGACTCCTCCCCCTCTTGCAGAAACACCACCACTGTATGATGTCATAGTCTTTTTTTCAGGTCTGACAATGAACATAATAATAATAAGTAATTTTAATATAAGTAATGTTACATTTATTATTATTTCTGTATAATCAGGCACAACAGCACACTAATTATCATGCTGTTATTCTGCGGCACGGCTCTACGTTTACTTTCTGCACATTCTCACTTACATTTACATTCTCATTATTAATTCTGTAACTACAATTTTTCTTTTCTTATCTGATCTTATCTTAGTAGAAATGATCTAATTCTCCTCATAACGTAAGAAACAGACAGCGTCTGTATGAAGACCAGAGAAATCATTTCTCCTGAATATTAGCTTACGTTTCTGCTCAATGAAATCAAATTAAAATAAACACAAATAGACCAGAGTTGAACTTGATATCCTCATGTTTCAGGAATCATTTTGGGATGTCTAGTTAAAGCTGCAGAGTTTATAGTCTGCTATTGTTTCATTTTGCAGATGTGTATTTTCTACCATTTAATTCTAATTCTCAAAAACAGTCAGCATTTTTATCAGTAGGATATAATTAGTACCGTTTTATTCTAGTAAGAGAAAAAAAACACAAAAACATTTGCATAATCTGTAAAACCTGCTGCAGTATTTACCCTGAATATAATGTGAGACCAATCTGCATTTTAATAAATCATCCGGGTAAAAACTTACCTTGATCTAAAATTTAAATCTGTTTGGCCTTTAAACGTATTTAATTAAGGATCATCATTAGTCAACAACATTAATGTTCAGTTCAAAGTCCAGGATGATTCCACTGTGCAGAATGAATGAATGAAAGAATGAAAGAATGAATGAATGAATGAATGAAAGAAGGAAGGAAGGAAAGAAGGAATGAATGAAGGAAGGAAGGAAGGAATGAAGGAAGGAATGAAAGAATGAATGAAGGAAGGAATGAAGGAAGGAATGAAGGAATGAAAGAATGCAGGAAGGAATGAATGAATGAATGAATGAAGGAATGAATGAAGGAATGAATGAATGAATGAATGAATGAATGAATGAAGGAAGGAAAGATACGGACCTGCCGTCTGACTGACGACATCTTAGTCTGTTTTCAGCCTCATTTGTAGCTTCGACTGTGAGCCTTTGATGCAGCCTTTGAAGTGCAGGAGGAAAGTCATTCATGCAAACGAGGGGAGAAGATAGAGAAGAGACTGCAGGCTGGAGGGGGGGGGGGGGGGGCTGGTAGGGCCCGGTTTAACTAATACCACCACTGGTACAGTTAGCCAGCAGGATGGAAACAGGTGATCCACTGTGGCGACCCCGAGAGGGAGGAGCTGAAAGGTGAAGAAGAAGATTCACAAAAATCTAACCTTCCTGAGGTCCACGCTGGTGGACTCTCCTCTGCAGCACATCCCCCAGATGTTCTGGTGGGTTTGGGTCAGGTGACTGGGATGCCCATGGCAGAACCTTTATTCTGTGACCTCTGAACCATTCTTGGGTTGATGTTGAGGTGATCTTCAGAACATTGTCCTGCTGGAAGGTCCAACCACGACCCACTTTAAGGTTCCTGACAGGCTTTTAGGTCTTCATCCAGTATCTGCTGGTGTTTGATGGAGTCCATGGAACCATGTCTTTAACAAGATGTCCAGAACCTTTGGAAGAAAAACAGCCCTACAGCATCAGAGATCCACCACCAGACTTCAGAGTGGGTATGAGGTGCTTTTCTCTAAGGCTTCTTCTCTTGCTAGACCACACCCATCTGACATGTTTGTAACCTAAACGCTCTACTTTGGTCTCATCTGACCTTGTTCCAGTGAAAGTCCTAGTGATGTTTGTCAAACTTAGCAGCGTTAGCTTGTAGCAGCGTTAGCTTGTAGCAGCGTTAGCTTGTAGCAGCGTTAGCTTGTGTGTGGACGACAGCAGAGGCTTTTTTCCCGCTACCCTCCCAAACAGCTGGTGTTGGTGTCGGCGCCATCTGATGGTGGTTAGATGGTGGAGACTTTCTGACCCCAAGATTCATCTGACCTCTGACCTCTCTAGCTGTGATCCTTGGAGAGTCTTTATCCAGTCCAACCATCCTCCTCACAGTGTGTGGGGTCAGTTTACAGACACGTCCTCTTCCAGGTTGATGTCTAACATCTCCAGTCTCTTTAAACTTCTTCATTATTCATCTAACTGTTCAAACTGACCTTTGAACTGCTGAGAGATGTTCTTGTCTCCATTGTCAGATTTGTTCAGCTCTACAACTTTTCTTTGCTCCTCATTCCTGTGTTCTCTGGTCTTCATCATGGTGAAGACCCTCAAAGAGAATCAGGCCTGTGTCACCTCATATTTATACCCCAGTCAAACAGGAAGTACCTGTTCACCACCTCAGAGTTCCTGCTCACACAGGTGACGCTAAAATACGCTTCAGTTGCGTACGGGTGTCAATACATTAAGAAAAGAAAAAGAAAAGATTTTGCGATGATTCTTGATGTTTTTATTTTATTTTGTTGCTTAATTAAAGCTTGTATGTTTGTGAATAATTTGAATTAAAGATCATTATCCATTTTACCCTTTTGAACGGGTGCCAACAATTCTGGAGGGGACAGAATGCTTGTAAAACACATGGGGATGAAGAGGAGGATGAGGGGAAGTATTTAAAAGTGAGGGAGGATGAGTGTGTGTGAGAGAGTGAGAGAAGTAGGAGGGAGGGAGATAAGAGCAATAAAAGCGAACATGTGACTGCAGCGGTTTTAACGGGCAGCTGATGGAGACGCCACCAGAGTCAGAGAGAGAGAAAACAGGTGGAGGTGTGGAGAGGAGAGAGAGCACAGACAGTGAAGCTCACTTTACCTGGACATCAGGTGAGAGAGGCAGGCTGGATCCGCACTATGCTGAGGGTGTCCCCTCACCTGGAAAGATGTACGTCAGTTACCTGCAGCTGGATAAGGACCCCACCATGTACCCGCACCAGAACCCGGTTTCACGACACCCGGGCCTCAGCCTCAGTCCGCAGAACTTCGCTGTACCCGCCCCGCCGCAGTACCCCGACTTCACGGGCTACCACCATCACCACCACGGCATCAACAACGACCTGCATCCGGTTCAGCAGGCCGGACCGGGCCCCGGTGGCTGGAGTCCGGCCTACCCGCCTCCCCCTCCTCCCACACGAGACGAGTGGTCGTCCCACCACTACGCTGCTGCAGCCGCAGCCGCCGCGGCTGGTGGGCCCCCCGTGGGGTCCACCATCCCCAGCTCCGTGGGTCCCACACTGGGCTTCAGCCCTCCTGAGTTCTCCGGGCAGTCACCGGGGCTTCTGCCCGCCTCCCTAAACGGTTCAGCGGGGCAGCTGTCCCCCGGATCCCCGCAGAGGAGGACCCCCTACGACTGGATACGACGGAGCTCCGCACCGACCTGCAACCCAAGTAAGAGCAGATGACACCTGTGGACCGGATGTGTTCCAATACTGTAATATTTAAGGGTCAACATTCCTGAAATAAGCCTGTAGGTTCATCTAAAAATCCGCAACGTATAAATCTGGATTTTAATCTCGAAGGATTTTGACATTTAACACTGGGATCATATTAAACTTCAAAGGTTTTTCTTTATTTGAACAGTTGTTTCAAAGAGTTCAGATTTAGAGGAGTAATAATAATAATAATACATTTAATTTATAATGCACTTTTCATTTGGATGTGTTTTCTATTTCCACAAGAAACTGCCTGTGAAAATGTATTTATTTAATTAATACAACGGGGGAAGAAAAAAAAGGATTTATTATTTTTATTTACTTAATTTTATTCCCACACAATAATTTAAAAAAGTCCTTTAAATCCAGAAATTATTTGAGCTGCATTTAATGTAAAAAGCAGACATGGATGCGGATATAATTATGTTTTGGAACCATTTGACACAATAAAACTTTTCTTATCATCGTCCGATTATCAATAAATCAATAATCCCTCAAATGAAATGATTGAATTATTCATCTTAATAATAATAATACTTATTTAGTATAATCTGTATTTTCGGAGTTTCGTTTTGAAGGCTCGCAGATGTCCAAACACATAAACTTTATTATTTCCACTTGACTCTTCCGTGATTTTATTCCATTTAAAGGATTAAAAGTTTTGATCCTGTCAGTTTGAGTCTTAACCGTATCCGAGCAGGAATAAAATGAAATGTAAAGTATGTGGACATTCGGGGTGAAGTCTTCCCACCGTGTCCCGTGTGGTCGTGGCGCGGATCAAACGTGTGAGGCCGGTTTGAAGCCTTTGTGATGTAAATGTCCCGCTGGATGTGACTCCGGGCGGCTGCGATCGGCCTTTGTGCTCCGCTTGTCTGCGGGTGGAGTTTACAGGACAGTTCCCACTTTGAAGTGTGAAGTGTGACCTGTGTGTGTGTGTGTGTGTGTGTGTGTGTATGCGCGTGACACCAGCGGTCTAGTTTTGACCACTTTGTTGGGATTCACGTGGGTCCGTCTCACAAGGTGCACCCTGAGGTGGAGGGACAACTCCGATTATTTCACCAGAGGAAAAGTCCTTGATTACGTTACATATTTATTTATAACGATGGTGTTTGTATTTTCCCCACACTAAAATAACCTTACATACTGTTTCACAGTGAATTATGCATAAAACTCATAAATTACAGTCATTAAATAGTAACTATGAAAGCGACGGTGATAAATCATTAGAGTAGTTATTACAGACAATTACAGTAAGTGATCAAATACTGTAAACAATTATTTGTTGTTCATAATTTACTATAAAACAACTGGTAATGTACGACAGATAATTCTCATTCATTATCTGCAGTATATTTATTGGGTATTTATTGCTGCTACTCGTATCGCTGCACAGATGCGAGATTAAAAAAAGAGAAAAGAATAATATTCTGATCGTGGAAATGTTTCAAACCATATTTTGTTGAGGTATATTCACTTTATAATGTCAGTAATTAAATTCTCGTCGTAATCAAATATCTGCGTTAAGTGATTTAAGATAATATTAGACTTGTTTTAGCTTAACGAAATTGGTTTAATGACTTTTTTTTCCCTCCTTAAGTTGAGACTTACTTATAAATCCTTTTTTACATGACAGGTAGGCCTATCCTATTATATTATTTTATATTAAATTAGAAGAAGGAGCTTTTATTTGTCACATAGTAGCTAAAACGGTTCTCTACATTTAAACCATCCCTGATAAAGGTAGATAGTCTGTTAAGCTTAGTAAAGAAAATGTAGTTGATGCCATCTATATTCTGATTGAATTAATTTAATTATAGAGGAAATACTGATTCTCTTAACGCGCTAAAGTTTGAGCATGATTTTATTAGAAGTTGTAAGAACTCAAAAGTCTTTCTTACAAATAGTTGCGTTCGTTTTGTTTGTCACTCCTAAACCTTCACTGCAACTAAATACACTGTAGGAAGTTACTGTGAATAATCACATACTGTAGAAGAACGACGATGATGAGGAACTGTAGAGCATTACGGTCCTTTATGACCAGCTGTGAACAGTAAGCACTGATAAACTGTAAAGAATCTTAATAATGTCTCAGAGCGGGACAAGAACTTACCTCTCAATGGTTGCCGTTTAATTTCTGTATTTTTAACAAAAAGTTTTTTTTTTTACAGTGTTTTTACTCAAAGTACCTGCAAAATGTACCTGAACAGCGTAAAGGAACAGTTCACCCAAATATGAAAATTGAGTCTTTATCTCATGTTGATAGAAATGCTGGTGAAGTTTCTTTGTCCGCAAAATCTTTCTGGAGCTTCACATCAGAACGGCATTCCAGAACTCCCCTTCAAAACCGATGAAGATGGGGATTTAACTTTATACAGTAAGTGAACATAAGTAAACCGAAAAAGTAAATGACTTCTGCAGCTCCGCCTCCAGAGGGTCCAAGACCAAAAGCTCATCTGAGAAAATGTCCTTTAAGCCCTTTTATGATGTGAAATCTTCACTGCTTCTTCTTCATCTCCTCCTTCATCTTCTTCATCTCCTCCTTCATCTTCTTCATCTCCTCCTTCTTCTTCTTCATCTTCTTCTTCTTTTTCTTCTTCTTCTTCTTGGAGACACATTCCTCTAGGTTAAAAAAAAAACCTTCAAAATGAATTCCATTTCATTTACAGTAAAATACTTGCAGCTGTGGTTTCCAGAATTTCACTGTAAAAAATACGTTGACCATGTATAGAGACATTACGGTAAATTATTGTGAAAAACATACAAATACTGTAAACCTCTTTACAAGGACATTAAATGAAATGACAAAGAAACACAAACTAACCTGAAATCAACAGTGTGTCATAAATATGTTTTTTCTCGTCTTGTTTCTGATGAAATGAAGGGATTTTTTCTTTTTGTGTCATTGTTCTGTTATTTTATCAGAAGTTTTTATTTTCACTGTAAAATTCTGTTCATACCAAAGACAATAAAAGTATTTACTCCTTCTGGATCTTGGGTAATTGACTGTATCTCTCTGAATGTAATTGTTATTTATACTTTACTACTGTTTAAATGCAATGTCCTTGTAAAAAGGTTTACAGCTTATCTTTTTTCATGGTATTTTACGGTAATGTGGTCGACATGGTCACCGTATCTTTTACAGTAAAACTCTGCCAACCCCCCCTGCTGGTAGTTTACTGTAAATCATATTGGGTTTTCTTCTACAGTGCAGCAAAATGAGAATAAATTCTTTCCACTATGATGTCATCATCATGAAGACCATGTCTCATTATTTTTGCTGTTTTTGGTCGTGGGTTCCAAACATTTTCTGTAAAAACACTAAGTCATAAAATAAGTTGTTATCCGATGCGGGACCCTGGCACAAAGTCTTTCCACGTACAGTTGGGTTCTAGTGATGTTCTGTTGGACGGACATAAGCCAGAAACTTCATCTGTATTTCTATCGGAATGCTGCGGACTAGACGACGACTGAATCTTCATTTTGAGGTGAACTGTTCCATTAAAGTACAAACGTCATTATACATTTAAATGTTCCTGTCAGAGTCCTACTCATAAATCTAACGTTGTTTTTTTTGTTAATATTTATGCTGCTTTAATCTGAAGAGTGACTAAAGCTGTCGGATCAATGTAACGGATTAAGTAAATTCCAGAAATTATTTTCTGAGTGTAGCAGAGTTTGAAAAAGCAAATGGAGAAACTGAATTAAATACCTCACTTGTGTAAATATACTGTACACTGTAAACAATTCTGTATGGTTCGTGGTAGAATTTTACTTTTAAAATACAGAAACCAAGTGTAAGACATTCTGACAAAATACTTAAGTAGTTAAATACTTAAAAAAAACACTTCCTTAAACTTGTTTCAAGTACAAGGACATTACATAAAAACAAACAAACAGTCCGTTCTTAGAAATTCAGATTTTTCTTAAACCTTGAAAGTATTTTTCAATTTCACTCTAAAAACATTTGGTTACTGCCGAAATGAAGGAATTCTCTCTTTAAACGGTTTAAGTTTTTTTCTTACTCTAAGTTTTAATTCAAATACCGCACTCTAAAAATGACCAGTTAAAAAACTGTCAAGTGCAACAGTAAGAGATTGTAAAACCCCCAAACAGCCGTAGATACGGTGAACTAGCCTAATTAAAAGTAAATAACTACATTTTTTTATGGTCTGTATGTTGAAATCTGAAACTCTCTGTGAAAACATAAACTTTTGGTAACAAGCAAGTCATTACTCTGAAAGTGATCATATTATTTTCGTCTAAATTAAAGATTTTATTTGTATTTACATTTCATTTTACTGTGAAAAAAATTTAAGGAGAGAATACTTTAATTTCCTGCAGGTAAAAAATGTTAATAGTATATTTAAATTTTTGGTGATATCCTGTCATTTCATGTAATGTCCTGATACTGTAAAAAGTTAGCAGTAGATTTGTCGGTCTTGCACATTGTAGATGTTTTCTTTTTTTATGGTGAAAATTCTGTCAATCTTAGCTGCCGGAATTTTACCCGTAAGTTATCCAAAATATATTTTTTTTACAGTGTACTTCCTTGAATTTGGGTTCAATGTTCCCCCGGCTGCTGGAGCAAAACCTCATAATAGCAGCAAAGAGTGGAATAAAGCGCAGCTGCAACTATGCTGTTATTTTTACTATTTATTCATGTTCTTGTGAGATATTTCTTGCGATTTTTTGGTCCGTTTAATCTCGTGTGGACTTTTATAAGTTCTTCTTCTACTCATAAAGGTCAGCGCCTACGAAGCGTCGTTAGCCGAAGATGACTTGGGATGAATTTTAAAGCGACACCTGAAGGTTTTGCTGCTGGTGACGAAGGTTAAAATACCGCCTGACCTCTTATCTGTCGTTACCTTCAGAACCTGGACTTTGGATCGTGTCGTTTGGCGCCAAGTCAGATATGTTCCAGGAAGATGATAGCTGACCGCTCATGATTTTTGACTTCTTGGAAATGACACTCACAGAAGCGTCAATTTAACGGGAAGGAAGTGAAGAGTGAAATAAAGTCTGCTTCACAAATCTATTCAATCCTTTAAATTTCCCCCTCTGATAGTTTTTCTCTCTTTAAGTCCAGCAGTTGATAAAGAAAGAAGTTGTTTCCCTCGCCGATGTTTCAGAGCGAGCTTTTCTGTTCTTACCAAAAAACAGTTTTCAACATATTTGGACTAAATAGTGTTTATGAATCGGCTCGAGGAAAATTATCTTGTATATAAAATGTTACTCTGATAGTTCATATTTACTCACTAGGGGAACTTTTTGTTGTTAAAACGAAAAAAATACTATGTTTTTGAAATTTTCATTTGAGGAGTTCAATCAGTGGGACTGTTTGTACAAGGCAAGGGGTTTGGGGGCTTTTGGGTAATACATCCTTGCTTTCGGGGAATAGTTTGTTTTAAAAATGATGTCAGACCGTTGATGGACGAAAGAATGAAGCTGGTTATTTAACAACCTTTAAAATCAATGGATTAAAGAAATGAATGTCCAGCTGCCTGACCAAAGCAGTGGTTCCCAAACTGTCTCTGCCTTTCTGTCAGTGGTTCCCAAACTATGTCAGCCTCTCTGTCAGTGGTTCCCAAACTATCTTAGCCTCTCTGTCAGTGGTTCCCAAACTATCTTAGCCTCTCTGTCAGTGGTTCCCAAACTATGTCAGCCTCTCTGTCAGTGGTTCCCAAACTATCTCAGCATCTCTGTCAGTGGTTCCCAAACTATCTTAGCCTCTCTGTCAGTGGTTCCCAAACTATCTTAGCCTCTCTGTCAGTGGTTCCCAAACTATCTCAGCATCTCTGTCAGTGGTTCCCAAACTATCTTAGCCTCTCTGTCAGTGGTTCCCAAACTATGTCAGCCTCTCTGTCAGTGGTTCCCAAACTATCTTAGCCTCTCTGTCAGTGGTTCCCGAACTATCTTAGCCTCTCTGTCAGTGGTTCCCAAACATGTATATCTTCTATGTCAGAGGTTCACAAAGTTTTTTATCCTTTTTAAATTGTTCAAAAAATTGTATATCCTCTGTATCACTTGTTCCCAAACTTGTATATCTTCTATTACTGGTTCCCAAACTTTCTAATCCTTTATGTCAGTAATTCCCAAACTTTTATATCTTCTGTCAGTGGTTCCCAAATCTTTTTATCCACTATATCGGTGGTCACCAAAGTTTCTTGTCCTCTATGTCAGTGGTTCCCAAACCTTAATATCATTACTTTTAGTTGTTCCCAAACATTGACATCCTCTGTTTTAGTGGTTCCCAAAGTTTTTTATTCTTTATCTCAGTGGTTCCAAAACTTTTACATCTTCTGTATCACTGATTCACAAACTTTCTAACCCTCTAATTCAGTAATTCCCAAACTTTTATATTTTCTGTCAGTGGTTCCCAAACATTTATGTCGTCATTAAGGATGTAAATGTTTGGGAACCACTGGGCGAGAGAAAGAATCATGTTGTCAGGATTTCTGATGAACTCGACGTCGGCAGTGAACGACGGCTTTAACAGAGACGCAGCCAGAATGAACCGATGATGTCATCACCTACAACAGAAGAACAATTTCTATGAACTATCATCTTCTTCTTCTACTTCTTCTACTTTTAGTTTGAATACTTTAAGATTATTTCCAGACTAATACTGCGATCAGCTGCATGTGAGCCAGAGAACTTTAACATCTTAATATTCATTGCTTGTGTCTCGTATTCTAATAAACCCTAAAATATGATTATAACGAGAGGATTACAATAACTATCAAATTGTAATTTCTGTTTATATGTCGATACAGATTTTTATTCTGGGTCTAATGGACCCTTCTGTCATAAATAGTATCTGATTACATTGTACTTTATTCATTATTTATTACTGAATTCTTCATTTTGCTGACTTTAGTGCTGCTCATCAAACCATTAGGTGACTTCACGCCACGTTTCTGCTCATGATGTAATTTAGCGTTTAATGGCACTTATGTAATTACATTTTTATTTAGAATCTTATCTTTATACATCTAATTATTTCGTTTTTACTTTATCTCTCATCCAGCGTCTGATTTTCGGCTCTAATGAACAAATAAAAGATAAGAGTCGTGTTCGAAAAGGTTCCATAGCGTTAGTTTAGCTTAGCTTAGCATTAAGACTACACTGTGAAAAGAGAATCGGTAATACCTCAGAAATTAAATATTCACAACTTAAATTAATCAATGAGACTCAAATAAACTTCTTTTTAATAGGTTAATAGCTAAAGTCATTTCTTTGACTTTATCAACAATCTTCTTTTTACAGTGTGTGATTGGACCCCAAAGGCATTAAAAACATAAAAAGAATCCAGCTTTGACTATTATTCAATTTAGTTTTCTATTATTTGTCTTATGAGAGATAATTTTTTATTGTCTGCATTATAAAATATAAATAATATAAATGAATATAATACTATAAAAATAATATTATATATATAATATATTTTAAATTATTTATTTATTGAATTTTTATTTTTTTATTTTATTGAATAATATTTATTATCATTATTATTATTTATTATTATTATCTAAACCTGTCTTTATTTTATTCCGGATGTATATTTAGACAAATATTACACACTGTAAAAAGAGAATTGTCGGCGATTTATTAAATGATTTCTTCTGCTGAGGGAATTCAATCAAACATTTATGACTTCAATGAACAGGTTAGTCTCAAAACTAATTAAATTGATTTCACTAACTGAAGTAATGTCATTAAATTCAACAACAATTCTCTTTTTACAGTGCATAAAAAAAGGGAAAATCCAGTTTCGGAAAAAATCTTCAAATCTTGTTCAAAATGAAGTACTTCCAAACTGAAAGTCCAGACTCGGCATGACTTACAGTATTTATTTGTGTGTTACCCGTGGAGAGATTCTTTTTACAGTGCAGAAGCAGAGGGAGGCTGAGCTAACAGCCCCGTGATGAAAACCCACTGGATCCGCTGTCAGAGCTGAACTCAGTGGGCGGCAGAGTAAACCTCTCTCCCTCAGACAGACTGAAGGGGTTTGTGATTTACGCTCCTTCATTAGCGTCTCCTCGCTCTCGGCTCTTCTTCTGCTGACGGGAGAATCCAAGTGTTGGTTTTCACTTTCTGACCGATGAAGCAGAAGTTCTGCGGTTCTCACAGATGTCCGGCCCCAAACTCAAATGTTTGAGTTGTGATTCGCCCTGGTGACGGATTAGAGGACAGACGGCGGGTGTGTGTCACTTATTTAACTGCTGTGTGTTTAGTGTTAATGTGGAATCAGAGCGTGTTAACGAGAGCTCAAGGCCTTTTAATTAACTTTGAACAAAGTGTCTGAGGGTGAAACGCGGCCGATGAACCGGCAGAGCTTCTTTCACTACGTTTCTCAGGTTTTTGGGGTAGTTTTGTATTTTACTCCAGTTTCGGATACTCTCATATTCATATTGATTCATATCGTAAAAGTCTGCAGCTCGTCATTCCAGGACGTATTATTATGGAATAACATCATCCGCCGCATCTGCAGCCACATCCGCATCCACGTCTGCCATGTACGCCACCGCAGATCCTTCACGTTAATAACTCAAAAACTATTTCATGGATCATTTTCAAATTTTAAATCATCATAGACCTCAGTGCCAGGAATAACTGGAGTGTTTTGGGGAAAGGTCCGTTGCATTTTTCCTCCACTAGGGGGAGCTTTTTGGGCCATACTGCTCAACCGTTGGTCTGATTTAGTCCAAATTTGATGCAAATGAATCGACTGGAGGAAATCTCTTGTATTTACTCTAAAAGTTAACATTTTACCCACTAGGGGGAGTGGGGTTTTTTTGGTCATAACTTACATTTATTTTGAAGAGTTAAGTTAGGCGCACATATCTGTGTAGATTCTCATTCATCCAGCTGGGTTGAATCCAAAGCAACTGGACTTCTGGGGTTGGCAGGTATACCCTTGCTGGAGGACTTTTCAACTCAATCTTTATTGGCAATTAAATCTAGCCAGACTGGTCCACGACGGCCGATGGACCTACAGTACATAACACTGCTCGTACGAGCAGTGCATAGTTATGTAAATCATGAAGTTTGGCCTCAGAGCTCAGGTGAGCTGATAAGCAAGAACATTTCTAACATCGTATCCCGTACCCGCATCTTTACGGTTCCGTTCTGACCCAACTGTCACCCTCGTAGGTTTGGTATATTAAAAAAACCTTCACCATCGCCATCAATCATCCAAACAAAGCTGTGTGAGTTTGATGCTGACCCTCATGGCGTCGAGTGACGGTCATTCAGTCCAGCTTATTAATTCCGCCTGATGAGCGCTGACAGGTCCAGCTTTAACAGTAACTCCTCAACACCGAGGCCATAAATGAATAAAAACCACATATGCAAATCCTTCCGAGGCGGGCCCTATAAGTGAGACTGGAGTCCCGGCTGGAACGGTCCGCTCCATCGGTCTGAGCGGCCCTGGAGAGGTTTATGTCAGCAGTTTATAGCACCTTATAATAATGCTGCCACTCTTTCTGGTGTGATTTTGTGCTGCTGAAGTGGAATCATTAAACATGGAAGTGTTTCACTGCCTGAATCCACGTTAACAAATGAATTGCTGACCCAGGAAACCGCTTCCACTCCTCCTCACACTGACTTTAGTTCCTGAAACTCAAAACAAAACTCTTCTTTTACATTTTTGTGGCAATGGTAAACCCTGGAACCCAGTTTTGTTATACAAGGCTGTTCCTTGTTCAAATTGTCTATTTATATCCCAGAGAAGTCGGGGATATGATGGAATCGTCGTCGCCGCCGCCGCGTCTGCAGATCCTTCGTGTCAACATGATAACACAAAGACTTTTTGATGGATCATTTTCAAATTTTATTCCCCCATAGACCTTGATGGGAGGAAGAACTGGATTGATTTTGGTAAAGATTGGTTGTATATTTCTCACACTAGTCGGAGCTTTATGCAGATAGCTGCCAAACGCTCCTCAGGGATTGGGTAAATGCAGAGAAACAACTCTGCTAGGTTGTAAAAGTTGTGAAATTGTATTTGACTATAAAGGGTCTTTGTTTCTTTAAAACAAAAGGAGAAGTTTTTATTATTTCTCAACTGTTGGTCCAATTCCTTCAGTTTTATCTTTGACATATCATAGTTTACTTTAATAGTTCATAATTCACACACTAGGGGGAGTTTTTATTTATGAGAAAAAACACTTTTTCAGACATGACTTTCTGAGCGTTTGTCCGATTCAGTCCAAATGTGATGAATATAAATCCACTCGAGGAAAATATATCTTGTATAATAGTTGAGGAGACCAAATGAAACACTTTATAAAGATGGAAACGTTTTTTTATTTGTGTTTTGAAAACGTTCTACGTTCACAAACCTTAACTAACCAGTAATTATTGGCTGATTCTCAAAATCAACATAACAAAATATAAATATGCTCCTCAGGATCTTAAATAACATAGATGATGAAGAGTTTTAGCTTCCAAATGCAATTTTGTCTGAATGGATGTTGAAATAAAGTTTGAACTCTATAAAGGAATTTAAAGCATCAACCCAATTTTCCACCTTGGTTTTTGTTGTTTATGGGCTATTAAACTAAAAATGTATATGAATATGTGTCAACGACAGATTCTTACTTTTAAAATGCTAACTTTCGGTAAAGTTAACTGACAAATACAATGTCATTGCGAGAACATCATTACTGTAAAAGTATTATTCTGTCTAAATGACAAAACTTAAAATAACCTTAAATAACTTATTTGACCATAAGTTCTGCAGGAAAAAGATGCTAAAAAAATAAGGTTTATATTTGTGAAATAATGTTGATTTCCAGGTTAAGAAAGTCTGAATTTATTGTAATTTACTCTCATTTTATGTCATTAACTATGTCACTGTAAACAGGTGGGAATATATCGCATTTAAATGGCGAATGCTTTTTTAAAGACAAAAATCCGGCAGCTGCTGCCGTCGGTATTCTACCATAAATGATACAGATTATGTCGTTGGAGACCCATAATACCAGTTGATAGTGTCCTCCTGTATGACCTCTCTTCCACCTTCCAACTCAGACCTC